>QAOC01041329.1:64165-86759 GCA_003255005.1 Begonia fuchsioides | reverse complement strand
CAAGCATGAGGTGGAGGACAAGCATGAGGTGGAGAGGCAAGCATGAGGTGGAGGGTAAGCATGAGGTGTTTTTACCAAATTTTCTCCTGCAACACTTAACTCACTTGTCACATACTCTAATCTTATTTCTTATTTCTTAAAGCATTCCTTTCAAAGTCGTATTTTAAGACACTACCAACAATACTTCGTGATATAATTATCAAGATTTAACAACGTAATTTATATTTATAATAACTAAGGTACTTAAATGGCTCGGGTGTTACACAAGGTCATGCAAAAAGCATGCTGTAAAGGAATAAAAGGAGGGAAATTTTGGACCAATGAGAATTCAAGAACGTGCAAGCCACGTTTCCTCGAATCCCTTCAGCCAATTTTCCTTTCTTTCTTGGCCCTAAATACCCTTCTTCCAGCCAAATAAACCCTCATGCAAAACCTCATGCACGGCATGCAAAAATCCAAGTTAAAACCCTAGCCGAGAAAACACTCTCTGGTTCTCTAAATATTTACGGGAAATTCACGTAAAAATTATCCTAAAAATGCAATAAAATTCCTTCAATCCTTAGAAAGGTTGATGAGTTGAGTCGTGGGATGATTGTGCACGATTGCATGTGACTCAAACTCGCCATGAAAAGTAAACTTCAATCGGGTTTGGGTGTGGGCTCGAGTCCGGCGGTCTCGGTTTTAGGTTGCAAATTCACCTCTTCTCCACGCCAAGTTATCATGTGTTTTGGCCTTGTTTGATCCTCCAAAGTTGGCTTAGAACTGTAAAATTCTTCAATTAATTTTCCTACAACATTAACAAACGTATTAGAAACATTCCGAGCTCTAGCTCGGGTGATTGCTCCTCTTGACATGCCAATCCGTGGCATCGCCTTATGCAAGCTCTTCAAGAATTTTGATGTAAATCTCAGATCTCAATCCGAAACTATTGAAACTGGAATCCCGTGTAACCTTATAATTTCTTGCATATATAATTCCACATATTGGTTAATAGTAAATGTCTTCTTTATTGGCAAGAAATAGGCAAATTTCGTAAGTCTATCAACAATTACCCAAATGGCATCATGTCCCTTTGTAGTTTTTTGTAATCCCATAACAAAGTCCATCGAAATGTACTCCAACTTCCATTCTGGGATTGGTAAACATTGTAAAGTTCCAGCTGGCCTTTTGATGTTTAGCTTTAACTTGTTGACATATTTAACATAAATTCACATGCTTCTTACATCCTTTTTCATTCCTGGCCACCAAAAATATTTCTTTAAATCACGATACATCGTAATTCCCAATCAATATGTCTCTTCGTAATTCCCAGTCATTCGGAACATAGCCCTAAGTCATGAATTTTAGTATTCCATCACTTGAACAAGTTAGTTCGGAAGAAGCAGGTTCTTCGCCCAACGTATAATGCTTGTACTTTAGATCATTGTGTTGAGCTTGTTTAATTCCATCAAAGATAGTTGGCTTTACTGACAAAGTCGCAAGCATTGATGTCAAATCAGATACTACCTCTATCTCAAATTTTTCCATTTTTGTTTGAAGCATTATAGACAATGCCGACAACCTTAATTGAACAGAAGTAGATTTTTTACTCAATGCATTAGCTACAACATTGGCCTTTCCAGGGTGGTATTTAATTTAAAAATCATAATCTTTAATGAACTCAAGTCATCGCCGCTGTCTCATATTTAATTCTTTCTGCGTAAATAAATATTTCAAACTGTTATGGTCTGAAAATATCTCACATTATAGACCCTATAAGTAATGTCTCCATATTTTTAAAGCAAAAACCACTGCAGCTAATTCTAGATCATGTGTAGGGTAATTTTGTTCATAACCCTTTAATTGTCTAGAAGCATAGGCTATCACTTTTCCTTCTCTCATTAATACGTTGCTCAATCCACATTTAGAAGCATCACAATAGATACTAAACTTTCCATTCTCTGTTGGAAAAGTTAAAATCGGAGCCGTTGTTAATTTCTGCTTCAATAACTCAAAACTCTGCTCATACTCTTCAGACCACTAAAATTTCATATTCTTACTTGTTGATCGGGTCAACGAAATTGCTATTTTAGAAATTTCTTCAATGAATTTCTGATAATATCCAGCTAATCCGAAAAAGCTACTGATTTCACCAACATTCTTTGGCTGTGGCCACTCCATAACAGATTGTACCTTCACTGGATCAACAGAGATACCATCCTTAGATATGACATGTCCAAGGAAGTTAACTCTATCAAGCAAGAATTTTTATTTAGAAAACTTAGCATTACAACTTTTGCAGCTTCAAAGTAGATAACACAGCCTTCAAATGCTCCACATGTTCCATCTCTGATCATGAATAAATCAATATATCATCAATAAATATGATCACAGTTTGTTCTAAAAATTCCTTGAACACCCGATTCATCAAGTCCATAAACGCTACCGTAGCATTCGTCAAACCAAAAGACATCACAAGAAACTCGTAATGTCTATATCGGGTTCTAAATGCAGTTTTAGGAGCATCCTATGCCTTAACTTTCAATTGATAATAGCCTAATCTCAAATCAATTTTTGAAGATACACATGCACCTTTATCGTCAATTTATTCAACTCTCGATAGTAAATGCACTTTTTGAGAGATCCATCCTTCTTCTTAACAAACAAAATTGGTGCTCTCCATAGTGAGAAGCTTGGTCATATAAAACCCTTATTAACTAACTCTTCTAGTTTTGCCTTTAATCCTTTAACTCCATTGGAGCCATCCTATACAGGTTCTTTGACACTGGTTCTGCAACAGGGTATACATCAATCACAAATTCAATAATCCTGGTAGATTATCCAAGAATACTTTTGGAAAATCTTGAATCAGCAGAATATTTTGTAACTTCGTTTCAGACTCTTTATGTACGTCAATTACACTTGCCAAGAAACCCTCACATCCAGTTTCCAATAATTACTGAACTCTCACAAATGATACAACATACATATAAGTAGCACTCCTCATTGCTTGAAAAGAATATTCTTCTGTGTCAGGAGGTTGTAAACTGACTACTCTTGTCCGACAGTTTATAGTTGCAAAATGTCAAAACAGCCAAAACATCCCCAAAATAACATTGTAACCTCTCATATCTATAACTACAAAATCAGCATATAATTTTCTACCATTCACAAAAACAACAAAATCCAACAACACATAATTAAGATGTAACTGCTCCCCATATGGTAATATCACATCATAATAATGCTCAGCTACCATTAGTGAACAATCCATCTTAACCATAAATGCAGACGATATAAAAGAATGAGTGGCACCAGAATAAATCATCCCACAAGCAGCCTCATCATTAATTAAAATTGCACCTGACCAACAGATGGCTGATCAACATCCTCAGATTTTTGGACCTAGTCAACCACAACCAACACAGAGAGGGCAGCACAACCTACACGTGAAACAATCTTATTATTATTTTTTTACGTGTTTGTTGCATGGATTTGCATGGGAAACTCTAGGGTTATCTAATTATTGTTTGGGAGGGTATTTCGGAAATTTCTTAGGAGCTTAATGAGTTGGAGGAGGAGCGCCTCATGAAGGCTCCTTATTGGTCAATCTTTGATGCCATGGATTGTGCTTCTTGGAGATGTTTTGGGCCGACCAATGAAGAACGTGATGTTGCTTAGTTTTCCTATTTAATCTTACCTATGATGAATGCAATTCTCAGATTTGAATTTAGAAGATTTTTCTTTTCAAATTTTGAAGCCCTTTGGAGTTTTTCCTCCAAAGACTCGGTCTCCGAAATCCCGAATCCGGCAACCGAGAGAGACAACCGGAGTTGGTCATCAGCTCAAGTATCCATTTTTACGTGAAAGGAATCACCTTTTACTTTAAATCCTCATTTCTGGCCATTACGAATTCGTCTTCCATCTCGCCTCCACAGTGTCAAAACCATCCGTGAGAATTTTTCCAAATTTTAAGGTATATTTAAACCCTTATTAATTTATAAAACCTCCAAATTTCAGCTCCATACTCATTCCCGTTTAAAAGTTACAATCATTTCCAATTAATCCTCGTTTTCCCAGATCTGCTGAGAAAACCCTAAATTACCCCCTTAACCGTTTTCACCATCGTCAGTAAATATTTAAATCTGTGCGTTAGAATCCCTTCATTTTTGGAGATCCTATTCTACCTTCATCCTTTAAGATCTCCTCCCAATTTAGTTAAAAATCTCACCCTAGTTTGCGAGATCCAAGCGCCCAAAGTTTATCCCGAATCTGATTTTTTGGGTAATCCCCAAAAATCTGCCGATCCAAAATATTTCTATTATTCCTATTCCTATTTTGTGTCACCCTCGGATACGCTTTCCCTTATCTGATTAATTTTTGTCTTCACAAGGCCTCTTTATGCCCTTTGACTGTTCTCATCCTTTATTTTGTCGAGGCTAAACTGTTTTGAAAAATTTCCTTTGAGATTCTCTCTGCTTCTGGAACTACACTTCAGCTTCCTCCACTTCCAATGCCTTAGTCACCACATTAGAATATGTTGGCTTTAAAGTAACTAATTATTTTTTATGATAATTATTGTTCATGTGAATGTATGAAAGTTAAATTAAATTATATTGTAGTGTATCTCATATACTTAATTTCTCATGTGAAATACCCTTGTCAAATAGTACATTTAATGTCTAACAAGTTGGTCGAGTGTTGCAGAATTTAGTAAGTTCTCTCAGGATATATCGACCGCTGTTCACATGTGTCGACCGCAAAAATTCCAAAAAAGAGATGTATGTCGACCGCTCTAGATGTATGTCGACCGCCGAAGTTCCATAAACAAAACCTATGTCAACCGACAAACACTTATGTCGACCGGCTATGTTCCAGAGACAAAATTTATGTCGACCACACAAGACCTATGTCGACCGATGCAAAGTTCCAGAGATGTAACTTATGTCGACCGATAAAGACTTATGTCGACCGCTTACAACTTGTGTCGACCGCCAGAGTTTCCAGAGACTAAATCTATGTCGACCTCTCCCGTACATATGTCGACCGCTCCCTTAACTTTTACTTTATTGTTTGTGCTTGCCTAAATTGAATCGATAATCAACTTCTGTAGCTTTTGTACTTAAGGCATTTGACTTACGAAAAAATTTCAATTAACCTAATTCACCCCCTTCCCCCATTTAGGTTAAAACTGGTCCTACAATTGGTATTATAGCAGGTTGGACAATAATTTATCGTAATTTATCTATTTGTATTGAATTACTATACAATGTCTTTCAACATGAACACATCACACACTGAGGGTCAATCAATCTCTAGACCTCTTCTTTTTTATGGTAACAACTATGTATATATTGGAAAATTAGGATGAGAATTTTTACTCAAGCTATGGACTACAACGTTTGGAACATAACTGAAAATGGTCCATATGTGCCAATTAAAATTGAGAATGGCATAAGTATACCAAAACCAAGTAGTGAATATGATGAGAATGACCTAAGAAAATTAAGCTTAAATGCCAAAGCAATGAACACCTTGTATTGTGCTCTACTAGTGATGAATTTAATAGAGTGCAAGGTTGTGATAATGCTAGAGATATTTGGATTACTTGAACTAACACATGAAGGAACTAACCAAGTAAAAGAAAATAAACTAAGTATGCTTGTACATGAGTATGAACTATTTACTATAGTGATGAAACGGTTAGTTCCTGTTTACACGCTACACAAATATTTCTAATGGTTTGAAAGTGCTAGGCAAGATATATTCAGATGAAGAGTGTGTTAGAAAGATTCTTCGAGTTCTTCTAAGAGCATGGCAACCAAAGGTTACAGCAATACAAGAGGCTAAAGACCTCAAGGCTCTTAAGATTGAAGAACTTATCGGATCTCTAATGACACATGAGATTATGTTGAAAGCTAGCAAAAAGGACTAGATTAAGGAGAAGGAAACATCAAAGAAAAGGGACATTGCCCTTAAAGCATCCTCCAGCAAACAAGGTGAAGCTGTGAGTGATGAAGAGGATGATGAAGATGTTGCCTTCATCACAAGGAAGTTCAAGAGGTTCCTACAAAGGAAAATGATGCAAGGAAAAGAGTTACCTAGAAGAGAAAGGAAACTCAAAGAAAAAGAAAAGGAACTCACATGCTATGACTGTGGAAAGCCAGGTCACTTTAAGTCTGAATGTCCTCAAACAAAGAAACTCTCCAAGGCATACAAGAAAAAAAACAATGAAAGCTACATGGGATGACAGTGACTCATCTTCTTCTTCATCTAAAGAGGAAGAACTAGCAAATATGGCTTCATGGATAAGGAGGATAAGGTACATGACTCCTTTAGTGATTTAGATAATTCTAATGAAGATAATGAGTTGTTTGATGCTTCCAATGATTTAATTAATGATTTTAATGTATTGAAATCTAAATATAAACAATTAAAAAGGGAACATGCAGTTCTAACTAAGGAACACAATAGTACATTTATTCCCTTGCAAGAGAAGATAGCTAATTTAAAAAGGAAAAATGATGAATTGAATGTTATAATACTGAAGTTTACAAATGGTAGCAAAAATTTGAAAATGCTTCTACGTGGACAAAGAATGACCTTTGACAAAGCCAGCTTAGGATATGAACCTTTCAAAAATAAAAAAGAACTATGAGAGCCTCTTTGTTAAACCAAGCACATGTCATTCATGTAATAGAATAAGACACACCTAATTTGCATGTCCTTTAAAACTAAAAGGTAAAAATCAAAGAGTCACTCGAAGATAGGTTCCCAAAGGAACCAAAGCTAACGTTCAAGGACCCAAAATGATTTGGGTACCTAAAAGGAACACCTAAACTTCTTTGTGTAGGTGGAGGACTCCCTTTAAAAGAATCTATGGCATCTCAACAGTGGATGCTCGAGACATATGACGGGAGATCCCTCAAAATTCTACTCCATTAAATAATAGAAAGGAAATGTCACATTTGGAGGGAACAAAAAAGGGAAAATAATTGGGATTTAAAGCATAGGTGACTATTCCTCCCCTATTATTGAAAATGCATTATTAGTTGACGGCTTAAAAAATAATCTTTTAAGTATTTGTCAACTATGTGATAAAGAATACATAGTCATTTTTTAATCTAAAACATGCATAATAGAGGATAGCTCAAGTTGTAAAATTTTATTCATAGGTTGTAGAACAGAAAATGTTTATACTATTGATATAAATAATGTTGCTTGTTTTGATGAAAAATGCTTTAGTGCAAATTCCTCTATTGATAGTTGGTCATGGCATAGGAGGCTAGGCCACATTAGCATGGATACCTTAGCTAGGATCTCAAAGAAAAATCTTGTTAGGGTCCTTCCAAGTATATCTTTTGAGAAGGATAAATCTTNGCTTTAGTGCAAATTCCTCTATTGATAGTTGGTCATGGCATAGGAGGCTAGGCCACATTAGCATGGATACCTTAGCTAGGATCTCAAAGAAAAATCTTGTTAGGGCTTTTGAGAAGGATAAATCTTGTGATGCCTGTCAAATGGGGAAGCAAACAAAGAGTTCATTTGCTTCAAAAAGCGTTGTGTCTTCCTCTAAAACCCTTCAACTCCTTCACATGGACCTCTTCGGTCCTTCCAAAGTAGCAAGCCTAGGCGGTAAACACTATGCTTTGTGATTGTTAATGATTTCTTAAAATTCACTTGGGTATTTTTCTTTAGATCTAAGGATGAGACATTTGAGGCTTTCTCATCTTTTAGGAAGAGAGTTCAAAATTAAAATGATCTCTCCATTGTAGCTATTTGGAGTGATCATGGAGGAGAATTTCAAAAGGAGAGATTTGAACTCTTATGTCTTAAGAATGGTATCAATCACAACTTCTCTTTCCCTAGGACTCCTAAAAAAAATGGAGTTGTTGAGAGAAAGAATAGGTCTTTGCAAGAGCTAGTTGGAACCATGCTTAGTGAAAATATCCTTCCTAAGTATTTTTTGCTGAAACCGTTGCCACGACTTGTTATATAATTAACCGAGTATCAATTCACCCAATCTTAGAAAAGACCCCTTATGAGCTTTGGACAGGCAAAACCCCAAGTGTCAAATACTTTTGGCCCTTTGGATGCAAATGTTATATCCTGAATACCAAGGACAATCTTGGAAAATTTGACTAAAAAACTGACTTTGGAATTCTTCTAGGATATTTCTACTGATCGTGATCTCACTACATTACTTCTTGGGGTGCTCAGGCCTGTAATAACTATTTTCTTTACTTTACTTTCTGATATTCAAGTTCTTAATTCATCGGAGACGAAACATAATTNGAATCCCCTTCTTCATCAAGTAATATGGACAAAAGTGATGAGCTCGTAAAAGAACTAGATTCTTTGACTCTAGAAGAAAATAAGAAAGACTCTTGAGGTTACTCTGTCTGAAAATCCTCCAATCTGTCTAGAATTGGAACCGGTGAGCCATACTAATAGAGACCTTCCTAGAGAGTGAATGATGTGATTCCAGCGGCCTACAAAAACAAGCCCAAGTGCCCAAGCCTAATACAAGATATTGAAGTGACAAAGGAAATAAGAAAGTACATGCAACTTTCTTTAAATCAAACTTTTACTTGACCAGCAAGCATATATTGGCAGATTCGACAATCTTTCCAAAGTTATTTTAAAATGCTTTTTTCATCAAAGTTGTAGCTGCTTTCAAGACCTTTTCGGAATGGGCTGGATCATAAAACTCAGACATCGTTTGGCTGGCAAAATATATAATACTAAATATTTTATAGAATCAAGAATCTTAACAGATTTGAGAAAAATCTTCCCAAAGATATTTTAGTTTTATAATATCTTTCTATTTCCTATTTTAGTTAGGATTTATGTAGCCTATTTAAAGGCATCCAAGTTATTGTAAAAAAAACAACTTTTATGATTAATTCACCTTGAGTGTTTTGGAGAGATTTTCTCTTTGGTTCTTTGCGAAGAACTCGATCTTCATCAAGTTAATTCTTGATAGATCAAATTTGATAGCTTTGGTTCTTACCGACAAGTTTGGTCTGGGTCAAGCTCCTTGTTTGATAACTTAGGTTCCGTCGGCAAGGTTCGATTGGGGTCAAGTTCCTCGTACTTGATTCAAAGGCGATCCAGGTATTTTTTTCCGCATTGTTGAAGGGTCTCGGGTTTGATATACCCGTGGTTCTCATCAGTGAAGATATTCAAAAAGCTATCCATAAGAAGATGTCGTAGGTGATCCCTCATTAGGAGTTAAAACTAGAGCCTCTCTTAGGAATCTATGTTCCAATGTAGCATTCATATCTCAAGTAAAGCCTAAGAAGTTCGATGAGGCCATAAACGACGAAAATTGGATAATGGCAAAGCAAGAGGAACTTAATCAATTTGAAATAAACCAAGTATGAGAATTAGTTCCTAGACCTAATGATCGCACCATCATTGGAACTAAAGGGGTATTCAAGAATAAACTAGATGAACATGGCATTGTCATAAGAAACAAGGCAAGATTAGTAGCAAAAGGTTATAATCAAGAAGAAGGTATAGATTTTGAGGTGACCTTTGCACCGATCACCCAAATGGAGTCAATTCGCATGCTTCTTGCCTATGCTTGCCAGAAAGACTTCACTCTATTTCAAATAGACGTTAAGAGTGCCTTCCTAAATGGATATGTTATGGAAGAAGTCTATGTAGAATAACCTATAGGATTTGAGGCCTTTGGCACGATAGACCATGTTTATAAATTTCATAAAGCTCTCTATGGTCTTAAGAATGCTCCTCGAGCTTGGTACGATAGGTTGAATAAATTTCTCTTGGTTAGAGAGTTTAAAATGGGAAAAATTGACTCAACCATCTTCACTAAACATGATGGTAATGATCTGCTCCTTGTCCAAATTTATGTGGACGATATTATATTTGAAGCCTCCAACAAAAACCTGTGTGAAGGTTTTGCTTCTCTCATTCAAGATGAATTTGAAATGAGAATGATGGGCGAGCTTAAATTCTTCTTAGGACTTCAAATTAGACAATCCTTAGATGAAACTTTTATTTGCCAAGAGAAATATATCAAGGAATTACTCAAGAGATTTGGAATGAACTCTTGCAAATCTTCCAGGACACCAATGAGTATCACAACCAAATTGGATAAGGATCAAGTAGGAAAAGATGTGGATATTAAGAGATTTCAGGGTATGATCGGTTCATTGGTATATCTAACCAATACTAGACCCGACATTCTCTTTAGTGTTTGCCTTTGTGCTAGATTCCAAGCCTCTCCTAAGGAGTCTCACTTGAATGCCGTTAAAAAAAATTTCAAATACTTCAGAGGAACACTTGATTTAGGATTATGGTATCCCAAGGGTACTTCCTTTAATTTAGTTGGATATTCTGATTCGGATTATGCTGGGAACCTCGTGGATATGAAAAGTACTAGTGGTACATGTCAATTCTTAGCTGAATCTTTAGTATCATGGTTCTCTAAGAAACAAAACTCCATGGCACTCTCAACTGCCGGAAGCAAGTATATAGTGGCCGGTAGTTGTTATGCACAAATACTTTGGATGAAGCACACGTTAGAAGACTATAACCTCTCATTTTCTAAGATTCCAATAAGATGTGACAACACTAGTGCAATAAACATCTCCAAAAATCCTATCTTACACTCTAGGACTAAGCATATCAAAATTAGATATCATTGTATCAAAGATTATGTCCAAAAAAGAGATGTTATTTTGGAATTTATCAATTCTTGTAATCAATTGGCGGACATATTTACAAGCCTCTAGATCAGAAGAATTTTTGTGGAATTAGCGTTCGATTGGGGATAATCTGATTTGATGGAGCTTAGATGCATCATTTTTCTTTCTGCTGCTTTCCGTGACAACGGTCGACACAAGAAGGAGAATGTCGACCGGTCCTTCTAATCTGACATAAAGCAATCAACATAAACAGAAGTATGTAGATCGGTCCATCGATTATGCTTCCATTTGGTCGACACCATCCACGATCGGTCGACCGATGTTCATTTTTCTCTCCGATTTTAAAACTCTATTCCGCTATTGTGTTAGGTATTCAGAATACCTTTCCTGCGCAAAATCTCTCTGGCGTCTCCCTTCTCCTCCGTTCATTGTCGCGTTCATTGTCCGAAGCTCGCTTCTCTCGATTCCTATCTTCCTCAAACATTACTGCTTCCTCCTCTCAACGTCTTGTCAAGCGGAAACGGTCGTCTACGTCAAAATCTGATAACCCTCCTCCTTCTCCGGAAATTGACAAACACTTATTCCGAAATGAGTCGGCTCAATATAGCTATTTCCAAATCTTTCAATCCAAACCATTAATGTTGAGTAGGGTTTATAGGCCTCATTGCATTCAAGGGACTACTTGGGATTAACCACTCTGTTTAGCTTTAGGAAGCAATACCATGGGGAGGCGATTTGCCTAATTTATACCAATTTGCATTCTACCCCTCATCCATTTACCTTGAAGAGCCTTGTGTATGGCAAACCAATCACGATCACCGTTTCATTTATAAATTCATTGTTGCATTTTCCAATTAACGAGCACACCAATCAATACTATGAACAAGGTGACACGAAATTGAGGAGAATAAGCGGGAAGTTACCAACTCGAGTAAGGAGTGAAAAGATCCCAAAAAATCAGGAAAGGGAGTTGAGATAGGAAAGCGGATATCTCGGGATTGTGAGTGAATTTGGAGCTACAATTTTAATAAATTGGAGATAATTAAAGGAAAAAAAATATCCAGAAAATTTTACTTGATTCTCACGGATGACATGAGAGATATTTGCGATTGAGTAACCGAAGGTGGTCGTAGAAAATTAGGGTTTTTCTAGGAATAACCAAGAAAATAGGGTGAACTTTGGACGGGTGTAAATCGGAAAGGGGAATGAGTTAGGGGCCGAAAGTTTGAGGTTTCCTTGATGAATTAATGTATGAGAGATCTTCCAAAATTGAGAAGATTCTCACGTAGGATTTCGGATTTATGGTGATGGTATGAATGCAGGATAGGGTTTGATCGGAAACGAAGAACAACGGAAATTGGACTTCACTTCACGTAAAAAAAAGGATGTTTGAGCTGATGATCCACACTCTCACCCTTAGACCATGAATATGGCTGGAGAAATGTGGTAATGATAGGTCGTCCTAGCTTTGAAGGATGACCAACTCCGGTTGTCTCTCGGTGCCGGAATTTGGGTTCCAGAGACTGAGTCTTTGGAAGAAAAACTCCAAAGGGGGAGATTCAAAATTTGAAAAGAAAAATCTTCTAAATTCAAATCTGAGAATTACATTCATCATAGGTAAGATTAAATAGGAAAACTAAGCATCATCACGTTCTTCATCGGACGGCCCAAAACATCTCCAAGAAGCACAATCCATGGCATCAAAGATGTACCAATGAGAAGCCTTCATGGGTCGCTCCTCTTCCATCTCATTAAGCTCCTAGGAAATGTCTGAAATGCCCTCCAAAATAATAATTAGATAACCCTAGAATTTCCCATGCAAATCCATGCAACAAACGCGTGAAAATAAAAAAAAACTAATAAGATTGTTTCCCAGATAAATTGTGCTGCCCTCTCTGTGTTGGCAGTAGTTGACTAGGCAAACATAATCTAATTTTAACGTTCTACCTTTAGTTGGAAATCTTGAAAAGTTAGCTATCTTTCCTCAAAGGAAGTTGTTTTGATTTAAGGCCGCCAAGATCATAAAAAAAAAGCCATAAGGCTTCAAGGGTCCATCTGAGCCGGGAAACCCTCTCGGGTTCTCATGCAACGAGCATCTTCAACCGGGATCAAATGCGGGTTTGGGTCTAGACTCCTCGAGTTTTGGTTGAAGTTCTGCCTCTTCTCCAAGCCAAGTTATAACATATTTTTGCCTTTCTTGATCTTCCAAAGTTGGCTTCAAAATGTGAAAATCTTTAAGTATTTTTCTTGCAAAATTAACACACAAATTAGAAAATTCCCGAGCTCGGGGTCGAATGAGTATTCCGCTTGGGATGCCAATCCATGGCATGTCATCCTCCCCAGATTTTTGAGGATTTGTCCTCAAATCCACTTGAGACTTCTCTTCTCCTTGGTCCTCTTTGTAAAATCCAGTAAAGAGAAAAAAAATGTTAGCCATTAAATGCGATTGAAATTCCATAATTGCTGGGTAGCTCGAGGTTGCATGTGTTTAGATCGTGTAGCTTATGCACAAAAAAATTTATGCACATCACGAAACAGTCCAATAGGAATTTTCTTTGAAAACTTTCAAGATTTTTATCTCACCAAAGTGGCTAGCCATACTATCATCAATGGCTCCTTTGATGAGTAACCTACGGACTCCTTCACTAGAATTGTAAAATTTGCCACCCTTGATTGAGTAGTCCTCCTTGATATGAAGGTGACAATCCACCTTTTTTAGGTTCAAATCAAAACAAGGGCTGAAGTCCTTTTGAACCATATAAGATTCCTTTATCCACTCAAAACCAAAGAAGTTAGTAAATAGTTTGGATAGGGAAACAAACCTCCTTGACAGAACATTGGGAGTAACAACGCATATGAAGTTGTCCTTGTAATCACCAAGTTGAAACTCTAAGTTCACATTCCTTATTGCTTTGTTATCCTCATTGATTTTTTGATCTTCAATAAATTCTTCAACCTCTTTATGAGCAATGAAAGTTTCCTCCTCGGGTTGTTGAACATCATCAATTTCTTCTACTTCTTGAGCAAATAAAGTTTCTTCCTTCNACCGCTCGTTCGTTGTGTCGACCGAACTTGTTTCCCGAGAGTGACTTATGTCGACCACTCGTCCGTGCACTGACTTGCGACGCCCATAACTTTTTCTACGTAACTCCGAATTGGGTGATTCTAACGGTAACAAATCACTCCAAGAGTCTACTTTAATTCTTACGAAGGTTATAAAAGCTAATTCGTGATAATATTTGACCTAATCTCCAAAAACTCTAAGCCTATTCGTAAATAACAGATTTCAAAACACTTTCCTTTTAAAATCGTAATGACAATAACGAGGGTTGTTACAGTGTAGCTTATGCACAAAAAAATTTATGCACATCACGAAACAAGTGTGTCCAATAGGAATTTTCTTTGAAAACTTTCAAGATTTTTATCTCACCAAAGTGGCTAGCCATACTATCATCAATGGCTCCTTTGATGAGTAACCTACGGACTCCTTCACTAGAATTGTAAAATTTGCCACCCTTGATTGAGTAGTACTCCTTGATATGAAGGTGACAATCCACCTTTTTTAGGTTCAAATCAAAACAAGGGCTGAAGTCCTTTTGAACCATATAAGATTCCTTTATCCACTCAAAACTAAAGAAGTTAGTAAATAGTTTGGATAGGGAAACAAACCTCCTTGACAGAACATTGGGAGTAACAACGCATATGAAGTTGTCCTTGTAATCACCAAGTTGAAACTCTAAGTTCACATTCCTTATTGCTTTGTTATCCTCATTGAGTTTTTGATCTTCAATAAATTCTTCAACCTCTTTATGAGCAATGAAAGTTTCCTCCTCGGGTTGTTGAACATCATCAATTTCTTCTACTTCTTGAGCAAATAAAGTTTCTTCCTTCGACAATGATTTGTAAGGAGGTGGGTCTTCGGAAGCAAATTGGCTAAACAAAACTCTTTCTTTTCTTTTCATAAGTCTCTCTAATTTAAGGGCAACTTGGACCATGACATCAAAATTATCCATTGGTTGTAGCTCCACCATGTTTTTAATCTCTTCGTTCAAACCGCTCAAGAACCTTGCAACGATTTGCTCCTCGGATTCATCAAGGTCACACCGAATCCTAAGGGTCTCAAATTTGGTGAAGTACTCCTCCACCCGAGAGAGTTTCTTGCTTCAATGTTTGGAGTTGGCGGAAGATTTCTTTCTTTTAATGATTTGGCACAAACCTCTCCCTCATAAAAAAATTCATAGCCCTCCAAGTGGAAATAGCATCCTCACCATCACGCCTCCTTTGAGCCTTCAAAACATCCCACCAAAGGCTAGCATAGCCGGTTAATTCCAAGGACACCAATTGCATTTTTAACTTTTCCGAATAATTGTAACATTCAAATATTTCATCTACTTTTTCAACCCAATCAAAAAATGAATTTACATCACAAGAACCATTAAAGGTTGGAATGGTTACCTTGATGTGTCTCAACTCATCTTCTCGGTTTTGTTGCTCATGGTGACCGAAATAATCATCCGAGTCCTCGGGTGCTTGGTGACGAGGTCTTCTTAACCCATTACCGAGTCTTCTTCTTTGAGGAGCATTCGAAGGGGGCCTAAATGGGGGAATAACAGCATCCAATCTTTGAAGAACAGTATCACACCTTCTATTGAGTTCATCTATCTGGTCTTGGATGCTAGATCTCGGGATTTTTAATCTCGGGGTTGGAGTAGTTTGTACACTTGGGATATTTGGTAGATTCGACTCCCGATTGTTGTTGTAATGAAAACCACTTCTTGTCGTCATTCTCAAAATTAAAATGGATCAAAGCAGAGTGAAAAGAAGTTGGGAAGGAATGTATGGCTCTGATACCAAATGACACAAAATTGAGGAGAATAAGCGGGAAGTTACCAACTCGAGTAATGAGTAAAAAGATCCCAAAAAATCAGGCAAGGGAGTTGAGATAGGAAAGCGGATATCTCGGGATTGCGAGTGAATTTGGAGCTAAAATTTTAAGGAATTGGAGATAATTAAAGGAAAAAAATATCCAGAAAATTTTACTTGATTCTCACGGATGACATGAGAGATATTTGGGATTGAGTAACCGAAGGTGGTCGTAGGAAATTAGGGTTTTTCTTGATGGATTAATGTATGAAAGATCTTCCAAAATTGAGAAGATTCTCACGTAGGATTTCGGATTTATGGCAATGGTATGAATGCGGGATAGGGTTTGATCGGAAACGAAGAATAACAGAAATTGGACTTCACTTCACGTAAAAAAATGGATGTTTGAGATGATGATCCACACTTTCACCCTTAGACCTTGAATATGGCTGAAGAAATGTTGTAAGGATAGGTCGTCCTAGCTCGGAAGGATGACCAACTCCGGTTGTCTCTCGGTGGCCGGAATATGGGTTTCGGAGACCGAGTCTTTGGAAGAAAAACTCCAAAGGGGGAGATTCAAAATTTGAAAAGAAAAATCTTCTAAATTCAAATCTAAGAATTACATTCTGCATAGGTAAGATTAAATACGAAAACCAAGCAACGTCACGTTCTTCATCAGACGGCCCAAAACATCTCCAAGAAGCACAATCCATGGCATCAAAGATGGACCAATGAGAAGATTTCATGGGGCGCTCCTCTTCCAGCTCATTAAGCTCCTAGGAAATGTCCAAAATACCCTCCCAAATAATAATTAGATAACCCTAGAATTTCTCATGCACATCCATGCAACAAACGCGTGAAAATAAAAAAAACTAATAAGATTGTTTCCCGGGTAGATTGTGTTGCCCTCTTTGTGTTGGCTGTAGTTGACTAGGCAAACAGAATCCAATGTTAACGTTCCATCTTTCCTTGGAAAGCCTGCAAAGTTATCTATCTTTCATTAGAAAAATACGTTTTGAATTAAGGCCGCCAAGATCATAAAAAAAAGCTATAAAGCTTCGGAGGTCCATCTGAGACGGGAAACCCTCTAGGGTTCTCATGCAACGAGCATCTTCAACCGGGATCAAATGCCGGTTCGGGTCTAGACTCCTCAGATTTTTGTTAGATTTCCGCCTCTTCTCCAAGCCAAGTTATAACATATTTTTTCCTTTCTTGATCTTCCAAAGTTGGCTTAAAAATGTGGATTGGCTTAAAAATGTGGAAATCTTTCATTATTTTTCTTGCAAAATTAACACACAAATTAGAAAATTCCCGAGCTCGGGCTCGATGAGTATTCCACTTGGGATGCCAATCCGTGGCATGTCACAAGGGAAGGAGCTCTCTCTTGTTTGGTACTCAGATTACCGGAAATTTTTTAGATTGGTTGCTAGGGATCCCAAAAATGGGTCGTAGAAATCGAAAGCTAGTGACCTCAACATCACGGCACGATTAGTACACCATATCACCACCTACAACCTCTTGCCTAAGGACGGGCNGGTTCGGGTCTAGACTCCTCAGATTTTTGTTAGATTTCCGCCTCTTCTCCAAGCCAAGTTATAACATATTTTTTCCTTTCTTGATCTTCCAAAGTTGGCTTAAAAATGTGGAAATCTTTCATTATTTTTCTTGCAAAATTAACACACAAATTAGAAAATTCCCGAGCTCGGCTCGATGAGTAACCCACTTGGGATGCCAATCCGTGGCATGTCACATGGAAATTTATGTTCTCTACATGTTCTTTCACCGGCGTCGCTTCAACATTAGTTTCATAAATGAGGCGCATGATGGAAGTTTTAGATGTGGCATCTAAGTCTTTACCGTTCAACCTTTTGCTAGTGGAGATTTTCTCAAAGCAAGAAGTCGAATTCCCTCCTCCCACGACACTTATGAAGTTAGAAATCTTGATATCTATTCTGACTCTACACTTGCACGTATGAGATTAGCTCAAGATGATGATGTGGTTTGGCACTACAAGAAAACCATGCCTATAACATCCCTCATTTTGTTGTACATAAAAAATTTTCGATTTTGGAAAGGCGTTTGACTTTAAATTCTTTTCGTAAAACTCAGCGAAAGACTTTAATTAGATATTGTAGTAAACCGGACATTTATTTGAAATAAGACATTGTTAATCAAAATATCCATCAAATAAAATACCGTAAAGCTTATATAATATATAATTTAATCAAAACGTGTAATATACATAATAAACATGTTTATAGACATTGTTTGAAACTAAACACTCCAAAATACATCAAAATATCTTTTGACATCCCCACCGGTTGGCACTTAACGATTCAAGCTTCCCGCACCGGATTCGCCTCCTCCATGACATGATTGTTACATCAAACAGGGAGGGCTAAGTCCCTCACCTTCATCTTCATCACCTACATCACAAAGCTTAAGTAGTGAGCCTAAAGCTCAGTAAGTAATCTCATGAACTTACATGCCTAACATGCTCGTGCTTTCGTAAAAACATGCAATTCATTTCATTCTTTATCGTTGTCTTGACTTACCTTGACATGTGTGGGCGTCACATCGTATGAAGGTTAATAGGCACCATATGGCCTCCATGAGACAGTCAATTCCACCTTCTCCCATAACTTGATCTTGACTTTACATACATTTATTCATTGGATGATGAATGTGTCCAATACCACCTTCATCATCCGTTGGGTGACATTTTAAAAACATGCATGAGAAAACATTTTCGTATCTTTCATAAAACATGATGCATGGACATGATTTCAAGCAATACTTGATAACTTAATATGATTCATCCATAACTTGATAACTTAACATCATACAATCAACATATTACAAACATCTCCAAAGTAAATACTATCTTTGTTACTAATCGTACTTTACATACTTTTCATGCTTTATATACTTAGTCGATACTTAGCATAATTTACAATCACAACCAATGACATACAAACACCAGTCAAGCCCATATTATTTGGTTGGTGCACGGTGCGATACACCCCAAGCAGAATTCAATACATACTTAATGTAACATGTTTATTTCATACTTGAATTAATTAACATCTAAGCATACAACCTTAATCCTACTCTTTGTAATGCAGTCCCAAAAGAGGCCAAACACATGCATAATTACTTACCTCATTTCCAAGCTGAATTTCTATTCACTTTCCTTGATTTGTCTTCAAGAACACCTTAAAAATCACAATTAACTAAAATAAGTATTCAATATTTTATTTCTGTTTTTTACCTAACTTTCGGAGCTCATAACTATTTCTATACTTATCCAAATTCCATGTAATTGCTATCAATCTCTTTCTTATTTTGTCTAATAAATTTCTTTAAAAGACATTGTGATCAGATTATCACTTAAAAGCCTCATAAATGCTACATCTTTAAAATCGGGTATAACATGACCCTATTAGTTCATACCCTGTTTTTACCTCAACTTCCGATCTACACAACTTTCACTACACTAATCAGATTAGAATGAATAAGGTATCAATCCAAACCTTAGAATGTTGGTTACACATCATTAGAAAAGATCATGACCAAATTGTAACTCAAAGACTTTATAAAATTTACATTTCAGAAACTGGTTAACATGACTTATAAAGTGTATACTCATAAACTACCTTCACAATTTCATGTATTCTTAACCATGTAACGTAAACTCCATCTTTTATAAGTCATTACAGCATCAAAATGAATATCTTAATAGTTATGTCGACCCAACACAAAGTTGTGTCGACCCCTCCCTTTCCAGAGACGGATCCTTGAGAGTTATGTCGACCCAACACAAAGTTGTGTCAACCCCTCACTTTCCAAAGTGACTTGTGTCGACCCCTCGACCTAAAGTATTCAATTGTGTCGACCCTTCCAAAATCCTGGGGTTGACCTAAAGTTAAAACTTTCATGACTTTTGTTATACAACTTAGATTTCTATGATTCAAACACCATTATTTTTATTATTAAGTCTTGTTTAACTTTGTAGAAGACATAAACGTAAAATTCAGAGATTAAAGGTATTTTTAAAATCTTGTGAATATAGTTAATTTATCTTTCAATTGGATTGTCATCATCAAAAAAGGGGAGATTGTTGGCTTTAAAATTTTTAAAGTAACTAATTATTTTTTATGATAATTATCGTTCATGTGAATGTATGAAAGTTAAATTAAATTATGTTGTAGTGTAACTCATAGAATTGAAATACCATTGTCAAAGGGTACATTTAATGTCTAATAAGTTGGTCGAGTGCTGCAGAATTTTGTAAATTCTCTCAGGATATGTCGACATTTGTTCACATGTGTCGACCGAAAAATGGCAAGAAAAGAGATGTATGTCGACCGCTCAAGATGTATGTCGACTGCCAAAGTTCCAGAAACGAAACCTATGGCGACTGATAAACACTTATGTCGACCGGATGTGTTCCAGAGAAAAAATTTATGTCGACCACACCAGACCTAAGTCGACCGATTGCAAAGTTCCAAAGATGTAACTTATGTCAACCGTTACAACTTCTTTTGACCGCTAGAGTTTTCAGAGACTAAATCTATGTCGATCGCTCCCGTACACATGTCGACCGCCCAAGCATGAGCAACTGCAAAATTATAAATAGCTGAAGAAAAGCTATTTGGGGTGACTCCTCTGAAAAAAAGAGTCAAAAAGGGTGACGCCTCTAAGAAAGAAGAGTTAAGTTGTAAAGGTTAGATTGACACCCAGAAGTTCAATCAAGTGAAGGATCTTCAAGGAGCTACCTTGAAGAGAAGACGTAGGCAGTTGTTGGCCGAACCGCGATAACATATCGGTGTCAAAATTTCTCTCCCTCAACTTTTACTTTATTGATTATGCTTGCCTAAATTGAATTGATAATCAACTTCCATAGCTTTTTACTTAAGGTATTTGACTTACGAAAATTTTTTAATTAACCTAATTCACCCCCCCCCCCCCAAATCCCCCAACTTAGGTTTAAACCGGTCCTACAGAATATGTCACATTTTGCGTGCTCGATATCTTAACTCCTCGGTAGATTTCCACTTTCAGCCCTTGAATGAATTGATGCACTTTCAGTTCATCGGTAGCTATGAAGTGTGGAGCAAGCCTAGATAATGCTTCATAACGTCAAATATATTCGGCTACGGTTGCCATCTTGCATAGTTGAGTAAACTCTACCATCTTGCTGGTGCGAATAACATAATTAAAATACTTGTCATAGAATATACTCTTAAACTACTCCCAACTCATCTCCTTTACATTACGGGTAGCTTTAATAGTATCCCACTAGAATCGTGCATCACTTTCCAGCATAAATGCCGTAAATGTCACTTTCTCCACATCTTCTATTTTGGCGATATCTTCCAGCTTCCTAATCCATTCTTCAGCGTGCATAGGATCTGCCGATAGACCATTATAACTCTGTGGATGAAGGCGGCAAAACCTATCACAACTAGGTTCACTGTGACTATTCCAACGATTACCTCCTTGTACCCCTTTGCTCTATACTGTTCTAAATATTCAAATTGGCGACCCTCAATATCCATCAATGTATCAATTGCTTCATTACTACTTCCTTCAACTGGTCTATGTCTTTTTTGGCATTTTCTATTGATTTAAAACAAGAAAACAAGTTACATAATTAAAGTAAAGACTTACAGTGGGTGAAGTATCTCTTTGCAAATTCTTGAACTGTTAAGCAATCTATAGAATCGATTTTCAAACCTGGTGGGCTCTTATACCATATTGTAACGTCTCGTCGTTCTTTACACTTTTTTTTCTAAACATTTTGTTTTAACAAAAATGTGTCAATTAATTCATTTATGTTAAAATTTAGAGAAAACTTTATTAAAAGAAAACCCATTTAGATAATAAAACTAACTTACAATATAAGGTTATAAACCATTACAAACACTTATTTTACAAAATATGTTTTTGATACCAAAACACAATTTTAAAAGCAACTTTTAAAAGACATATAAGTTCATTTTACATGTCACACCATCGGTTGAATTTGCTTAACGATCCCAAGTGTCCACACCAGACATATTCCCTCCACTGAATCAATCTAGGAACCAGGAGTAAACTCCTCACTTTCAATGTCATCACCTAAATTACAAAGCTTAATCTAATGAGCTTAAGGCTCAGTAAGTAACATACAGTGTCATAAACATGAACCACTAACTATGCATTTTATAAAACCATGCAATTTTCCATATACATTTATTTCATTTCTTTTCACGTATTTACTTTAGTGTGGGCAACACATCGTACAAGGATGAAAGACATCATATGCTTCAGAAAAGCCAAATTAATGGCAACCGTAGAGTCCGCAGTATAGGACAACCAAATTCAATCTCACCCAGAACATTAGATAATTACACACATTATGCATTAAAAATTGAAAGTATGAAAAAATTTAGGATTAGCATCGTTTGGCCTCCCTTGAGACAACTTTACTCAATTTGACCTTTAATACTCAGTTTGATTACATCCTATAAACCATGCATGTAAAATATTTTTGTACTTTTATGAAACATGATGCATGAACATGGTGACATACGATTTTAGCATACCCTTAAGTAATAACATTAAATTCTAATACAATATATCAACACAATCAATCAATAGCAAACATGCACACAAATAATCCTCAAATCCCTTGAGGTCGGTGTATTGTTTGTTATACCCCAAACAGTCCAGTATCATGCATGAATTATAAAAGTCACATTCTAACTATAACAATTCATATAAATCTTCAAGAACCACTCTTTGTAATGTAGACCCATTTCTAGGCCAAAGACAACCAATGTTCACTTACCTTAGGTTATTAGCTTAAACTTTGTCACTTGATATGATGAGAACCACGAGTATATCAAACCCGAGACCCTTCAACAATGCGGAAAAAGATACCTGGATCGCCTTTGAATCAAGTACGAGGAACTTGACCCCAATCGAACCTTGCCGACGGAACCTAAGTTATCAAACAAGGAGCTTGACCCAGACCAAACTTGTCGGTAAGAACCAAAGCTATCAAATTTGATCTATCAAGAATTAACTTG
>QAOC01041329.1:6291-49770 GCA_003255005.1 Begonia fuchsioides | reverse complement strand
TGTCCCCTTAGGTGGACTCAAGTTTGTGGTCTCTCAACCCTTGGAATCGAGTTGGCTGTCCCCTTAGTTGGACTCAAGTTTGTGGTCTCTCGTTCCTTGCCAGGAAGCCCCAATGATAAGGATGCATAGAAATTAAAGTAAAGAAATACCCCAAATGAAAAGAAAAGAAAATGTTTTACAAATTCATATCATGTTTGCATTCATGCATTTCATGCTTTACTTACTGAGCACTAGGCTCATAGATGAACTTTGTGGTGTAGGTGATGCTAACGTTCAGTTGATGAAGTGCTCCCATGACCGTGACTACGTGGCTATTAGAACGATGTTGTCCAAGCAACGAACGGAAGGATTTTTATTTTAATGCATTTTAGAACGATCTTGCAATCATGTATTCCTCCAAAAGAGATTTAAATTATAAATGTGTTTCAAAGTCTTCTGCTGCTACGTTTTACAAATGCATGATCGTAAACCAAAGATTTTATCATCTTTTTTTGAAAAGCAAAGTTTACGAAACGGTACGCTACAGGGCGTTACACTTATAGAGTTCTCCAACAAATCTATATGCATCTAAAAGAGAAAAAAATTATTAATATACGTAAGATTCGTTGTGTGACGGGATTACAGAAGGGTTGTCTCAAAATAAGGGACCGAAGGCACACCCTTTTGCTACCCACTTATAGAGTTCTCCAACTGATACATGGTTATCGAAAGAAAATGTATGAAAAGACAGAATGAGATGAATAAATTTTTTTTTACAATGAGTATCATATCATTTATAGAATTATTTCATAGTGCACTACTTACTGAGAAATATGCTCATTAGATGAACTTTGTAATGTAGGTAAGGATGGTGATGAAGTTCATTTCGTTGATGATCACAATGGCAGCTGGTAAAGCTTTTCCATGGCGAGGATTTGCAATTACTAGAGAAAATGTGACCGGTGGGCAAATTCTAAATTTTTTAAATGCATATATAGCTTTGAATAACTATGTTCTAGTATGTCGTTTAAAAAAGCAACGTTTTGAAAAGCAAAGTTTATGTAAAAATCTAGTTTAAAGTATGTAAATAAAAATATTTCTATATCTTTCTTCACAATACGGAATACATTAGTTACTTAATGTTTTACTATATAACATGTAAAAGAAAAAAAAAAAGGGTTCTTACTTTTGCAAAAGTCTTCTGCTGTAAACGATGAAAAATGGTTTTAAAAAATAACGTATGTATATATAAAACAACGGTCTTCACACTTGAGCACTAAACTCATAGCCCCAAGCTGAATGCCCTAAACTCTAAGCCAAAAGTCTTATGCTATAAGCTCTAATCCCTAAGCCTAAACTCCTAAGCCCTAAACTCAAAGCCTCAAGCCATAAGCCGTGAACCCTAAGCCCAAAGCCCTAAGATGTAAGCCCTCACTTCTAAGCCTTACGCTCTAATTCCTAAACCCAAAGCCCAAAGCCCAAAGGCCTATGCCCTCAGCCTTATGTCCGAAGTAGTTAACCCTAAGCCCAAAGCCCTAAATCCAATTACAAAAGCCCAAAGTCATATGCCATAAACCCCAAGCCCTAAGCCTTATCCCTGAAGTCTTAGCCTTAAACCCTACGCCCAAAGCACTAAGCCTTACATCTTAAGCCATAAGCTTTAAGACCTTATCCTAATGTCGTAAGCTCTATGCCCTAAGCTCAAATCTTAAGCCTGAAGCACTAAGTCAAAAGCCCAAGTCCCAATGCCCTAATCCCTAAGCCTTAAACACTAAGCCCCAAGATATAACCCCTAAGCCCTAAGCCATAAACCCTAAGCAGAATGTAAAAAGAATAAAGATCTATGCATTAAGCCTAAAGCCCTAAATTTTGACACTTATGCTTAAGCCTTACGCTTAAGCCCTAAAGCCCAAAGCGCTAAGCCCTAAGCCTAAATCCCAAAGTTCTAAGCCCTAAGCCTAAATCCAAAAGCACTAAGCCCTAGAACCTAACCCTAAACCATTGCCACTAAGCCAACAGCACTAAGCCCTAAGCCCAAAGAGTTATGGCTTAAGCACTAAGCTTGGCATTTATTCTTAAGCCCTAAGCCCAAACAGAAAATGTTGTGACCCTTACACTTAAGCCCTATGCCTAAATCCCAAAGCCAAAAGTCGTATGCCCTAAGCCCTTTAGGTATAAGCACTAAGCTCTAAGTCCTATGACCTATGCCTTTCGCCCAAAGCTCTAAACCTTAGGCCCTAAACCCAGATCCCTAAGCTCTAAGCAAGAGGCTCAAAGCTCTAAGCGCTAAGACCTAAACCTTCCCAAAGCGCTAAGCTCTAAGGCTAAATCTCAAAACACTAAGCACTAAGCCCTAAGCCTAAATCCCAAAGCGCTAAGCCCTAGAACCTAACCACAAACGATTGACCCTTAAGCCTTAAGCACTGAGCCCTAAGCCCAAAGTACTATGCCCTAAGCTCTAAGATTAAATCCTAAAGCCCTAAGCCCTAAGTCTAAAGCTAAAATCCCAAAGCTTTAAGACCTAAGCCCTAATCCTTAATCCTTAATCCCTAATCTCTACGCCATAAGCCAAAAGCACTAAGCCTTAAGCCTTAACCTCTAAGCTCTAAGTTCTAAGCCCTACATTCTAAGCCTTAAGCCCTAACCTCTAAGCTCTAAGTTGTAAGCCCTACATTCTAAGTCATCAGCCCTAATACCAAAGCTCTGAGCCTTAGGCCCAAAGCCTATTCACAAATCCCTAAGTCCTAAGCCCAAAGTCCTAAGTCTTAAGCCCTAAGTCCAAACCCATAAACCCTAAGCCCTAAGCCTTATGCTCTAAGCCCAAATCCCTAATCCTTAAGCCCTAAGCGCTAAGACTTATGTCCTAATTCCTAAGCCCAAATCCGAAACACCTATGCCCTATCCCAAGACCCAAAGCATAAAGCCCTACTCTTAAGCCCTAACCAAAAGCCCAAATTCCAAAGCCCTAAGCCTTCATCCATAAGCCTAAAATAGTAATACCTAAGCCCTAAGCCCAAGCCATATGCCTTAACAATAATCCCTAAGATGAGACCTATATGCTTAATGCGAAAAGCCTTAATCCTAAATCCCTAATCCATAAGACCTAAGCCCTATAAGAAAATCCCTAAGCGTTAATGTCAAAGCCCTAATCCCAAAGATCTAAGCCCTAAGTCTCCTACCCTAAGCCGTATGCCCGATGCAATGTGCCATAAGCCAAAGCCCAAAGCCTTAGGTCTCAAGCCTTAAGGTTGAAGCCCTAACCCTTAAGCCCTAATCCTTAACCCTTAAGCTGTAAGTCATAAGCCCTAAGTGCTAATTTAGATACCCTCAACCTAAAGCCTTAAGTCCTAAACCCTAAACTGACATGCCTCGGGATCACTTGACAAAACCTGAACCTACGGGAGTCATCACCCGAGCCCGAGCCAAGGAGCTTGCTAACGAATTTTCTCTTTTTGCTGGAAATGTTTTGCATGAACTAAACATCATGGAACCAACTTTAATGGACAAAGAGAAACCCAAGCATCTCCTAACTTGGCAAGAGAGCTTCGACATTTCGGCGATGGACGGCAAGGGAGAGCCGATGCATGTTGGGGCAATTCATGGAGCCTTGAAGATGGATTGTGAAAGAAAGAGCCCAATACTTAATCAGCCCAAGATCACTTAAAGGAGAGAGAGTTGTCTTTATTTTGGGTGTTAGTTTTTTTTTTTTTTATTTTGGTGCCCAAAATACTCAGCCAGCTTGATCGTGTGTTTGCATGAGAATTAAAGGCTCTCTTAGGTTAGCCTTTAGGAGCTGCAGCACCCTCATGTAGGCTTTATTTTGGTGGGCTCTAGGGTGGCTCATGCAGGTAGAGGTTGCACCCTAGTGTGTCCCTATTTCGGTTAGGTCAAAGGGAAACTTTCCCTTCCTTTTTGGTTGCTTGGCCAAATCGGGTAGCTTCTTTTGAGCCATCTGATTTTAGCAATCTGCCTAAGAAACTTGGTGGATGTTTTAAGCTCTTTGCTTGGTTTTTGTAAGGCAGTTCAGTTCGAAAATCAATAGAGTGCTTAGCATTTCTCTCCTCCTTGGACGTTTTTTTTGCCTCCAAGACTCGGTGTGCTCCGACGATCATTCCGGCGACCGAGAGCTCTCCTTAGGTGTTGACTATTGTCCGAGCTAAAATAGTTAAGCCGTGCTGCATTTCTCCAACCACACATCGTGGCCTTGAGGGTGAGAGTGCAATCCATCAGCTCCTTCATCCATAACCCTACCGAAACCCATTTGCATCCCGAGATATCCTTCCTCCATTATACCCTTGTATTTGGCCTATCCGGGTTGACTCCCCCTAACTCGAGTGCTGGTTTTTCCTTCCCTTGCCCTTGATATTCTATCATCTGGTATCAGAGCTAAACATCTCCTTCCACTCTTCCCCTTCTCCTGTGTTTTTTTTTTCGGCTAGTTTAAAAGTTGGAGCATGACGACTCGAAGTGGAGCAAACTTTAACCACAACCGAGAGTCCATTCCACCAAGCAACCCGAGTTTTCAATCTCCTCAAGCTCCAAGTCTGGACCCCGCGGAATCTAGCTTTCAAGGCCAGATAGATGAGCTTAACAGAAAGTTTGACATGCTTCTCCAAAGGCTGGAGGTAACCAATCCGCCAATGAGGCCCCCTCCAACTCCTGCTCCAAGAAGAAGAACAGGAAATGGCTTAAGGCGACTCCGGCGACAAATAATTGATGATTCCGATGATGACTTTGATCACAATGAACCACAGCCCCGAGATGATGAAATGAGAAATATCAAGGTAACCATTCCACCCTTCAATGGTTCCTGTAATGGAGATGTTTTCCTTGATTGGGTTGAAAAGGTTGATAAAGTGTTTGATTGCTATAATTACTCGGAGAAATTTAAATTGCAATTGGTATCCTTGGAGTTGAACGGGTATGCTAGCCTTTGGTGGGATAGTTTGAAAGCCCAAAGGAGACGTGACGGTGAGGATGAGGTCCCCACTTGGAGGGCTATGAAGTTATTAATGAGAAGACGGTTTGTGCCGAGTCACTATAAGCAAGAGCTTTTCCTCCAACTACAAACTTTGAAACAAGAATCCCTATCGGTGGAGGAGTATTTGACCGAGTTTGAGACCCTTAGGATTCGATGTGATCTTGAGGAACCCGAGGAGCAAATAATAGCAAGGTTTCTAAGGGGCTTGAACAAGGATATTGGTGATGTAGTGGAGCTCCAACCGATCGATACGATGGATGCAGTAATACAACTTGCCATGAAAGTAGAGAGGCAAGTGAAGAGAAGAAACAAGGGGGTAGTGAACCGATTTGTCAACAAGACCACCCCTCCCTACAAACAAACCCCGAAAGTGGATGAAAAATCACCTTATGTGAAGCCGTGGACACAAAAGAAAGAAGGTGAGATCAAATCTGCCATTGATAATACCCGGTCCCGAGCAAGGGAGATAAAGTGCTTCAAATGTCTTGGCTTAGGTCATATTGCCTCCCAATGCCCCAACAGAAGAGTCATGATCCTTCGAGAAGATTCTAATGAAGTGGTAAGTGAGGATGAAGTGATGGAAGAAGCAGGTGAAAACCAAGAGCCCGAGGAAGAGATTTGCCACGCGCAAGAGGGTCCCCTCTTAATGGTGATCCGAAGAGTTCTTACATCCCAAGTTCGAAATGAAGATTTTCAAAGGGAGAACATATTCCATAGTAGGTGTCTTATCCAAGGGAAGGTTTGCTCCCTCATAATAGATGGCGGTAGTTGCACCAATGTAGCCTCTCGGGATCTTGTGGAGAAGCTCGGGTTAGAGACCTTGTTGCATCCGAGCCCCTATAAATTGAGGTGGTTGAATGACAAGGAGGATATCAAGGTGACCAAACAAGTGCACTTAGAGTTCTCAATCGGAGGATACAAAGATCGAGTCTTGTGTGATGTGGTGCCAATGAGTGCTAGTCACCTGCTACTGGGAAGACCTTGGCAATACGATCGGAGGGTATTTCATGATGGTTTCACCAACCATTACTCTTTCAAATTCGGGGGGAAGTCAATCAAGCTCACTCCCCTTGGTCCGGATCAAGTAGCAAAGGATGAAGTTGCAAGGAAGGAGGGTGCAGCTAAGTCCAACCTTTTTATGACCAAGAAAGAGTTATTGAAGACCATCTTAGAAGGGGGACCTATGGTACTTGTAATGTTCCGAGAGAGAATGGAAGAAATTGGAGAAACCCCCATGGTGATCCGAGAACTCCTTGAAGAATATCAAGATGTATTTCCGGAAGAACTTCCACAAGGATTTCCGCCACTTCGAGGGATCGAACACCAAATAGATCTTCAACCGGGGGCGGTACTACCTAACCGACCCTCTTATAGATTAAATCCCGAGGAGGCCAAGGAGTTACAAAGGCAAGTCCAAGAGCTATTAGAAAAAGGGTACATGCGGGAATATTTGAGTCCTTGCTCCGTCCCTGCACTTTTGGTTCCTAAGAAAGATGGGAGTTTCCGGATGTGTGTGGATAGCCGAGCCATCAACCAAATTACCATCAAGTATAGATTTCCAATCCCACGGCTTGAAGACATGTTGGATGAGCTTAGTGGGGCCTCTTGCTTCTCCAAGGTCAATTTGAAGAGTGGCTACCATCAAATTCGAATGAAGGAGGGGGATGAATGGAAGACAGCCTTCAAAACCAAGTATGGACTCTTCGAATGGTTAGTAATGCCTTTCGGGCTTTCTAATGCTCCAAGTACTTTTATGAGACTTATGCATTTCGTGCTTAAGGATTTCTTGGGAAAATTTGTGGTTGTTTATTTTGATGATATCTTGGTTTATAGCTTGGATTTATATAGCCATCGTGAGCATCTTAGACTGTTATTTGATACACTCCGAAATACTAGACTTTTTGGAAATTTGAAGAAGTGTGCTTTTGTGCAAGAAAGAATTCAATTCTTAGGGTTCATTATTTCAAGGGATGGAATGGAAGTGGATGATGCCAAGATAGAAGCCATTCGGGATTGGCCAACCCCTCGAAATGTTTCAGATATGAGGAGCTTCCACGAACTTGCATCCTTTTATCGGAGGTTTATTCAAGGTTTTAGCTCTATTGTGGCCCCTCTAACCGATTGCACCAAGAAGGGAAGAGAATTTGAATGGACCCAAAATTGTCAAGAGAGTTTCGAGCTCATCAAGAGAAAGCTTTGCAATGCACCCGTTCTTAGTCTTCCGGACTTTCAAAAAGTTTTTGAAGTGGAATGCGATGCTTCTGGAGTAGGAATAGGTGCTGTTCTTATGCAGGAGGGACGACCCCTAGCATACTTTAGTGAAAAGCTCAAAGGTGCTGCTTTGAACTATTCAACATATGACAAGGAATTCTATGCGGTTATTCGAGCTTTGGAAGTTTGGCAACATTATCTTTTGTCTAAGGACTTTATCATCCATTCTGACCATCAGGCTCTCAAGCACATCAAGAGCCAAGGAAAGTTGAATAGGCGGCATGTTAAGTGGGTGGAGTTCCTCGAGAGATATCCCTACATTATCAAGTACAAAGAGGGGGAGTGCAATGTGGTCGCCGACGCCCTAATCAAGGAGATTTGTTCTCCTAACCGAGCTTTCCACTAACTTCTTGGTTTTGAGTGGATTGAGGAAGCCTACAAGGATGATCAAGATTTTGGGAAATGGTATTATTTGAGTCTTAAGAAGGAGAATTGTGGATATCACGTCGTGGACGGCTATTTGTTTAAAGGAGGGAAGCTTTGTATACCAAGTGGAGGAATCCGGGAATCATTAATCAAGGAAGCCCATGGTGGAGGATTAGCAAGCCACTTCGGCGAAAAGAAGACGTTAGATGCTCTCAAAGAACACTTTTATTGGCCTCATTTGCTTCGGGATGTCCATAGGGTGGTGGAAAAGTGCATTATTTGCAAGAAGGNTGGTGAACAGTACTTTGGGAAGTTTATTAAGAAGTGTGGTTAGCAAAAAGCTCTCGGATTGGGACATTCAACTCCCATACATAGAGTTTGCTTACAACCGAAGTATGCATAGCGCAACCCAAATGACTCCCTTCGAGGTAGTATACGGGTTTAACCCCTTAACTCCCCTTGACTTACTACCAATTCCGTCCATAGAGGTGACCAATCCGGATGGGGCCAAGAAGGCCGAGCTAGTAAAGAGCATGCACGAACAAGTGAGCAAGTCTATCAAAAAAGCTAATGAGAGTTATGCCAAGTATGCGAATCGAGGAAGGAAGGAAACCAACTTCAAAGTAGGAGATTTAGTTTGGCTTCATCTAAGGAAAGAAAGGTTTCCAAGGAAAAGAAGATCGAAGCTAGCACCTAGAGTGGATGGCCCTTTCAAGATCTTGGAGAGGTCAATCCGAATGCATTCAAGCTTGAACTACCCAAGGAGTATGGAGTCTCGGCCACCTTCAATGTTCAAGACATATCGCCCTATGTTAGTGATGAAGTGGAGGCCAAGGAGGAGGAGCCTCCCTTGGATTTGAGGGCAAATCCTCAAATACCCCGGGGATGACATGCCTCGGGATCACTTGACAAAACCTGAACCTACTGGAGTCATCACCCGAGCCCGAGCCAAGGAGCTTGCTAACGAATTTTCTCTTTTTGCAGGAAATGTTTTGCATGAACTTTCATCATGGAACCAACTTTAATGAACCAAGAGAAACCCAAGCATCTCCTAACTTGGCAAGAGAGCTTCGACATTTCGGCGATGGACGGCAAGGGAGAGCCGATGCATGTTGGGGCAATTCATGGAGCCTTGAAGATGGATTGTGAAAGAAAGAGCCCAATACTTAATCAGCCCAAGATCACTTAAAGGAGAGAGAGTTGTCTTTATTTTGGGTGTTAGTTTTGTTTTTTTTATTTTTGTGCCCAAAATACTCAGCCAGCTTGATCGTGTGTTTGCATGAGAATTAAAGGCTCTCTTAGGTTAGTCTTTAGGAGCTGCAGCACCCTCATGTAGGCTTTATTTTGGTGGGCTCTAGGGTGGCTCATGCAGGTAGAGGTTGCACCCTAGTGTTTCCCTATTTCGGTTAGGTCAAAGGGAAACTTTCCCTTCCTTTTTGGTTGCTTGGCCAAATCGGGTAGCTTCTTTTGAGCCATCTGATTTTAGCAATCTGCCTAAGAAACTTGGTGGATGTTTTAAGCTCTTTGCTTGGTTTTTGTAAGGCAGTTCAGTTCGAAAATCAATAGAGTGCTTAGCATTTCTCTCCTCCTTGGACGTTTTTTTTGCCTCCAAGACTCGGTGTGCTCCGACGATCATTCCGGCGACCGAGAGCTCTCCTTAGGTGTTGACTATTGTCCGAGCTAAAATAGTTAAGCCGTGCTGCATTTCTCCAACCACACATCGTGGCCTTGAGGGTGAGAGTGCAATCCATCAGCTCCTTCATCCATAACCCTACCGAAACCCATTTGCATCCCGAGATATCCTTCCTCCATTATACCCTTGTATTTGGCCTATCCGGGACTCCCCCTAACTCGAGTGCTGGTTTTTCCTTCCCTTGCCCTTGATATTGTATCATAAACCCAAAGTCCAAAGCCCTAAGACCTTAGCCCAAAGACCCAAATTCTAATCTCTAAGCCCCAAGCCCTTAGCCCAAGGCCCTAAACACTAAGCCCAAAGCCCAACTAAACCCAAAGTCCAAAGCCATAAAACCTAAACCTAGAGTGATAATCCCAAAGCCCTAAGCCCTAAGCTCTATGCAATAAGCCTTGAACCCTAGGCCATCTTCCGTAAGCCTTAAAGCATAAGCCTGAAGCACTAAAGCCAAAGCCCTAAGCCCTAAGCCTTATATCCTAAGCCCTAAGCTCTAAGCCCTAAGTCCTAGGCTCAAAGTTGAAAGGTATAAGACTTATGCCCTACGCCCTATGCCCGAAGCCCTAAGTCATATACCCTAAGCCCTAAGCTCTAAGCCCTCAGCCCAAAGCAATAAGCCTTAAGCCAAAACATAAAGCCTCAAGCTATAAGCCCTAAGCCCTAAGCCCAAAGCCCTATGTCGTCAGCACTAATCCCTAAGCCAAAAGTCTTAAGGCCTTAGCCCTAAGCCTTTAGTCCTGAGCCCAAAGCCCAAAACTCTATGCCCTAGGCCCTAAGCCCTTAATTGAAAGCTCAAACCCAAAAGCCAAAAGCACAAACCCCAAACCTGTAATCTAGGGGCGTTAAGCCCTGAGCTATAAGCCTTATGTCCTCAGCCATAAGCACTAAGACCTTATCCTAAAGCTCTAAGCCTAAATCCCACATCCCACAGTGCAAATCCCAAAGCCCTAAGTCCTAAGCCTAATGCCCAATGTCCTAAGCCCTAAGCCCTAAGCTATAAGCCATGAGCCCTAAGCTCAGTGTTCAAACCTTATGACCAAAGGCGTATTCTCTAAGCGTTAAGCCCTACGCTCAATACCATAAGCCTAAAGCCATAAGCCCTAAAAGCTAAGATCTAAGCCAAAGGCCCTAAGCTTTAATACCTAATCAAAAATCTGACACGGAATGAAGGGGGTTTACAAAGTTAATCATATTCCTGATCAAGCATTGAAATGAGTTTTAAGAAGAAGTACTATGATCTTCTTACTGTTGGAACGGGATTAACCTAAGTGGGGGAGGGGGGTGGGGTGAATTAGGTTAACTTAACTTGATTGATTACTAAGATAAGTTCATGCGAATTGTTTAGTTATTTCTAAACTCTAGTTCAGAATACTTAAACAAATAAATAGGAGTTTAGGGAAAGAGAATGACACCGGATTGGTAACGTGGTTCGGCCAACCTTGCATACGTCCGCGTTTCGAGGTACCTCCTTGAAGATTTTTCCAGCTCAAACCTTGAGCTTCTCTCCGATTGAGTTACGGGTGTCAACCAAACCTTTGACTCTTTTCTTGAAGGAGCGTCACCCCTTTTACACTGACTCTTTTCTTGAAGGAGCGTCACCCCTTTTACAATAATCGTTCAAAGAACGAGTTACAATTTGTACGATTTCTAATAAACCGACTCACTAAATCTCAAGAATGATATACAAGTTTTGGTACTAGGATTTGGGAGAGTAAAATTTTGAGAAATAAATTTGGCAGAGTTTAGGCGTGATTTCTCTTCGTTAAAATCTCTATCTCCAAATGAGGTTGCTTCATCTATTTATAGATTTGCTGCAAATCTGTCCAGTTGGGTCGACACAAACCTTCTGGGGTCGACACAAAGCACTAGCCGGTAGACACATCAAGATATAGCCATTGTGAGTATTCTGACCGTTGGTACTGATCTGCTGATTTGGGTCGACACAAAGTTGTTGGGGTCGACACAAAATCCTCTCTGAAAATTGTTGGGGTCGACACAAATGTAGGTTGGGTCGACACAAATATTGTTTCTTCGACAATTCAATTCTTAGGGTCGACAATTCTGTTCTCTGAGCGGTCGACACAATTTGTTCTGATGGGTCGACACAATATACGCTGAAGGCTAAACTGGGGTCGACACAAACACTCTAGGGGTCGACACAAAATGTTCGTTGCAAAAAGAATGAAAGACTCAGCTTCTCGATTTTCTTAGGGTCGACAATTCTGTTCTCTGAGCGGTCGACACAATTTGTTCTGATGGGTCGACACAATATACGCAGGCTAAACTGGGGTCGACACAAACACTCTAGGGGTCGACACAAAATGTTAGTTGCAAAAAGAATGAAAGACTCAGCTTCTCGATTTTCTTAGGGTCGACACAAAGTTATTGGGGTCGACACAAAGTCTGAAGGCTGAGCTTCTGTTTTGAACAGGGGTCGACACAATACTATGGGTCGACATAAACACTGAAAGGCTGAGCTTCTGGTTTCTCTTATGGGTCGACACAAACTAAGCTAAGGGTCGACACAAACATCCTAGGGGTCGACACAAACTGCATTGTAAGGTATTTATTTTATATTTCAATCTCATCTTATATAGTTATCATAAAAAAATTGATTGCTTTGAACATACTTTTAAAGCCAACACTTACCTTGGAGGGCCAATCAAGCGAAGAACCATTTGGCGATTCTATTAAAGGAGTTTGCAAGCCTCTCATTAAAGGAGCCAATAAGGAAGGGATAGATAACTATTATAAACAGATGAGATTCTTAGGAGCCTTAATAGCTTTCTTCCAAGGATTATATTTGTTTCGGACTGTGCAAGAGTTACTTACAAAGACCGCCAAGAGCACCCACCCTCATTGGTTAGTAAACCCTTTCTTGCTAACTAATATTAGCTCCAGGGATTTGGCTATAATTATATACATTAGGTCCCATGAATACTTAGAATGATACATTGCTGAATATATTGGAAACACTATGGTTTATAAATGGGATAATGAAACTAATGTTGATTTAGTTAGTCGGTGGATTAGTACAAACCGGATTGTTGAAGTATTTAGCCGTGGAAAGAATGTTGTTTTGGTGAAGGGCATTGAATCTTATGACTCAAAATTATAATTTGTTCAAAGTTGGCACACTCTTAAGGCAGCCTTAAGCCCGAAGAATTTTTGGGATAATGTAGTCGACCCAAGAAAATGCAAGCTCGAGTTATCCGGCAATTGGGCATTGAATCTTATGACTCAAAATTATAAGTTGTTCAAAGTTGGCACACTCTTAAGGCAGCCTTAAGCCAGAAAGAATTTTTGGGATAATCTAGTCGACCCAAGAACATGCAAGCTCGAGTTATCCGGCAATTATGGTATTTCAGCCACATTTAATGTTCAAGACCTTTCTCCCTTTGCTGGATTTGATGAAGATGAACAAGATGGAGATGACTTTCCACTGGATTTGAGGTCAAATCCTCAAGAACCCAGGGAGGACGACATGCCACGGATTGGCATGCCAAGTGGAGCAATCACTCGAGCTCGAGTTGGGATTTTTCTAATATGTTTGCTAATGTTGCAGGAAAATTAATTGAAAAATTATACATTTCTAAGCCAACTTTGGAGGATCAAACAAAGTCAAAACACATGATAATTTGGGGTGGAGAAAAGGTGGATTTTCAACCAAAAACCGAGAGCTCCGGAACCAAGCCCGAACCCGCACCCGATTGAAGCATCACGTTGCATGGCGAGTTGAAATCCCATGCAAAAGTGATCAAGGGTTCCACGACTCAAATCACCCGCATTTACATGGAATGAAGGAATTTTATTGCATTTTTAGGATAATTTTTACGTGAATTTTTACGTGGACATTTGGAGAACTCGAGAGGGTTTCTCGGCTATATTTTATTTTGTTTATTTTTGCATGCTTGCATGGGGTTTTGCATGAGGTATTTTAAGCTAAGAGAAGGGTATTTTGGGCCAAGGAAGAAGGAAAATTGGCTGAGGAGATTCAAGATCACGTGGCTTTCACATTCTTGCAATCTCATTGGTCCAATTTTCCCTCATTTATTTCAATTTCCAGCATGCAAGTTGCATGCCTTTGACCCTCAATTTTCCCTCTCTTTTTCCCACTCTTCTCAGCAGATAAAACCTCCCCCATTGCGTGATTGTAAAAAAATTTGGAATTTGAATTAAAGTTGTTTTGAGCATCTCCCTCTCACGGGCATTTCCAACTTCAAAACGGCAGCCGATGCACCTCCGGCCACCGTAGGTTATCTCAAAGGAAGCCTCCCTCCGAGCTGGAGATTTCTTGGTGCTTCAATACTCCAGCCTTCTTCAAGGACTTTAGGGTGAGGTTGAAGGTCACAAGCTCTTCCTTCCATCAATATTTTTCGTTTGGTTTTAGTTCTTTCCGCCGGTAGATTTCTGGCAACCACCAAAAACGATGTTACTGTTCCATTACATTCCGACTGATCCATCCACGTGATTTCCTTCATTTTTGGAGGACTATCACCTATCTTCCTCCCAGAGTTCCACTCAAAATTTCAGCTCTAAACTCGATCGCATCGTTGAGTTATCGTCATCCAAATTCCAGTCCCGATTCTGGAATTATCGGATTATCGTTTTTCCATTTAACCTAACCCGATTCTCCCACTTCCTAAATCTAAACCCCCTCCATTCCGTGTCAAAGTCCCAAGCCCAAAGCTCTAAGCCCTAAGCACAAGAAGCCAATAGCTTAACCAGCCAACCAAGCCATAANCAATACTCCAGCCTTCTTCAAGGACTTTAGGGTGAGGTTGAAGGTCACAAGCTCTTCCTTCCATCAATATTTTTCGTTTGGTTTTAGTTCTTTCCATATAATATAATTATCGATATCGTATTATAATATGAGGATTTATAAAACTTAGAAATATATCAATATATAAATATATAAATACTTTTCGGTAAAATTGTTAGGCATTAGATAAGAAGGAATTTAGTTTTAATTTACATAGATATCATATAAATATCATAAAATTGTTAATTTTCAACAAAAAAACAATTGGTTGGAGTGTTGTACTGGTAGTTCTAGTCTACCCTAAGCCCAAAGTCTTATGCCCTAAGCCCTTTGCCCTAAGCCAAATGCCTTATGCCTTAAGCCCTAAGACCAATGTCCTAAGCCCTAAGACTTGAACCGTAGACCCTAACAGGGTATGGCAGTTTATGGTGGGATAGTGTAAAGGCTCAAAGAAGACGCTATGATGATGATGAAATTCTCTCTTGGAGAGCTATGAAAATATTGATGAGAAAACGGTTTGTTCCAATCCATTACAAACAAGAGTTATTTCTTCAACTCCAATTTTGAAAACAAGGCAATCTCTACGGTAGAAGACTATCTAATTGAGTTTCAGACTTATCGGATTCGTTCTGATCTTGAAGAATCCAAGGAATAGATTATTGCAAGATTTATATGGGGTTTAAACAAGGAAATTTGTGATATAGTAGAGTTACAACCCGTGGATACTATGGGTATGGTTATTCAACTTGCAATGAAGGTGGAGAGGCTAGTAAAAAGAAAGGGGAAAGGATTGTTCAACCAATATCAGACCAAGGCCATCACTCCTTACAAGCCCATTCCAAAAGAGGAAGACAAGCTTCAATCTACAAAACCGTGGCTACAAAAGAAAGAAGGAGCCATCAAACAAATTATTGAAGTAAGATAACCCCGATCAAGAGAAATCAAATGCTTCAATTGTCTCGGTTTAGGACACATTGCTTCCCAATGTCCTAATCGTAGAGTGATGGTTCTTAGAGAGGACACTAATGAAAGTTTGAGTGAGGATGAAACGTTGAAAGAAACTGAAGAAGAACATGGAGTTGAAGAAGAGACTTGTTGTGCACAAGAAGGGCCATTATTGATGGTGATTCGTCGGGTGTTGACTACTCAAACCCAAAATGAAGATGTTCAAGGGGAAAATATCTTCCATAGTCGTTGCCTTATCCAAGGGAAGGTATGTTCTTTAATTATTAATGGGGGTAGTTGTACTAACGTCGCTTCTTGTGAACTTGTTGATAAATTAGGACTAGAAACTACTTTGCCTCTGAATCCTTATAAATTGAAGTGGCTGAATGACAAAGAAGATATAAATGTTACAAAGCAAGTAAACTTGGGATTTTCCATTGGCGGATATAAAGATAGGGTGTTATGTGATGTTGTTCCCATGAGTGCTAGTCATATATTATTAGGAAAAACTTGGCAATATGATCAAAGAGTTTTTCATGATGGTTACACCAACCATTATTCCTTTAAGTTTTGCAAAAAGGGCATCAAATTAGCCCCCCTTGAACCAGAGCAAGTTGCTAACGATGAAGCAGCTAGAAAGGAAGGTATGTCTAAATCAAACTTTCTATTATCTAAGAATGAATTGATAAGGTCAATCCGAGAGGGTGGACCTATTATTTTGCTGATGTTCTGTGAAAAGCATGAAGAAATAGGTGAAAGGCCTAAGGAGGTTGTGACCTTGCTTGAAGAATATCAAGATGTATTTTTGGAAGAGCTACCTCAAGGGTTACCACCCTTCCGAGGCATTGAGCATCAAATTGACCTACAACCGGGTCTAGTTCGTATCGACTGAATCCCTAGGAGACTAAAGAGCTTCAAAGTCAAGTACAAGAACTTCTTACTAAGGGTTATATTTGAGAATATTTAAGCCCTTGTGTTGTTCCCGCTCTCTTAGTGCCAAAGAAAGATGGAAGTTTCCGAATGTGTGTGGATAGCTGGGTCATTAATCAAATCACTATCAAGTATAGATATCTTATTCCACGGATTGAAGACTTATTGGATGAACCTAGTGGGGCATCTTGCTTCTCTAAGGTGGACTTGAAAAGTGGCTATTATCAAATAAGAATGAATGAGGGAGATGAATGGAAAACTCATTCAAGACCAAGTACGGCCTCTTTGAATGGTTAGTGATGCCTTTGGGTTTATCTAATGCTACTAGTACATTTATGAGATTAATTCATTTTGTGCTTAAGGATTTCTTGGGAAAATTTATTGTGGTATACTTTGATGATATTTTGGTGTATAGTGCAGACTTGGATACTCATCTTAAGTATCTTAGAATGTTGTTTGAAACACTCCTGACCACTAAACTATTTGGTAATTTGGCGAAATGTGCTTCTGTGCAAAATAGGTCTATTTTCTAGGTTTCATCATCTCTGAGGATGTAATGAAGGTAGATAATTCCAATATTAAAGCCATTAAAGTCTGGCCTATTCCCAAGAATGTTTCAGAGGTTAGAAGTTTTCATGGCCTTGCCTCCTTTTATCGAAGATTTATTAAAAGGAGTTGATCAAATTCAAGCTTTGTGAAGCACCTATTCTAATGCTACCCGATTTCAATAAAGTTTTTGAAGTAGATGTGATGCATGCAGACTTGGCATTGGAGCTATTCTAATGAGAGAAGGAAGATCAATAGCTTATTTTAGGGAAAGCTCAAAGGTGTGGCCCAAAACTATTCTACGTATGATAAGGAGTTCTATGTTGTTATTAGAGCTTTGGAGGTATGGCAACATTATCTCTTATCTAAGGAGTTTATTATTCACACCGATTATCAAGCTCTTAAGCATATCAAAATCCAAGGCAAGCTGAATTGAAGGCATGCCAAATGGCTGGAATTTCTTGAAAGATACCCTTACATTATCAAGTACAAGAATGGTGAATGCAACATGGTGGCCGACACACTATCGAGAAGGTGTGTTCTTTTAACCAAATTATCTACTAACTTCTTTTGTTTTGATTGGATCAAAGAAACTTATAAGGATTATCAAGATTTTGGCAAATGGTATGAATTGAGCATGAAGAAGGAAGATTGTGGTTATCATTTGATGGATGGTTTTTTATTCAAAGAGAGTAAACTTTGCATTCCTAAAGGGGGCATCCGAGAGTCTCTCATTAAGGAAGTACATAGTGGTGGACTAGCTAGTCATTTTGGTGAAAAGAAGACTTTAGAGGCACTCAAAGAACACTTTTATTGGCCACATTTGTTTTGGGATGTACACAAGGTGGTGGAGAAATGTATTATTTGCAAGAAAGCAAAGAGTAGAGTGCTTCCTCAAGGGCTTTACAGGCCACTACCCGTTCCTAGCTATCCTTGGGTAGAGGTAAGCATAAATTTTTTTCTAGGTCTTTGATTAGAACAACGAGTATATGAAACCCGAGACCTTTCAACAATGCAGAAAAAAGATACTTGGATCGCCTTTGAGGAAAGTTATGCTCTCTTATTATTGATGGAGGTAGTTGCACTAATGTAGCCTCTCATGACCTTGTAGACAAATTGAGGCTTGAAACTATAGCACATCCGAGCCATTACAAATTGAGGTGGCTGAATGATAAGGAAGATATCAAAGTGTCCAAGAAAGTGCAATGTGATTTCTCTGTTAGAGGCTACAAGGACAAATTATTGTGTGATGTGGTACCTATGAGTGCTAGCCACTTACTTTTGGGAAGACCGTAGTAATTCGACCAAAACGTTAAGGATGATGGCTACACCAATCAATATTCATTCAAGTTTGCAGGGAGAGACATCAAACTAGCACCACTAGATCCAAAGCAAATTGCTAAGGATGAGGTTACAAGGAGAGAAGGTATGGCTAAAACAAATTTTTTTTATGTCTAAAAAGGAATTATTTAAGTCTATCTGAAATGGTGTTCCCTTTGTGATGAGATCTTGTTCTGAGAAAGAGTTGAGGAGGTTGGAAAGATTCATAAGGAGGTTTTAAATAGATATAAAANTATTCATTCAAGTTTGCAGGGAGAGACATCAAACTAGCACCACTAGATCCAAAGCAAATTGCTAAGGATGAGGTTACAAGGAGAGAAGGTATGGCTAAAACAAATTTTTTTTATGTCTAAAAAGGAATTATTTAAGTCTATCTGAAATGGTGTTCCCTTTGTGATGAGATCTTGTTCTGGGAAAGAGTTGAGGAGGTTGGAAAGATTCATAAGGAGGTTTTAAAATAGATATAAAAGAAAGACACAACCTTTGAAGAGAGACAACTCTTCAAAGACACAACTCTTACAGGGTTACAATGTTTCAAATGTCTCCAAAGTGATATCGTTTTGAAATATTTCAATCTTATTATGACTCCAGCAAATGAAACATAATCTTCAACAGATAATTTGTCTATAGTGCTTCGGTACAAATTGTTTTTTCCATAATATCACGTAGTTCTCGCCAACTAAGCGTATAGCCTAAATTGTCACGTCTTTGTTGTACTTTCAAACTTTCCCACCAAAGGTTTGCATACCCTTCGAATTCCGTTATAACAAGTTGGGTATTCATAGCAGTCAAAAATCACCATTGCATACACCATTGAAAGAAGGCAAGTGTAACCCCCGAGCTATTTAAGTACCTTAGTTATTATAAATGTAAATTACGCCATTAAATTTGGATAAGTTCATCATGAAGTATTGACAGTAGTGTATTAAAATACGCATTTGAAAGGAATGCTTTAAAAAATAAGAAGTAAGGTTAGAGTATGAGTTAAGTGAGTTAAGTGAGTTAAGTGTTGGAGGAGAAAATTTGGTGGAACCACCTCATGCTTGCCTCTCCACCTAATGCTTACCTCCACCTCATGCTTGCCTCCTCAATCACATGCACAAGTCTTCACATTCATGGGCTGCTTAATAAGAGGATATTGAGAGCCTTCTGCTGGCATTTGGTGGACGAAATTCTCTCAATTATTTATAAAATCTCTCAAGAGCTGTGTGGAGAAAAACGTAAGGTTGAAGCTGAAGTTGGAAGTTTAGTGTGAATAGTGCAATCCAAGTGTGTTTTGTGAGTTTAAATAACGCGGAAGAATGAGCACAAAGTTGGGGCTAAGGTATGATGTTGGTTGATTAAAGTGTTCTTCTATACCCAATATTGGAGTTCTTAGAGTTTCAAAGCAGGGATAATTTGTCAAATTTTAAACATACACATTTTGTATGATCTTTGATTAAGAAATTGAATTGAAAGTATACTGATGAACTGTAGAAGACACCGTAAAGGTGATTTTTGTTCCTTATTCATAAGCATTGGAGTTCTATAACTTAAGTTATGGCTATTGTAAGTTGGGTGAAAAAAATGGTAAATTAGGAAAATTCTAATGTAAGCATAATTGTGATGTTAAGGTTGTTTGGAATCAAGTGAAAAAGGTAAAGGAATTAAGGAGTATTGACATGCCACGAGTTGAACCATCCATTGCCAATGTGAGAGAGGCCACCACCCGAGCTCGGGCTCGGGTATTTTCTAACAAGTTTGTTCCTTTTGCAGGGGAGGCAATACAAGGACTCAATACATTGGAACCTACCTTGGAGGACAAGGAAAAGCCTAATCCATTCAATTTTGATGTCAAGACATGACCCAATTGGTCCATGAAGGAAGGAGCATGTTCCCTTTGAAATACAAGATGTAACACTTGGCTTTATGTTTAGTTTTTGCAAACAAACTTTAGATTTATATTTGAACTTTTGTGCATGGCCATGTAAGGCCCATTTAGGCGCCAACTTGGCTGCCTTTTGGTGTAGAAGGGACCACATGCTAGTTGTCAAAGAAACCAAGAATGGGGACCACGTTTTGGATTCGGCTCAGTTGGACCTCCGAAGCTGTTTGGGCCTTTTTTAAGACCTTCTCCACCTTAAATAAAAATAAAGTCTTCTAAAGAAAGGTAGCTATTTTCTCAATCTTTCCAAAGAAGGGTGGAGCGTTAAAATCAAACGCCGTTTGCCTAGTCAGCTACAGAAATTACCGAGAGCCCAATGCAAGCAACCTTACCCGGCTTGGCCTTCTAAACTTCTTTGCCACCAATTCGGCCCAAGTCCAAATTGAAAAAGAAGCTAGTGTCTGCAGCCAAAGAAAAGGAGAAATATAGCTGCTCACGTGGCTGACACGGAATGGAGGGGGTGTAGGTTTAGGAAGATGGAGGATAGTCGGTTAGGGTTTGTAAGGGAGGAATATCTGATATTCCAGAATCAGGACCAGATTTTGGAAGAGGATAACTCAACGATGAGATCGATTTTATGGCTGCAATTTTGAGGATATTTTTGGGGAAGGGTTAAGTAATATACCTCAAAATTTGAAGGAAATCACTTGGGCGGATCAATTGGAAATGAATGGAACAGTAACCGGGCTTGGCAGTGGCCAAAAGTGAGGTCCTGCGGAAAGATATGGAATTATCAAACAAAATAAACGATGGAATGAAGAGCTTATGACCTTCAAGCTCACCCTACGTCCTTGACGAAGGCTAGAGACTTTGAAGCCAGAATAGATCTCCAGCTCGGAGGGAGAAATCTTGAATAGAACCCACGGTGGCCGGAGAACTTCCGGCTGCCGGCTGAAAATGGAAAATGCCCGAGAAGGGAGAGCTAAAAAGCTTCTTAAATTTAAATTCCAAATTGAAAATTACAATTATGCAATGGGGGAGGTTTTGCCAGCTACGAAGAGAGGAAAAAAGGAGGGAAAACTAAGGGCCAAAGTCATACAAAAAAGCATGGTGTAAAATGAATAAAAGGAGGGAAAATTTGGACCAATGAGAATTCAAGAACGTGCAAGCCACGTTTCTTGAATCCCTTCAGCCAATTTTCCTTTCTTTCTTAGCCCTAAATACCCTCTTCCAGCCAAATAAAACCTCATGCAAAACCCCATGCACGGCATGCAAAAATCCAAAATTAAACCTAGTCGAGAAACCCTCTTGGGTTCTCCAAATGTCCACGTAAAAATTCACATAAAACTTATCATAAAAATGCAATAAAATTCTTTCAATCCTTAGAAAGGTTGATGAGTTGAGTCGTGGGATGATTGTGCACGTTTGCATGTGACTCCAACTCGCCATCCAAAGTGAACTTCAATCGGGCTCGAGTGCGGGCTCGAGTCCCGCGGTCTCGGTTTTGGTTGCAAATTCACCTCTTCTCCAAGCCAAGTTATCACGTGTTTTGGCCTTGTTTGATACTCCAAAGTTGGCTTAGAAATTTATAATTCTTCAATTAATTTTCCTACAAAATTAACAAACATATTAGAAAATTTCCGAGCTCGGGCTCAGGTGATTGTTCCACTTGGCATGCCAATCCATGGCATGTCAGTGGCTGAAGCTATTCTTGGAAAGAAATCAAAGGTTTCACCATCTTTCTTTTTGCGTAATGGGCCAAAGCGGGAAAGCTGTAAGCCATCCGATTTAGCACATTCTTACTTACCTTTGAGGGCTAAGATTTCGTAAATGACTTGTTAAATCCCCCCCTTTGCAGCTTGTAATCGGCAGATTTGAATTTAGAAGATTTTCTTTTCAAATTGTGAATCTCCCCCTTTGGAGTTTTTCCCTCCAAAGACTCGGTCTCTGGAATCCATATTCCGGCCACTGAGACACAACCGGAGTTGGTCATCCTTCCGAGCTAGGACGACCTATCCTTAACACATTTCTCCAGCCATCTTCATGGTCTAAGGGTGAGAGTGTGGATCATCAGCTCAAGCATCCATTTTTACGTGAAGTGGAGTCCAATTTTTGCCATTCTTCGTTTCCGATCAAACCCTATCCCGCATTCATCCCATCGACATATATCTGAAACCCTACGTGAGAGTCTTCTAAATTTTGGAGGATCTCTCATACATTTATACATCAAAGAAACCTCAAAATATCAGCCTCTAACTCATTCATTTCCGATTTACACATGTCCAAAATTTACCCTATTTTCATGGTTATTCTAAGAAAACCCTAATTTCCTATCACCACCTTCGGTTACTCATTCCCGCATAACTTTCATTTCATCTGTGAGGATCCCTTAAAATTTGGAGGATCATTTCATCCCTTATCCATATTCAATCCCTCCAAATTTCAGATCAAGAACCACTAACGTTTTTAAGATATTGCCTCCACAACCTCACACCGTATCTGTCCGGCCCGTTCTTTGCGCATTATTATTCCCGATTCCATATATCTTGATTTACCCGTGAGAATCCTCTCAAACTTTGAGGACTTTTTTTCATCGAGGTGTTTGCCTCTCATAAAAATTGTAGCTCCAAAATCAGTCGCAATCCCGAGATCTCTGCCTTCCATTATCAACTCCCTTCCCTGATTTTTTGGGATCTTTCACTCCTTACCCGAGTTGGTAATTTTCCTGCTCATTCCATTCCCATTTCGTGTCAAAGGCTTAAGGCTTACAACTTAGGGATTTTGGCGTAGGTCTTAGGGCTTTGGTCTTAGGGCTTCAAACTTTATGCTAAGGGATTCAGGCTTAGGGCCTAAAGCTTAGGGCTTATAACTTAAGGCATAAGGCTTAGGGCTTATATTTTTTATGTTAGGGCTAATGGATTTTTTCCGAGAGCTTTGGGCATAGGGTAAAGGGGATTGAGCTTAGGGCTTTGTGCTTTAGGCTTAGGGATTAGAGCTTAGGACTTTAGGATAAGGAATGAGGGCTTTGGGCTTAGGGGATATGTTTTAGGGAGTAAGGCTTAGGACTAAGGGCTTATGGTTTAGGTATTGGGGCTATGGGTGTAGGTCTTATGGTTAGGGCTTAGGCTATAGGACGTAGGCTTTTAGATTAGGCTTAGGGGTTAGGAGTTAGGGTTTAAGGCTTAGCGCCTTGGTCTTTAAGCTTATGGCTTAGATGTTAGAGCTAATAGCTTTTTTCTTAGGGGTTTGGTCATAGGATTTAGGGCTTTAGGCTTCGGGTTTGGAAATTACGACTTAGTGGTTTGGGAAAAGGGATTTGGGCTTTAAGGGTTACGGCTTAGGGCTTATGGCTTAAGGGCTCAAACTTAGGGCAAGGCTTCGGGCTTCGAGCTTTGAGAGTTGGGCATAAGTTTTAGGGCATAAGGCTTATGGCTTCGTGTTTAGGGCTTAGTGATTTAGCATTATTAATTAGGGTATATGACACTCTTTAGGTTAGGTGTGAAGATGGGCCAAGCCGAGAGAGGTGAAAATCCGAGAGAATCCCAGAATTTTTGGAAAAATAGATAGGAGAATGTTCGAATCAGATCTCTCGTTTGAGAGCGAGTTTCGATCTGAAATTTTGATCAGATCTTTGTGGATAAATTAGGATGATCTCTTCCAAAATTTAGAGGTAATGGACGGTGGAATCTGGAGTTATGGAATTGGTAAGGTAGGTGACTCCGGGATTTCCGGGATGCTGATTGGTGGCTGAAACGGGATCAAATCTCGTGATTGAGAGTGAGTTTTGATCTAGATTTTTGAATGATTCTTGAAGGATAAATGTGGGATAATTCTTCCAAAATTGACAGGAATTGGATGGAGGGATTGGAAGATATGAATTTGGATAGGGAGGTGACTTGGTTAGGGAACGGATTGGGGTTTTGATGGATATTTGATTGTAAAATCAACAAGGGATGGATGATGAGCTGAATGACCCTCAACTTCTCTTGAAATCCTTGAAGAAGGCTGGAAAATTGAGGCAAGGATTAATCGAATTAGCTCGGAAATTTGATCAACTCCGGATTGTCTTTCGGTGGCCGATTCAAGGTGAATCGGAGACCGAATCTTTGGATGTTCGAAAACACCAAAGGAAGAAACTCCAATTGAAAAAGAAATTAATCTCTTATTCAATTCAAATCTCAAAAATTACATGGCTGGTACGAGAGATTAAATAAAGAAAATAACGAACAAACACAAAATTGAATCGAAGAAACACAATGGAATCGGGTGGCCGAGGGTTGCCAAGATGGTGATCCAAGTTTATATGAAATGGACCAATCAAAAGCCTCCACGTCCAAGCTCCTCCATAGATGATTATGGTTTCAAAATTGTGACCAAAATGCCCTCCCAAAATCGGTGATTGAGAGTGATTAACTCCTCATGCATGCCATGCAATTCCACGTGAGATTTTAGTAGTCCGAAAATGAAAATTAAAAACCAATGAAACGAAAGCAATTCCACGTTGCTTCTCCTTTATTCCTTGCTCCTTGTAGTATTAATCTCTTGGATGAGGTTCCTCGGGTTCCATCATGGTTTTGATGTGAGTTGGTGAGGTGTTTCCCGAACCGTTACTATCGTCCTTCCAAGTAATTGAATGAAATGCTTTTTGTATGTCGTGTTCCAAAGGCGGTGGTATCTTGAAGTTAGATAATTCTTCTCCTGCAAAAAGAAGAAATTTGTTAGAAAATTCCCGAGCGCGAGCTCGGGTGATAGCTCCTTGAGAGATGGATCGGATAGTGTCATCCCGTGGCATGTCAGTATAGGACTTTAAGCTTTGGCCTATAATTTTGGCCTTAAATTTTTGGCTTAAGGGCTTTGGCTTTGGGCTTAGGGCTTAGTGCTTACGGCTTTGGGCATAGGGTTTAGGGCATTGGGCATTTGCTTTGGGCTTAGGAATTTAAGATTAGCGCTTAGGACTTTATGGTTAGGGCTTAGGGATTTAGGATTAGGGCCTAGGGCCTCAGACTTTGAGCTTAAGGCTTTGGGCTTAAGCTTTGAGCTTTGTGTCTAGGTTTTAGGGCTAAGGACTTACGGATAAGGGCATAAGGCTTAGGCTTTGGGCAAAGAGTTTATTGCTTTGGACTTAAGTCTTTGGGCTTTGGGCTCAGGGATTAGGTCTTAGTGCTTTGAAAAAAGGATTCGGGCTTAGGGCTTTGGGCTTAGGGCTTTTGGTTTAGGGCTTAGGGATTATGGCTTAGGGCATTCAGCTTTAGCCTATCTCTTAAGGCTAAGATCTTTAAAGCTTTGGCCTTAGATGTTAGGATTTGATCTTATGGCTTTTGGGCTTAGGACTTAGGGATTACTTCTATGCGGTAAAGGATTAAGGCGTTGGGCTTAAGGCTTAGGCCTTAGGGCCTAGGGCTTAGGGATTTAATGGTTAGGGCTTTGGGCTTAGGACTTTGGTTTCTGGGCTTATAGCTTAAGGTTTATGGTTTCGGTCTTTGAGTTTATAGATAAGGGCTTATGGCTTTGCGTTTTGGGATATGGTTTCGGGCTTTGAACGTTGGACTTGATTCTTTAGGCTAAAGGCTCACTGCTAGCGTGTAGAGCTTAGGGCTTAGGGATTTACGCTTAAGGCTTTGGTCTTAGAGCTTAGGGCTTCAGGCTTAGGGGTCTAGACTTAGGGCTTTGGGGGTAGGGCTTAGAGTTTGGGTTTAGGGCGTAGGCTTTTGGGCTTAGGGCTTCAGAAATATTGATTAGGGCTTAAGGCTTTGAGCTTAGGTGTTAGGGCTTAGAGCTTTCGTCTTAGGTCTTTATGTTTAGGGTTTAAGGCTTTAGGCTAAGGGATTAGGGATAAGGGCATAGGGCCAAGGGCTTTGGTCTTTGGGCTTCGGGCTTAGGGGTTAGGACTCAAGGCTTTTGGCGTAGGGCTTAAAGTTAGGACTTTGGGTGCCGGGCTTAGAATTACGGCTTTGGTCATAGGCCTTTGGGGTTATGCTTCATAATTATGGATTAGGGCTTTGCGCTTAGGGTTTTTTATTTAGGATTTAGGGCTTTGGGCTTATGGATTATGGATTAGGGCTTTGGGCCAAGGGGTTTGGTCTTTGGGCTCTGGGCTTTTTGCTTTGGGCTTTGGTCCTAGGCGCTAGGGCTTAGGGTTTTTTGCTTAGTGGTTGGGGCTTAGAACTTTTGTCTTAGGGCATTGGGCTTAGGGACTTGGTCATTGGGCTTTGTGTTAGGGATTAGGGCATAGGCCTTAAGACTTGAGGCTTAGGTTTTTTGAGATTAAGGCTTATGGCTGACGGCTTTGGGGCTAAGGATTTAGGCTTAAGGCTTAGGGCTTTGGTCTTGGTGATAGGTTTCACGAAAGGGGAAGAACAAAAAGGATCACTACTCAAGGGTATGGAAAGAGAAAACCCAGGAATCCGCAAATGGGTGAAGTTTGGATGGCCGTATCTGTAGTTTAATATCGATTTAGGGGCTGAAATATTTAGGGAGTCTAAGGGTATGAATTGAGAGCTTAGCCTCCAAAAATGAGGGGTAAAGCTTAGGGGAAACAAAAAGTTATATAGGGAAGAGGGAAGGATGCTAAAAAGATCGTCGGCAATTGTGATAACAGGAGTTGGTCGGAAGAACTAGAGAAAAGCAACAGTTAGGCCTTGAAAAGACCTAATATTTCAAGAGATTTTATTGATAAATTTCTTGTGATCAGATAATGTTTTATTCAAAAATTGGATTTTTAGGTAAATATAGCATAAATGCCACAACATTGCAACAACATCTAAAAATGCAGATTTTACGTGATTTTTAACGATATTTCTAGATTTTGTATTTTCACAGTGTTTTGTTCAGATGCAGTTGCCAAGTTTAAAGATGGATTGTAGCGCAAGAAAGAAGCTGGAAGATCACGGAATTAAAGGGAAAATCTCAGCCAAAATAACCAATTTTTAAATATGGATACAAGAATCTTTGAGATTTGGAATCTTTCCAAATCTCAAACCAGCTGTCAAATCTCAACAAACTTCTAATTATCTCGCGGTTGAGGCTTCTATAACTATCAACCAGAGTGCAACGAAGACGGTGTGCTATAATTAGAGATTAAGCTTGTGATCGAGCCCGGGTGTAAATCCGAGGAGGAGGTCGGTGATTGTGATCACAATGGCGAGGAACTGGAGCTGTGCGAACAACGGTTTCTGACGAAGAGGACCAAAATTCTCTCCCTCTGCTTTTCGTTTTTACTTTCATTGATTTTACAAGTCTCGACAGCATAAGTCTATGAGTTGTTTAGTTTTATTAAAGATTGGATTTTTCGTATGTTGATTTGCTTAAGTCAATCATAGTTAATCGTTTAGAATTTATTTTAACAAGTGCTTAAATATCTTAGCTTGCTTTGATATCATCTAGGATGTCAAAGTAATTACTGTTACGTGATTGTTAAAACGTGTGTTAAAATCATTAGGTGGTTAAACCGAGTGACACGATTTATCTAGGGGTGTTTTCATAATGTTCATTCCAACCTAGTGCGATCAAAAGGAACAAGTTTCAAACTCATTCTGAAGTAACATTCCACGGCTTAATTGTTTAAGTCGTGAGTGTGAAATAGATGAACCACAGAGGCAACACTAGCCCCGGTTCTTTAGAGTTCCGACCGGACCTACTCGATGTTATGGAGGCTGCTGCAGTACTCGTAAAGAGCATTTCAAGTGAACTCGATTTACGAGAAATCCTTTCTGAGTTTAATTCTAATTCTCGATTCGACCACTAACTTTAGTTTTTTGCACTTTATTTTCTGCAATTTACTTTCTGCAGATTAGATTAGATAAAAACTCAATCAAAATGAAGAAAAACCTATTCTTTGTTCTTTAATTCTTTTTGTCAATATTTAAAACTAAGATTTTTAGTTTATTTATTTTACTTTGTAATTTATTCTCTGAACTGAAAGTTGATTTGTCCTCGTGAGATCAATATTTTTATTACTACAGTTGCGACACGTGCACTTGCGTTAATTCGCGATTACGTTTTACACGCAATAGTAACCGGGATGGAGGAAGAGCTTAGGGATTGCACTCTCACCCTAAAGACCACGAGTGTGGCTGAAGATATCCAGCAACGTTTAGCTCCCCTAGCTTAGAATGAAAGCCAACACTAAAAGGATAACTCTCGGGGTTCACGGATGTTACTCACCGGAGGCCGAGTCTTGGGTGTCGGGAAACACAACCAAGGAGAATGCTTGAAGCAAGATTTTTCAATAATCCAAAACTCCTTCAAAATGCCTCACAAAGAAGATTTAAACCCACCCTAGCAGCTGAGAATGAGGACGCCAATCGGAGGGCAACAAGACACCCTTACCCAATTTTGCACGACACAAAAGGACGGTGGGGGGCATGTCCTTGGACCCCTTCAAACTCTTCTATGACGCCTCTCTAGGAAATATCAGCTATCCAAGAGAGAGAGAGAGAGAGAGGTGAACAACACAAAAAATAAAACCATAAAATCCACAAACCAACAAAACCCATGAAACACATGGCTTACCCATAGATACCCATGGGAAACCCATTTTCCAAACCCTAACCCTAAAAGTAAGTTTGTAAAGCTGACACAAAAAGCAAACACATTCAAAAGTCTGAGAGTAAGGCTTCCTTATCCCTTGAAATTGGTCGTTGACCAATGTCTTGAGGCTTGTGGACTTCAAAATGGGGAAAACGTTCTTCCCGAGTAGGGCTTTTCTGAGATATGGGCTATCTGTGATCGCATCATTTGATAAATCAAACGGTGTCCAATTCAAACGTTCTACCACTCTATGGAAACCTTGCAAGATTGGCTACATTTCTTATGAAGACCTTGTCTTCATAAAAGGCCCGCTCTGTTGTTAAATTTGCGGAGCAAGCTTCAGAGGTCCAGTTGTGCCGGATCAAATTGGGGTCTGCATGCATTGTTGCGTGGGCTTCTCCTTATCTTTCAATATTGGGTCCATTATGCTGAATCCTTCCAAGACATCCCCTACAAAAAGAGCACACTTGTTAGAAAATTCCTTGGCGCTGGCTCGGGTCATGAATCCTTGAGGCTCGGCTCACATCGATGGTTTTTATGGCATGTCACTTGGGGATTAGGGATTATGTTTTAGTTTTGTGCTTTGTGCTTAGGGCGTTAAACTTAGTGCTTTGGGATTAGGCCTTATAGCTTGGGGCGTTTGTCTTAGGTCTTAGGGTTTAGGGCTAAAGGCTCAAGGCTTATTGCTTCAGGCTTAAGGCCTAGGTTCAGGGCTTGGCATAGGGCTTTGGGCTTAGGGCTTATGGCTTAGCGCATTTGTGTTGAGGCTTTGAATTATGGCTTAGGAGTTAGCTCTTAGGGCTTTAAGCTAAGGGGTTAGAGTTGGGTTAGAGTTTCAGGCTTATGACCTAGGGTTAGGGTTTAGGGCTTAATGCTTAGGATTTAGGGCATAGGCTTTTGGTCTGAAAGCTTTGTGCTTAGATATTAGCACTAAAGACTTTGACACGCTTCAAGGATGGGAAAAGGAGAGAAAGGGACTCGGGTGAAAAGAAAGGAAAACAAATAGACCGAAAAATGGGTGATATTGAAAAAGTAGGTTCTCGGGTTGCATACCCTAGGACCACGGGGATGTGGTTGAAGTCGTGTAGCAAGACCTAGCTTTCCCTAGCTCGGAAGGGAAGCCAAAACCTAGGAGAACCTCTCGGAAGTCGCCGGATATTACTCACCGGAGAGCCGAGTCTTGGTTGCCGGAAAATCCACAGCCAAGAAGAGAAAATGCCAAGCACTTTTTTGTATTCAAATTCAACTAACTCTCAGCCTCGGTGAAGGGTTGTTTTAATCCCCAACACATGAGAGAAGAGAGTTCTAATCGGATGGCATACACTTGACTTACCCGATTTGGTGTGGCACAAAAGAGAAAGGGGAAAGGACCACCCAAACATTACCGGAAAAGGGGAACCAAAAAAGGGAGGTGGTCCCCGAGGTTGGCTCACTCCCCTGGCTGCCAACCGAGAGCCCTTCTTGGCCAAAAAGGAAACCCACTCCAAACTCATGCATTACCCATACAAAACCCATGCAAAAGATAAAACCCACACCACACCCATGGAAACCCATTTTGCAAACCCTAACCCTAAAACTAAGTTGGTAAAGCTGAAACAAACACATTCAAAAGGCTGAGATTCAGACGTCCTTATCCCTTGGAATTGAGCTTGGACCAATGTCTTGAGGCTTGTGGACTTCAAAAGAGGAAAGTGCTCTTCCGGGTAGCTTTCTGGCACTAGACTCTCTGTAATGGCTTTGTTTGACTAAGAAAACGGAGTCCAATTTTAATGATCTACCCCTCTATGGAAAGCTTGTGAAGTTGGCTACATTTCTGCAGAAGACGTCATTTTGCTTTAAGGCTGGGAAGATCTTCAAAAAGACCCAAACAGCTTCGGAGGTCCAACTGAGCCGAATCCAAAACGTGGTCCCCATGCTTGGTTGCTTTGACAACTAGCATGTGGTCCATTCTCCACCAAAAGGCAGCCAAGTTGGCGCCTAAATGGACCTTACATGGCCATGAACAAAAGTTTAAATATAAATACAAAGTTTGTTTGCAAATATTAAACCTAAAGCTAAGTGTTACATCTTGTATTTCAAAGGGAACATGCTCCTCCTTCATGGGCCACTTGGGTCATGGCTCGACTTCAAAAGGGAAGGATTGGGCTGCTCCATATCCACCTTGGTTGTCCTCTAATTTCTCATTTCCTTCAAATGGCTCTTGGGCCAAGGTTGAAATCTCCAAAGAAATAGGAAGCTACAAAATTAGCAAACACATTAGATAAAAATTTGTAACATGACAATTTTCGGGTCGCCCATATCATGTCAGACTTTTTGCATAGGCCTTTGGGATTTGGGCTATGGCCTAGCCCTTAAGGCTTTGGGCTATGAGATTAGGGCTTTGGGCTATGGGCTTAGGGCTTTAGGCTTACAGCTTAGGTCTTTGGGCTTAGGTTTTACAGCTTAGGTCTTTGGGCTTAGGGCTTAAGACTTTGCGTTTATGGTTTAGGCTTTAGAGATTCTAACTTTGGGCTTAGAGCTTTAGGCATAGGGCTTAAGGATTAGGTACTAGTGCTTAGGCCTTAAAGCTTAAGGCTTAGGGCTAAAGGCTTATGACTAAGAGCTTAAGGCTTAGAGCTTAAAGCTTAGGGATTTTGCCTTAGGGCTTCTTGCTTTGGGATTTGGGCTTTGGGCTTTGTACTTAGAGCTTTGGGCAAATGGCTTAAGCCTTAGGGCATTGAGCATATGGTTTAGGTCTTTAGGCTTATGGCTTAGGGCTTTTGGGCTTAATTTTTAAAGCTCATAACTTGAGGGTTAGGGTTTAGAACATAGGGCTTTGACCATAAGGCTTAGATCTTAGGGCTGAATTGGTTATTAGAGCTTTAGACTAAGAACTTTGGGCTTTGGGTTAAGGCTTTAAGGCTTAGGGCTTTTGTCATCGGGCTTAGTGCTTTTGGCTTTGGGCTATTGACTTTAGGCTTATGATTTAGGGCTTTGGTCCTAGGTGCTAAGGCAAATGGCTTAAGCCTTAGGGCATTGGGCATCAGGTTTAGATCTTTCGGCTTACGGCTTTGGGCTTAGGGCTTAGACATAGCTTTGGGCTAATTGCTTATGGCTTTTGGCTTCGAGCCAAGGGCTTAGGTCTTAAGGCTAAGGGATTAAGACTTAAAGCTTAGGACCTAAGGCTTAAGGCCTAGGGCTTATGACTAAGAGCTTAGGGCTTAGAGCTTAGAGCTTAGAGCTTAGGGCGTTTGCCTTAGAGGTTAGGGCTTTCGGCTTTGTGCGTAGGGCTTTGGGTGAAGGTCTTAAGCCTTAGAGAATTGGGCGTAGGGCTTATGACACGGAATGAAGGGGGTTTAGATTTTAGGAAGTGGGAGAATCGGGTTAGGTTAAATGGAAAATGATAATCCGAAAATTCCAGAATCTGGACTAGAATTTGGATGGCGATATCTCGATGATGCGGATGAGTTTTGGGCTGATTGCTCAATCCGGTATGCCAATCCGTGGCATGTCAGCTTAGGTCTTTGGACTTAGGTCTTTGGGCTTACAGCTTAAGGCTTAGATCTTTAGCTTAAGGTTGAAGGCTTTTGGGCTTAATGCTTGAAGATCATTGGTTAAAGGTTAGAGCTTAGGGCATAGGGCTTTGACCATAAGGCTTAGATCTTAGAGTTTCAAAATTGGTGATTAGAGCTTTACGCTAAGGACTTTAGGCTTTGGGCTTAGGGCCTGAGGCTTACGACTTTAAGGCTTAGGGCTTACAACTAAGAGCTTAGGGCTTAGAGCTTAGGGCTTAGGGCTTAGGTGTTAAGGCGAATGGCTTAAGCCTTAGGGCATTTGGGGTAGGGTTTAGGTCTTTGGGCTTACGACTTTGGGCTTAGGGCGTAGGTCTTAAGGCTAAAGAGATTATGACTTAGGGCTTAAGGGTTAGGTGACATGCGACGGATTGGCATGCCAAGCGGAGCTATCCCCCGAGCCCGAGCTCGGAATTTTTCTAATATGTTTGTTAATTTTGTAGGAAAATTAATTGAAGAATTATACATTTCTAAACCAACTTTGGAGGATCAAACAAGGCAAAAACACATGATAGTTTGGCATGGAGAAAAGGTGGATTTTCAACCAAAAACTGAGAGCTCAAGGAATCAAGCCCGAACCCGAACCCGATTGAAGTATCACGTTGCAAAAGTGATCAAGGGTTCCACGACTCAACTCACTAGCATTTACATGTATTTAAGGGATTTAATCGTATTTTTAGCTTAATTTTTACGTGAATTTTACGTTAGATATTTGGAGAACCCTAGAGGGTTTCTTGGCTAGGTTTTATTTTGTTTATTTTTGCATGCTTGCGTGGGGTTTTGCATGAGGAATTTTCGGCTAAGAGAATGGTATTTTGGGCCAAGGAAGAAGGAAAAATTGGCTGAGGAGATTCAAGATCACGTGGCTTTCACATTCTTGCAATCTCATTTGTCCAATTTTCCCTCCTTTATTTCAATTTCCAGCATACAAGTTGCATGCCTTTGGCCCTCAATTTACCCTCCATTTTTCCCACTCTTCTCAGCAGATAAAACCTCCCCCATTGCGTGATTGTAAGGAAAATTTTGAATTTGAATTGAAGAAGCTTTTTAGCTCTCCCTTCTCGGGCATTTTCCATTTTAAGCCGGCAGCCGGAAGTTTTCCGGCCACCATGGGTTTTCTTCAAGATTTCTCCCTCCGAGCTGAAAATCTCTTCTCGCTTCAAAGTCTCCAGCCTTCCTCAAGGTCATAGGGTGAGCTTGAAGTCCATAAGCTCCTTCTTGCATCGTTGATTTCGTTTGATATTTCTTTCCTTCCGACGGTTGTCAATTTCCGGCCACCTCTGAGTATTGTTTCTGTTCCATTAAATTCCGACCGATCCATCCAAGTGGTCGCCTTCAAATTTTGAGGTGTATTACTTAACCCTTCCCCAAAGTTCCTCTCAAATTTTTAGCCATAAAATCGATCTCATCGTTGAGTTATCGCCATCCAAATTCCGATCCCAATTCTGGAATACCGTGTATTCCTCCCTTCCAAACCCCAACCGAATATCCTCCCTCTTCCTAAATCTAAACCCCCTCCATTCCGTGTCATTAAGGCTTGGGGCTCAGAGCTTAGGGCTTAGGTCTTAGGGCTCAGGGCTTAGAGCTAAGGGCTTAAGGCTTAAGGATAAGGTAGTTTTGGCTTTAAGGCTAATGTTAGGGCTTAGAGTTTATGGCTTAGGTTTACGACTTAGGGCTTTATTCTTAAGGCTTAGGGGTTTGGCCTTTGGGTTGGGCTTAAGGCTTAAGGTTTTAGGCTTTGGGCTTTGGGCTTTCAACTTAGGGCTTAGGTTTGAGGCTTACGGCTTAGGGCTTGGAATTTATGTTTATGGGTTTGGGCTTAGGGATTAGTGCTTAAGGCTATGGGCTTTAGGCTTGAGTTTAAGGCTTTAAACTTTGGGTAGAGGATTTGGGATCAAGGCTTAGGCTAGGTCTTAGGGCTTTTAGCTTAGGATTTGTTCACATGGCATTTGGGCTTGGGCTTAGGGCTTAGGGTTTTGTGACTTGAGCTTAGGGCTTTAGGCTTAGAGCTTTGGCTTTAGGTTTTAGGACTTAGGCTTTAGGGCTCAAGGCTTAGGGATTAGGGCTTGGGCTTAGCGTTATAGCTTAGTACATAAGGCTTTAAGCTTAGTGCGTTAGGGCTTATGTCTTAGGGCTTAGGTCTTAGGGCTTAGGGCTTAGGGCTTAGTGCTTAGGGCTTATTGCTTAGGGTGTTTGTAGGGTTTTGGGAATAGGGCTTTCATCTAAGGGGCTTTGGCTTAGGGCTTAGAAATTTTGGTTAACGGGTTTGGTCTAAGGGCATAGGCCTTTAGGGCTAAGAACTTTTTACTTCGGGCTTTGGTGTACGGTTTAGGGCTTTGGGGTTATGGATGAGGAAGTATGGCTTAGAGCTTTAGGATATTGGATTGGGGCTTACATCTTAGTGCATATGGCTTACGGACTAGGGTTCAGGCTTTAGGCATTTTGTTTTGGGCTTTGGGCTTTCAACTTTGGGCTTTGTGCTTAGGTTTTAGGGCTTAGATCTTAGGGCTTTTGGATTATGGTTGATAGCTCAAGTCTTTTGGCTCTGGGCTAGCGTTAAATGCTTTAAAGTTTAGGCTTAAGGCTTCTGGCTAAGTGCTCAGAGCTTTAAACTCTAGCCTTAGGGCTTTGGGCTAAGGGCTTAAGGCTTTGCTCTTTGGGATTTGTGTTTAGGGCTTTTGGATTAAGGCTTGGGGCTTTCGGCTTTGGGCTTAGTAAATTGGATTTATAACTTAGGACTTTGGTCTTAGGGATTAGGGCTTAGAATTTAGGGCTAAGGACTTTTGACTTTTGGATTTAGGCGTAAGTCTTAGGAAATAAGGTAAGGCTTTAGGATATGAGATAGGGCTTTGATGTTTTATGGCTTAGGGCTTTAGGCTTAGGGCTTAAGGATTTTTGCTGAGTGATTCTGGCTTTGAACTTTAGTCTCAGGGCTTTGGACACATGGCTTTGGGTTAGTTTAGGGCATATGACTTTTGGCTTAGGGCTTTGGGCTTAGGGGTGAGGCTTTTAGCATAGGGCTTCAAGTTTTTAACTTTGGTCATAGGAGTTTCGGCTTAAGGCTTAGGGCTTAGAGCTTAGGGCTTTGGTGTTAGGGCTATTGTCTTAGGGCTTTCGACTAAGGACTTAGGGCTTTTGGCTTATGACTTAGGGCTTAGAGCTTCGGGCTTCGGGCTTTGGTCTTAGGGCTTTGGGCTTAGATTTTAGGGCTAAGAACTTTTAACTTTGGGCGTACCATTTATGGCACGGAGCTTAGGCCTTAAGGCTTTAGGTTAAGGGAAGAGGGCTTAAGGTTTCTGCTTATGGCTTAGGGCTTAGAGCCTAGGGCTTTGGGTTTTTGGCATTAGGCTTTTTTGCTTTTGGCGTACGTCTTAAGGCTTAGAGCTTAGGGCTTTTTAATTAGGGTTTAAGGCTTTGGGCTAGGGTAAAAGGCTTTCAACTTTGGGCTTAAGGCATTTGTCTAAGTGATTAGGGCTTTGAACTTTGGCCATAGGGTTTGGGCTTCAGCCTTAGGGGATAGGTCTTTAGGGGTTTTGGCTTCGGGATTCAGGCTATGTTTATAGGCTATAAACTTTGGGCTTAGGGCTTTTGGATCAATGCTAAGGGCTTTGAACATTTGCCTTAGGGTTTTAGCTTTGGGCTTTGGGCTTTGGGCTTAGGCTTTAGGCTAAGGTGTTAGGGCTTTGGCCCTATGACTTAGGTCATAGGGCGTAGGGCTTTTCGCTTAGGAATTTGGGCTTAGAATTTAAGGCTAAGGACTTTTTGCTTTGGGATTTGAGCATGAGAACTAGGGATTTTAGCTTTGGACTTTTGGCATTGGGATTTATGTTTAGGGCTTAGGACGTTGGTCTTAGGGCTTAGGAAGTATGGCATAGTGCATACGGCTTTAGGCTAAGAACTTAGGCCTTATCGTTTAGGGCTATGTGCATAGCGATTTGTGCTTTGAGCTTAGAGTTTTGCGCTTTAGACTTCGGGCTTGATGGGCAGGGCTAAATACCTTAAATTTAGGGCTTAGGTCTTTGGGCTTTGGGCATATTGATTTGGCCTTCGCCCTTTGGGCTTTGGACTTTAGGCTTTGGGCTTTGGCTTGGGCTTTGTATTTTAGGCTTTGGGTTTCGGGCTTTTTGCTCAGGTATTAGGCCTTAGGGCTTAGGGTTTAGGGCATTTCCTTTGTTCTTTGGATTTAAGGATTCGAGCTCTAGGGTTTTGTCTTTGGACTTTAGGCTTTGGGCTTTGGGTTTTAGGGCTTAGGGTTAAGGGCTTTGGGCTTAAAATTTTGGGCTTAGGTCTTAGGCCTTAGGCTTCAGGGCTCAAGGCTTAGGGCTCCGAACTTAAGGCTTTGAGATCAGGGCATTAGGATTACGGTTTAGAACTTATGGCTTTTAAACTTTGGTCTTAGGGCTTAGGGCTTAGGAATTAGGTGTTAGGTCTTTGAGCCTATGACCTAGTTCTAAGGGCTTCGGGCTTAGTGGTTAGACCTTAATGCTTAGGGCTTAGGGCTTATGGTTTTGGTATTAGTGTTTTGGGCTTAGATGTTAAGGCTAAGGAATTTTGTCTTTGTGCGTAGGCCATAGGGTTAGGGCTTAGGGCTTAGGGCATTGGGCTTTTTGCTTATAGCTTCGAGCTTAGGGATTAGGGGTTAGGGTTTAAATACTTTTGGCTTTGGGATTTAGGCATAGCATTTAGGGCTTTTTCTTAGGGCTTACAGATTAAGGTTTAGGTCTGTAAGCTTAAGTCATAGGGCTTTTGGCTTTGGGTTTGCTTTAGGTCTTTGAGATTAGTGCTTTTGGATTAGGGTTTTGGCTTACGATACAAAGATGAATATGATGGTCGATGATGACGAAGACGACAACGAGCGATGATGGTCGATGAAGAATTGACAGCAAGCCTTAAGCTTAAGAGTCAGCGGTGAAAAAGGGGAGGGGGGAAGAAAGATGCTCTATTCACTTAGGCTGTTGATAAAGAGTCGACTCAGTTGATGTTGCTGAGGCAGCGGGCGCCCGAGTTGTCACCGGTGAGGGGAGAACAAAAACGAGATTTGGAATCACTAGATCGTGGCTTGTGCCCTAGATTTGGGCTTGAGTCTAGATCGGCTTAGAATTGTAGCAATTCAAGCCTTGCTTAGGGCTTTTAGCTTAAGTGACACGGAATGGAGGGGGTTCAGATTTAGGAAGTGGGAGAATCAGATTAGGATATATGGAAAATGATAAGGACACCACCTATCCCGACTCCGGAAGCATCACATTCCACTTCAAAAACTTTATTGAAATCGGGAAGGCCTAACACGGGTGCATTGCAAAGCTTGTGCTTAATGAGTTCAAAACTATTTTGACAATTTGGTGTCCATTCGAAATCTCTTCCCTTCTTAGTGCAATCTATCAAAGGAGCCACAATGGAGCTAAAACCTTGAATGAATCGTCGGTAAAAAGATGCTAACCCGTGGAAGCTTCGGACATCCAAGACACACCTTGGAACGGGCCAATCCCGAATAGCTTCCACCTTGATTTCATCTACTTTCATTCCCTCATTGGATATAACAAATCCAAAGAACTGAATTCTTGGTTACACAAAGGAGCATTTCTTCAAGTTGCCAAAAATCTTAAAATCTCAGTTTACAAATAACAATTTAAGGTGTTCTCGGTGACTATGCATGTGAAGGCTATAAATCAATATATCATCGAAATAAACCACCACAAATTTTCCCAAGAATTCTTTAAGTACGTCAGCATAAGCCTTTGATAGCCCAAAAGACATTACTAACCATTCGAAAAACAAGAAGCTCCGCTAAGTTCATCTAACATGTCCTCGAGCCGAGGGATCGGAAAAAAAGATATTTAATAGTGATTTGGTTGATGGCTCGGCTGTCAACACACATTCAAAAACTTCCATCCTTCTTTGGGACCAATAAAGCGGGTACGGAACAAGGACTTAATGATTCCTGGATATGCCCTTTATCGAGAAGTTCTTGAACTTGTTGATGTAACTCCCAAGAATTCTTTAAGTACGTGGTGCATAAGCCTCATATAAGAAGGCCGGTCTGGGAGAGTTGCTCCCGGTTGCAAATCTATTTGATGCTCGATACCCCGGAGTGGTGGTAGACCGATTGGTAACTCTTCTGGGAATACGTCTTGATATTCTTCTAGGAGTTCTCGGATCTCTTGAGAAACTTCTCCAAATCCTTCAATCCTTTCTCGGAATAAGATAAGTATCATCAGATTTCCTGCCAAAATATTTTTCAATAATTCTTTCTTAGTCATAAACAAATTGGTTTTGGCCAAGTTTTCCGCCCTCATGGTTTCATCCTTGGCCACTTGAGCCGGTTCGAGAGGAACTAATTTGAATGATCGTCCATTGAATTTGAAGGAATATTGATTTGAAAAACCATCATGCATAACTCTCCGATCGAATTGCCATGGTCTCCCGAGTAATAAATGGCTTGCACTCATGGGAACCAGATCACACATCACCTTATCTTTGTAACTTCCAATAGAGAAATCAATGCATACTTGCTCGGTAACCTTGAGGTCTTCCTTATCATTGATCCAATGTAATTTATAAGGCCTCGGATGCAAACTAGTTTTCAACTTAAGTTTATCAACTAAATCCCGAGATGCTACGTTGGTGCGACTACCACCATCAATAATAAGTGAGCATACCTTATCTTGGATCAAGCACCTACTATGGAAGATGTTCTCTCATTGGAGTTCCTCTTGTCGAATTTGAGTAGTAAGCACTCTTCGGAAACCATTAATAAGGGAGTTTATTCATCTCCGATTTCCAAGTTTGGTTGATGGCCGAAACCACTTCTCAAGGCTATCCTTCAAACTCAAAATCACACAAAACCGAGGTAAAGAGGAAGGTGGGGAGGGATTTATGGCTCTGATACCAAATGACACGGAATGGAGGGGGTTTAGATTTAGGAAGTGGGAGAATCGGATTAGGACATATGGAAAAGAATAATCCGACAATTTCAGAATCGGGACTGGAATTTGGATGGCGATAATAACTACACGATAAGATCGATTTTCAGGCTGAAATTTTTAGGGGAACTTTTGGGAAGGGTTAAGTAATACACCTCAAAATTTAAAGGCGATCACTTGGATGGATCAGACGGAATGTAATGGAACAGTAACAATGCTCAGCGGTGGCAGGAAATTGACAACCGGCGGAAGAAAAGAATAATCAAACAAAATCAACGATGGAAGAAGGAGCATATGGACTTCAAGCTCAACCTATGACCTTGAGGAAGGCTGGAGACTTAGAAGCAAAAAGGGAACCCCAGCTTGGAGGAGGGAACCCTAAAAGAACCCACGGTGGCAGGAGGAACTTCTGGCTGCTGGCTGACACAGAATGGAGGGGGTTTAGATTTAGGAAGTGGGAGAATCGGGTTAGGTTAAATGGAAAAATGATAATTCGATAATTCCAGAATCTGGACTGGAATTTGGACGGCGATAACTCAACGATGCAATCGAGTTTAGGGCTGAAACTTTGAGTGAAACTCTGGGAAGAAGATAGGTGATAGTCCTCCAAACATGAAGGAAATCACTTGGATAGATCGGTCGGAATGTAATGGAGAATTCTTGAAGGGAACCTACGGTGGCCGAAGAACTTCCGGCTGCCGGCTGAAAGTGGAAAATTCCCGAGAAGGGAGAGCTAAAAAGCTTATTCAATTCAAATTCCAAATTGTCCTTACAATCACGCAATGGGGGAGGTTTTATCTGATGGGAAGAGTGGGAAAACAGGAGGGAAAATTGAGGGCCAAAGGCATGCAACTGACATGCTGGAAATTGAAATAAATGAGGGAAAATTGGACCAATGATTTTGCAAGAATGTGCAAGCCGCGTGATCTTGAATCTCCTCAAGCCAATTTTTCCTTCTTCCTTGGCCCAAAATACCCTTCTCTTAGCCAAAAATTCCTCATGCAAGACCCCATGCAAGCATGCAAAAATAAACAAAATAAAACCTAGCTGAGAAACCCTCTCGGGTTCTCCAAATATCTAACGTAAAATTCACATAAAAATTAAGCTAAAAATGCGATAAAATCCCTTCAATCCATGTAAATGCTGGTGAGTTGAGTCGTGGAACCCTTGATCACTTTTGCATGGGACTCCAACTCACCATGCAATGTGATACTTCAATCGGGTTGGGGTTCGGACTTGATTCCGGAGCTCTCGTTTTCTGGTTGAAAATCCACATTTTGTCAATGCTAAATTATAATGTGTTTTGGCCTTGTTTGATCCTCCAAAGTTGGCTTAGAAATGTATAATTTTTCAATTAATTTTCCTGCAAAATTAACAAACATATTAGAAAAATTCCGAGTTCGGGCTCGGGTGATTGCTCTGCTTGGAATGCCAATCTGTGGTATGTCATTAGGGCTTCAATTTTGGTTGTGGACCTTGAGCTAAGGGCGTAGGGTTAAGGAATTAGGGCTTTCGTCTGTGGGATTTGGGATTTTTGCTTAGGGCTTTGTGCGGCTTCAATTCTTCGGGCTTAAGGCCAAAGGCATTGTGCTTTTGGCTTTGGAATTTGATATTTCGGCTTAGGACTTTTGCCTTTTGGCTTAGGGCTTATGCCTTAAGTTTTAGATCTTAGGCCTTATGACCTAAGTCTTAGGTAGTGCTGCCAAACTTTCAAGGCTCAGATAACCGCATAGAATTCTTTGGCATAAGTTTAATAATTCAAGGCAGCACCCTTGAGCTTCTCACTAAAGTAAGCTAGGGGCCTCCCTTCTTGCATAAGAACCGCTCCAATTCCCAATCTGGATGCATCACACTCCACTTCAAAAACTTTGAGGAAATCGAGAAGCATAAACACAGGTGCTTCACAAAGCTTGAGCTTGGTTAACTCAAAGCTTTCTTGACAACTCGAGGTCCAAACAAACTCTCTCCCCCCTTCTTGGTACAATGGGTTAAATGGGCAACGATAGAGCTAAATCCTGAATGAATCTCTGATAAAAGGAAGTGAGCCAATGGAAAATCCTTACATCTGAAACACTCTTAGGAGTGGGCCATTCCCGAATTGATTCTATCTTGGCATCATCTACCTCCATACCATTCCTAGTAATAATGAACCCTAAGAAATGGATCCTTTCTTGCACGAAAGCGCATTTCTTCAAATTACCAAATAATATAGTGGTTCAGAGAGTTTCTAATAACAATCTAAGATGTCCAAGATGAGTATGAAAATCCAAACTATATACCAAGATATCATCAAAATAAACCAATATAAACTTTTCCAAGAATTATTTAAGCACTAAATGCATAAGTCTCATAAACGTGCTAGGGGCATTAAATAGCCTGAACTAACCATTCAAAGAGACCATAATTGGTCTTGAAAGTTGTCTTCCATTCATCTCCCTCCTTCATTCGGATTTGATGATAGCCACTCTTCAAATCAACCTTGGAGAAATAAGATGCCCCACTAAGTTCATCCAACATATCTTCGACTCTAGAATCAGGAACCGGTACTTGATTGTCATTTGATTGATGGCTCGGCTATCCACACACATCTAGAAGCTACAATCTTTCTTTAGAACCAATAGGGCGGGCACGGCACAAGGACTCAAGGATTGCCGAATGTATCCCTTGTCTAGGAGCTATTGCACTTGTCTCTAAAGCTCCTTGGCCTCCTCAGGATTCAACCTATAGATGGCTAATAGAATATCAAGGGCAAGGGAAGGAAAAACCAGCACTCGAGTTAGGGGGAGTCCCGGATAGGCCAATACAAGGGTATAATGGAGGAAGGATATCTCGGGATGCAAATGAGTTTCGGTAGGGTTATGGATGAAGGAGCTGATGGATTGCACTCTCACCCTCAAGGCCACGATGTGTGGTTGGAGAAATGCAGCACGGCTTAACTATTTTAGCTCGGACAATAGTCAACACCTAAGGAGAGCTCTCGTCGCCGGAATGATCGTCGGAGCACACCGAGTCTTGGAGGCAAAAAAAAAACGTCCAAGGAGGAGAGAAATGCTAAGCACTCTATTGATTTTCGAACTGAACTGCCTTACAAAAACCAAGCAAAGAGCTTAAAACATCCACCAAGTTTCTTAGGCAGATTGCTAAAATCAGATGGCTCAAAAGAAGCTACCCGATTTGGCCAAGCAACCAAAAAGGAAGGGAAAGTTTCCCTTTGACCTAACCGAAATAGGGAAACACTAGGGTGCAACCTCTACCTGCATGAGCCACCCTAGAGCCCACCAAAATAAAGCCTACATGAGGGTGCTGCAGCTCCTAAAGACTAACCTAAGAGAGCCTTTAATTCTCATGCAAACACACGATCAAGCTGGCTGAGTATTTTGGGCACAAAAATAAAAAAAAAAAAAACTAACACCCAAAATAAAGACAACTCTCTCTCCTTTAAGTGATCTTGGGCTGATTAAGTATTGGGCTCTTTCTTTCACAATCCATCTTCAAGGCTCCATGAATTGCCCCAACATGCATCGGCTCTCCCTTGCCGTCCATCGCCAAAATGTCGAAGCTCTCTTGCCAAGTTAGGAGATGCTTGGGTTTCTCTTGGTCCATTAAAGTTGGTTCCATGATGTTTATTTAGTTCATGCAAAACATTTCCTGCAAAAAGAGAAAATTCGTTAGCAAACTCCTTGGCTCGGGCTCGAGTGATGACTCCAGTAGGTTCAGGTTTTGTCAAGTGATCCCGAGGCATGTCATCCTCCCGGGGTATTTGAGGATTTGCCCTCAAATCCAAGGGAGGCTCCTCCTCCTCCTTGCCCTCCACTTCATCACTAACATAGGGCGATATGTCTTGAACATTGAAGGTGGCCGAGACTCCATACTCCCCGGGTAGTTCAAGCTTGAATGCATTCGGATTGACCTTCTCCAAGATCTTGAAAGGGCCATCCGCTCTAGGTGCTAGCTTTGATCTTCTTTGCCTTGGAAACCTTTCTTTCCTTAGATGAAGCCAAACTAAATCTCCTACTTTGAAGTTGGTTTCCTTCCTTCGCCGATTCGCATACTTGGCATAACTCTCATTAGCTTTTTTGATAGACTTGCTCACTTGTTCGTGCATGCTCTTTACTAGCTCGGCCTTCTTGGCCCCATCCGGATTGGTCACCTCTATGACTTGCTCACTTACGTCAAGGGGAGTTAAGGGGTTAAAGCCGTATACTACCTCGAAGGGAGTCATTTGGGTTGCGCTATGCATACTTCGGTTGTAAGCAAACTCTATGTATGGGAGTTGAATGTCCCAATCTGAGAGCTTTTTGCTAACCACACTTCTTAATAAACTTCCCAAAGTCCTGTTCACCACTTCTATTTGCCCATCGGTTTGGGGATGGAAGGATGTGCTAAAGAGTAGTTTCGTCCCTACCCTCCTCCATAGTGTCTTCCAAAATGCACTTAAAAACTTAGTATCCCGATCCGACACTATGGTCCTCGGAATGCCATGCAAGCGCAGTACTTCTTTGAAAAATAACTCGGCAACATGAGAAGCTTCATCGGTCTTAGAGCAAGCTAGGAAGTGAGACATCTTGGAGAACCGATCCACCACAACCATGATAGAATCCTTTGCTCTACAAGTCCTAGGGAGACCGAGGACAAAATCCATACTTACTTCCACCCAATGATGGGTAGCCACGGGTAGGGGAAGGTAGAGTCCTTGAGGAAGCTTTCGACTCTTGGGCTTCTTGCAAATAATGCACTTTTCCACCACCCTATGGACATCCCGAAGCAAATGAGGCCAATAAAAGTGTTCTTTGAGAGCATCTAA
>QAOC01041317.1:0-10466 GCA_003255005.1 Begonia fuchsioides | reverse complement strand
ATACCATTACTCAAATTTAAAATAACAAGATTTCAATGGATATTAAAAATAAGATAATGATTGAGTGCAAGACATTTCTACACTTAGTGAATGATTTAGCAATTTTAAACGTAGGAGCGTGTTGATAATGTCCAACTTCCCATGTCATGATGCAATAACTAAGGAAATGTTTTGATATTCATTTAAATAATTTTGTTACAGCTTATAATGAGTTTGTAAGGAAGATTTGTGTGTATGCGTAATGTTTGGCAACAAGGTAAACTCTTTTATGTTTGCTTTGAATAATTATTTTTTCATCCATCCAAAATGTGCCTTTTCAAATCCGAGAGATGCCATGAAAAGAGTGGGGGAGAAACATATTCAATATCGCTACCATCGTCACAACCTAACTTTGTTGGAAGGCGAGAAAGAATGGGCATCCCACGCTATGGCTGTGAGTTGTCCCCTTTTTTTCTTCATAAATCATGCGCCGAGTTGCCCGGTCAAATCAATAGTCACCTGCATCCCAGACATCCTCTCTTTATCTTTACAAAATGTGGATTAATGCGTACAAGCCTATTAGCAAGAAGCTTCCTCTATATTTGTTGTGCAATAGAAGTAGACAGTCTCCATTACAGCTGAATTCAAAGTGAATTCATACTTCACTATGATTGTTTTCTTTCTCTAAACAATTTTGAACTTTATAGATTTGATCACCAGCACAACTTTGTTGACATCAAAAGATTTAAGAAATTAGTTGCGATGCTTGTGGCAAAGAAGCTTATGCCTCTCCTTGGGAATGCACTTTATGTCATCTAATGGTACACAAAAATTGCGCAGAGTTTTCAAGATTTGTTAGAGTTAACAGCCATAGTCATGTTCTTACACTCGCATACTTTCTGTGTTTTGTCCACGAGAATGACAATTTGATATGCCACCTTGTTGCAGACATGTCAATACTGATTATGCAGCGTACTATTGCCATCTACAGCGCATTTGCATTGTGAGCAAGAGACGAGAGTTGTTGTAATAGAGGAGGAGACAGCTGTATTATCTTTCGTTGAGAGATAATAGAAATAGAAATATAAATATTTCCATTCCTCTTCGTTTTGTAGCTGTCAGGATTGTGATTTTTATCTGCACAAGCTGTGCAACAAGTAGCCGAAATAGAAATATTTCCATTCCATCCCCATCTACTTCATCTCAATTTGGTTAGAGAGATTCAGTTTTGTCGGGAATGCCAAAAAGAATACAATAGTTTCATGTAGGGTTGCCAAAACCACGGTTGTCTACTCACGATTGACTTTCATTGTGTTGATAATGGAAGGGTTAGACCATCCTTGCCACAAGCACACATTATTTTCCCCCAACCCTAAAATAAGAACCATATAAGTATGCTTGAAGTGTGAGTATGTGTTTGGATATTGCTGTGAAAAACTTTGATATAAGGTTAACCATAGATACGACAATCATCTTCTAAGTCGTGCCTTCAATAATGAAGTCGGATATGGAGAATACTACGCGATATTTGTGAAAATGAGAGAGATACAAAATATTGGTTCTATCACTACGTCAAATGTGACTTTTATGCTCACATTAAGTGTGCTCGTACAACTTTTCCATATACAAAATTTGAATCAACTTTTACATTCGAATTTCATGACCATCTCCTCACTTATTATTCAAAACTGCTAGAATGTAGTCAATTTGATTATTCTCTCCATTCCCCGGTCAAAAGGTGTTGCTAAATTCGCAACCTACACTGGTTCAAGTAATGTGCAGAAAAGCAATTTTGGAAACATGATATTCTGGTCCACGTTTCTGATTTTAATAGAAATAGAATTTTATTGTTAGAAATACATATTTCAGTCGCAAAACTCTTTGTACTAATTTTGATTAGTACTTTTTTCTCTAGTTATGATTTTTTCTCATCTTGGATTTTCACATAAATCTCGTTGTCTATTATCTTATATGTTCTATTTCCGGACCTTCGGTTCTGCATTTCTTTAGTTCAACGCATACCTTGCTAGATGTTTAACATGGTTTCAACCAAATAACTATTGTAAATGATTGGAATCGCTCACTTTGAGAATTGACAGTAGTTTTTTAAGCACAAACTATATTTTAAGAAAGAAGATTCTAGCTCCCATTATAAATAATTGCTGGATCAGTCTCATTCATTGCTTCTAATGTTAGCCTCCTAGTTCTTTTCTAGTTGCCATATTTATTCCCAATAAAATAAAAGAAATAAAGAGACGGGGACAGCGACAATTGAAAAACAAGTTCCAAGAAATAGAGATTTCTCACCACACGCATGACCAATTGTTGCATTTCATAATTCAAACTGTTTTTGGTGTTTAGAATCAATATTTGCTCCATTTTTCTTCCATTGCGTGTGGTAAGTAGAGTAAATAAATGAGTAGGTACTACCCGAGTGAGGTTTATTTTCTCATTTTATTTCATTTTTAGTTACATTTAAGTCATAAAAGTCTTGGAAAACATGGTTTTTAAATTCCAATTTTGAACCAGTCAAGCAAGACCATGTCCAGTCAACCTTGTAGTTTGACTATTCCAAGCTCCTTTAATCGTCTGCGCAAAGGTGAACTTGTTCATCTGGTGCACTCCCTCTCTCTTCCTTTCCACAGACAGAAAGTCGTGGACTTGGATCTCAACCGGCTTCAATTTCTTGGCATTTATGCCATCTATAATCAATCCTTGAGAATTGTTTTCTCGTGGAGAAAATATGGAGTCTGCAGAACCTCTTGTTGTGAATTAACGTGATTGGTTTATTTGTTTTAATGCAGAAAAATAGAGAAGATTATACACCGTTGGATTTACATGGTTCGGACGGTCTGTCCTACATCCACGGGGAAAGCAGCAACAATTTATTCAACATGCAATATCCAAGAATCGATTACAATACCCAGATCTAAAATCTAGATCTGAAGAAAACCTCTCAACTCACCCGATGAAACCCTCTAGCTGCTCCTTGGCGACTCTGCGCTCTCCTACAGCTTCTTCTCGGATTTCTCCATCAATAACTCTCAAATGAGTGATTCCTTTTCTTCTCTTCTCCTCTCTGTTATTTTATCTGATTTCTTTAGAGAATATATATAACAAAGGAATGATTCTTTCTTTGTTTTCGTAAAATCCCTTTCTCTCTCCATACCAGAATGCATGACATGAGAGAAAAGCTGAAGAATCCTTCTAGATCCATTATGTTATAACAAAACTCTATAGTAATCGTTGATTATTTTCCAGGTGGTAGAAAATGAGACACCACATGCTCACACGTCTCTCCTCTACCTAAGTATTCTCTTGCTAGAAATTTTCAGCGTCTCTATGTTTCTCCCATCATTTCGTTTTACTTATGAATCCCAGNTCGTTTTACATATGAATCCCAGAAAAACTCCATGGATTTTTGTGGGATCCTCTTGTCCCTTCTGAAATCGACATGGTTTGCCCACTATTTTCAGCTTAAAAAGTCCTTGGATTGTAGTTTTATTTGTAGTTGTTGGTACGTCTCTTCCAATGATGGTTCAATATTTTATCAATATCCGGCGATGCAATTTAATCCATGTGATTAGATTGGGACGAAAATAAAATCATTTACTTTTAGGAAAAGGGAAATAGCTAGAAATAAATGTGAGAGATTTACTTAATAGATTTGGATCGTAAACTAACTTATTTCTAATTTTTGCACTAAAACTGGTGACATAGCATATAATATCAAAAAAACATCATAAAAAGGGAAAAAAGCCAAACTGGGGACAAACCAAAGCCAAATTAAAATTGATAAAAACTAAACCGAACTGGAAAATTCAAATACTTATTGTAAAAACAGAATCGATTTTGGTTCTGCAAAATATTGTACGAACCAACGGAGTCCACCTTTAGTTTCCACCAGTCATGACAACTTGCGCGAAGGTGAGCTGCATTCCGTTTGATGGCTTGGTGGAGGAGAAGCCGGATTCGTTGTTCAAGGCAGGATCCATCAACCATGATGCGGAGGAATCGGGAGGAGCTTATGCAAAAATTGAAGCGATGAGGTTTAAATGGTAAAAGAATAAAGAATAATTAACGGAGAAAGAGGAAGAGAGAAATGAACGTGGAGAGAGAGAGAGAGGGGAAGATGAAGAAATATCTTTTTCTATTTATAAGTTCTGATTTCACTTTTACTTTATTTATTTAGTTGTTAACATGAACAATTAAACACGAAATTGCTAGACTTTTTGGCACTATAACTAACTATTAAGATGTTGAAACTTCACCAATTTTCAGAAAATCTTGTAATAATGTGGGGGTAAAAACCAAATCTGGGTACGAGTTTTGGACAAGTAGCCCAAAAAAACTTGAATTTAAAAAAAAAAATTGGGCTCCTCAGATGTCCAAACGAGGATAATTGCATATGTCATGATCAATGTATCTGTACCGGACGCAATTACCTTCCTTCTGACATCTGAACTCCTAAAAACTTATATATTCGTTCATTTTTTCTTTATTCTTAATCAAGTAATTTGACACAAAATTCTGTCAAATTTTATATTTCTACGAAAATGCATTCCGGTCGTGGGAACGTGTTAGACTCGTTGGACAACATAGTGATAAATAAGAGTGGGGTACCATCTTAGTCTTTGAACACTAGAAGTCATGCATGTGTGTTGCAGTCACGGGTGACAGCTCACTATAGAGAGTAGAGAGGAAGGTTATTTTACGATGTGTTTCCATTGCAAACTATGATACTGCCCATGCCAGTTCTATTTGCATCTTCTATGGGTATGAGAATTAGGCAGATGATCGATGATATTGGATTGCTCGATTTATTTAGCTATCTGGCCATAGGATGACGTTTATCCTTAGCCGAGAGGTGCTGATTACACAGGATCACATCAACCACGTAATCAAATATGTAGACAATTCGAACGATGGTGAGATAGAAATGTATTATAACTCCAGTCATACGACATCTTTTATTATGGACAGGTCCGAAGTATTTTTTTTTAGGTCTATTTGTGTGTCTGATAGTCGACTTGAGTCTTTGTCTAAGCCCAAAGAAATTGAGCTCAACATTGTCTCTCGAGTGATGTACAATATGATATCTCATACTATTTTTTCCTTGAAACGAGCATCGTGAGCTGGTTAACTCATATGAATTTATATATTATGTATTGTCTTTATACCATAACCAAGTTTAACCCAAGATACTTAGTTTTGCACCACATGATGGAGATTCATAAGATGATTAAGAAAAATCTTATATACGAAATTTCAATAACAAAGCTTATTAAGAGTATCTGCAGACATATTACTCATGATGAAGAGATGAGGAGGCTCCAACAGCAAGATGCCTTTGATCACTTTCAGCTTCGAAGAATATGTTTGGTAGAGTCTGGCGGCATATGGGATGTCAGGAGAGATGGAGCAGTCCTTATGGGCTTAGACCCGGACGTTGATCTTCAACATTAGTTTATGCTTTTATAAAAAACACCTTTTTATAAAACTGATTTGCAATTTTTTATCGTGTTTTGAAAATTGGTAATTAGTTCAACTTTATCATTATGCAAAATCGAGAATAACATTTAACCAAGAGTATTAATATTCATGATCAACATGATTTTCCTACCTTTTATTTTACTGCAACCATTATGCAACATAGTATAAACCACCTGAGAACTGGGTATTTGCAACACAATAGAGACTCTATAGTGAATCTATCTCTTCCGCTGTTTATTCTGTCGCATCGATTTTCTCTGGAAGAAGAGAGGTTCTTTCTATTGGGAAATACAACCCGAATATCCACCTGAATATTATTTCTTTAACCACCAAAAAATGTGGAAAATACTGATCAGATAATTCCCAAGAAAGACCGATCTTGGCAATCTCCTAGACAAAATTATCTTTCCAAGTATGTTCCCAGGAAAGAGAGGTGAGTCACGAACGGACCACTTAAATACCAAGTCTTGCCTTAGCCAGAACTACTTACACAGTACAATTACACCACTAACCAAACAGTATAATAAATGATAACAGATGTGATCTGAAAAATACTAGGAATATTTTTTGGCTCCGTAAAAATATATCGGCCAAGAAGTAAGAAAATAATACCAAAAATGCACACCGAGAATTTTAAGTGGAAACCCAAATCGGGAAAAAACCACGGGGACCGAGTCCAGAAAGATGTCACTATGAAAAATAAGATTTACAATATTTTTCTAAAATCAAATATTCTAGAAAATATTCGCTAAGAGAAATCATCACTCTTAGAACTCACAATGTGCACAAAAGTACCACACCTATTTTTTCTGACACTCTTTCTTTTCTCTCCTTCCAAAAATTCTCTCTCTACTTCGAATACTTTCCGATACGATTGTCGAATGAAGATTGAAGGATGATGAGAATGATTCTCAAACCTCTATTTATAGAGATTTCACGAAGTGTAAACTCATTTATGAAGGCGGGCGAAGGCGCCGATAATTGAGACCTTATAGGTCTCCATTAAATGACGTAAGACCCCCTAATAAGTGGAGGAGGGACTTCACAAATCTCTCCCTCCCGACTTATAAAAAGCTATCTTCAATCCTGCCGAGTCTCTACACACAATGGTCTGATGAAGTTTTCATATATCCTTGATAAGCCATAAAGGAATCAAACTTCTTGTACCATTATCGTGGGACTTGCTTTAGTCCATACAGACTCTTCTTCAATCTACAAACCAGATGTTCATTTCCTTTGACAATGAACATTTCTGGTTGTTCCATGTAGATTTCTTCTTCAAGTTCACCATGCAAGAAAGCAGTCTTTGCATCGAGTTGTTCGATCTTCAAATTTTGACTTGAGGTCAATCCAAGCACCACTCGTATGGACGACATTTTTACAACAGGTGAAAATATTTACTCAAAGTCAACACCTTTCTTCTGACCAAAGCCTTTCACGACTAATTGTGCCTTATACTTTGGTTGTGAACTTTTGTCTTCAAATTTGAGTCTGTATACCCACTTGTTCTTAAGTGCCTTTCTCCCCTTAGGAAGCTCAACCAACTCATAAGTATGGTTTTTATGCAATGATGTCATCTCATCTTGCATCGCATCTATCCAGTTCAATTTCTAATAATGTTTCATAGCCTCCTCATAGCACTCAAGTTCGTCATCATCGGTAATCATCACATACTCGTTTCTAGAGTATCTACTCGATGGTTGACGATCTCTTGTTGACCGCCTTAACTCTGCAGCTGGCTCCCGAGAAATCCCAATTTCTCTTTGGTCAACATCTTCAACTGCTAGTTCACTAGATTCTCCAGCATCTCCCCGTCAAAAGTTGATTTTTCCATATCAACTCTTACAAGATGTTCACTAGTGATTTCAATATATCTCTTGTCTTCAAAGGTTTGATCTTCAAAGAAGACAACATCCCGGCTTCTGACAATTTTCTTGTCAACTGGATCCCAAAGTCTATATCTGAATGCATCATCTCTGTATCTAAGAAAAATATGCATTCCTTAGCTTTGCTGTCTAGCTTGAGTCACATACAAACTAGACTCTTTGATTCCTCTCGCTACTACTAGCGAGCCTTTGCTAAGCTCTCATTTGCCATTAGCAAATTTGCTCTTGTAACCTACATCATCAAGAGCACCAACTGATATAAGATTCAGTCGAATATCTGGAACATGTCGGATATCTTTAAGCACCAACTCGCAGCCTGTGTTGGTGTGGATACAAATGTCACATTTTTCAACTATTTTGGAAACCTGATTGTTCCCAATTTTGGTAGTGCCAAAATCGCCGCTGGTGTAAGATGTAAAATATTTGGATTTTGCCGTAACATAATAAGATGCACCAGAGTCACACACCCAACATGATTCTTGAGTCATGAGGTTGACAGCATCTTCACATATAATTACATCTTCACCATCAGAAGCAGTCGCAACTGTACTCTTCGTCTTTCCTCTTACTATTGATAAGACCTCCACAGAAACACGTTCTTTGTTCTTCCGTCTGCTTTCTTAGTCTAGAATAGCAGCTGCAACATCTTTGAACGTCAAAGTTTTTGCAGTATCGTTGGTCAAATTTATATTTATAATAAGGTGATCGTATGAATCGGACAAACTTTGAAGTAAAAGTTCGGCTCTTTCATTTTAGTCGATTTTGTGCTCCATTGCCGTGAGTTGCGAGAACAATGTGTTTAGAGTATTGATGTGGTCTGTGACCATTGTCGACTCTGACATCCGAAGAGTATATAATTTTCTTTTTAAGAAAATTTTATTATGCGACGACTTCGCCTTATACAGTTGTGTGAGCGTATCCCAAATTTACTTTGCCGTTGTCAATTCTGTAATACCTGACAAAATTTTATCTGCAAGAGCAAGATGAAAAATAGCGGCAGCATCTCCGCCTGTTTTGATTCACTTCTCATCTTCAACATTCATCGGTCTATAACTGATGGCTATAACACAACCATCTCTCCGTAATAGTGCCATCATCTTTAATTTTCAAGCGAAAAATTATTCCCGTTGAATTTTTCAATTTCAACCATTCCGACCATAATAACGAGGCTCTGATACCACTTGTTGGGAAATACAACCCGAATATCCACCTGAATATTATTTCTTTAACCACAAAAAAAAACGTGGAAAGTACTGATCAAATAATTCCCAGGAAAGACTGCTCTTGGCAATCTCCTAGACAGAATTATCTTTCCAAGTATGTTCCCAGGAAAGAGAGGTGAGTCACGAACGGACCACTTAAATATCAAGTCTTGCCTTAGCCAGAACTACTTACACAGTACAATTACACTACTAACCAAGTAGTATAAGAAACGATAACAGATGTGATCTGAAAAATACTAGGAATATTTTTCTGCTCCGTAAAAATATATCGGCCAAGAAGTAAAGGAAATAATGCCAAAAATGCATACCGAGAATTTTACGTGGAAACCTAAATCAGGAAAAAACTACGGGAACCGAGTCCAGAAAGATGTCACTATAAAAAATAGGATTTACAATATTTTTCTAGAATCAAATATTCTAGAAAATATTCACTAAGAGAAATCATCACTCTTAGAACTCACAATGTGCACAAAAGCTCCACATCTATTTTTCTTTGACACTTTATTTTCTTTCCTTTCAAAAATTCTCTCTCTACTTCGAATACTTTCCGATACTATTATCAAAGAAAGATTGAAAGATGATAAGAATGATTCTTAGACCTTTATTTGTAGAGATCTCAGAAGTGTGAATTCATTTATGAAAGCGGCGAAGGCACGCATGATAATGGAGATAGGTCTCCATTAAATGACGTGGGCCACTAATAAATGGAGGGATCTTACACTTTCTCCGGAAGATATCCAAAAGACATATCAATCTGTTTCTGAAAGAGCTTTGACCGCGATGTTATGAAGTTTCGCTATTGCTGGTTCCTACACCATTCTCTGAGGATTCCTAGCTTTCTTCTGTGTTTTTTTTAATGTTTCAGACTGGTTGGAGCTGTCATTTTGATCTTTTATATCATGGGTTTCGTGTACGTTTCCTCAGTTCATCTTGCTCAAGTGGTTTCGATCCTAGAAGATGTTCATGGGTTCGAAGGTTTTGTTCGAAGTAGATAAATAATCAGAGGAAATCTGGGTGTTTCTTCCGCCATTTGTCTCCTCGAATTTTCTCCAGCGGCCGTTATCATCTCCCTCTTTTCCTTCTTGTCTTATATCGAGTTGTTGGGGAGTCTATTTTCATCGCCTTTAGTAGCAGCACTTGTTTTTATGGTGGTTCGGGCTTCGGGAGTCATGGCGTCGGCAATGGCGATTCTCTCTTTGTCGTGGCTGAAACAATGGTCTACTTGGCTCATAAATCTGACCATGAAGACGACCTTGAAAAGTCTTCGTTGGCTGACTGTCTCGCCAGCTTCTTCGATGAAGTTAATGCTTCAATGGCCGATGGAGGTCAAGCTTAAACCGCGTTTAGCCTCCAAAATCCCTGGGTTCCATTTTTACTCCGAGTTACCGTGGCGTTAACTATGGTGCTTCTTTATCCGATGGCCGCCAATCGACGAAGCTTTTGTGACTTTGACTATTGAAGACAAGTGCGTGTAGAATCTCACGGGTAATTGTATTTTGTATTCATCGATTGTATTTATAAACGTACATGGAAATCGAAATAAACCGACCCTAACTATATTTGATAACTACTTGTATAACCTCTCTAATATTCCAATATCCCCCCTCAAGCTTAAGGGGAGACCACATTAAGCTTGACTCGTAAAAATTTGAATATATCTCCGGAAAGAGGTTTAGTTAAGCCATCCGCAAGTTGAGAAGAAGATGGCGTAAATGACACTTTAATCTCGTTTGCAGCTATCTTTTCTCGAATAAAATGGAAATCTAAATCCATATGCTTCGATTTAGAATGTAAACCTGGATTAGACGCTAGAAACGTTACACTAATATTATCACATAAAATTTCTGGGATGGCTTTAAGAGATACTTCAAGATCATCACAAAGT
>QAOC01041309.1:0-10856 GCA_003255005.1 Begonia fuchsioides | reverse complement strand
TTTAGGGCTTGATGATCCGTATGTGTAATAAATTCCTTTGAGAGAAGATAATGCTGCCACACTTCAAGTGCTCGGATTACCGCATAGAACTCTTTGTCATAGGTTGAATAAGCAATCATGGCACCCTTGAGCTTCTCACTAAAGTAGGCCACGGGTCTCCCTTCTTGCATAAGAATGGCACCAATTCCTAGCCCCGAAGCATCATATTCGACCTTGAAGACATTATTGAAATTGGGGAGCACTAACACGGGTGCCTTGCACAACTTGGCCTTTATCAATTCAAAACTTTCTTGGCAACCGGGAGTCCATTCAAACTTCTTTCTTTTCTTTGTACAATTAGTCAAAGGAGCTACGATTGAACTAAATCCTTGTATAAACCTTCGGTAAAAGGATGCAAGGCCATGAAAGCTCCTAACTTCCGACACACTCTTTGGAATAGGCCATTCTCGAATTGCCACAATTTTTGAGTCATCGACTTCCATGCCCTCCTTAGAAATAATAAACCCGAGAAAGTGTACTCTCTCTTGCACAAAAGCAAACTTCTTCAAGTTGGCAAACACTTTAACTCTTCGGAGTGTATCAAACAACAATCTAAGGTGATCAAGGTGAGTAGCAAAGTCCAAACTAAAGACCAATATATCATCAAAATAGACAACTATAAATTTGCTCAAGAAGTCTTTCAAAACAAAATGCATGAGTCTCATAAAGGTACTAGGAGCGTTAGATAATCCAAAAGGCATTACTAACCATTCAAAGAGACCATATTTGGTCTTGAAGGCTGCCTTTCATTCATCGCCTTCCTTTATCCTTAATTGATGGTATCCGCTCTTTAAGTCCACCTTAGAGAAATAGTACTTAAAGATTATCTTATAAACCCCTTGTCAAGAAGCTCTTGGACTTGCTTTTGAAGCTCCTTGGCCTCCTCAGGATTCAATCGGTAAGAAGGCCGATTTGGTAGCACAAGTCCTGGGTGAAGATCAATTTGGTGCTTGATTCCCCTAAGGGGTGGTAAACCACGGGGTAATTCTTTCGGAAACACATCTTGGTACTCCTCAAGAAGTGTTTGAACCTCATGCGGAACATGCTCAATTTCTTGGAGTCTTTCCCGAAACAAAACTAGTACAATTCGGCCTCCCTCTTGGATAGTCTTTATCAACTCCTTCTTGGTCATAAAGAAATTAGATTTGGCTGCCCCCTCTCTCCTTGCAACTTCATCTTGGATGAGTTGGCTAGGATCAAGGGGGTGAACTTGATGGTTTTCCCATCAAACTTGAAGGAGTAATGATTAGTATAGCCATCATGGATAGCTCTTCTATTAAATTGCCACGGTCTTCCAAGCAAGATGTGGCTTGCACTCATCGGCACCGCATCACATAACACTTTGTCTACATAACCTCCAATAGAGAATTCAATATTTATTTGCTCGGAAACATTGAGATCTTCCTTCTCATTTAGCCATCGAAGTCTACACGGATTTGGATGCTCCGTAGTGATAAGATTCAACTTCTTTACAAGATCTTTAGATGCCACTTTGGTGCAACTTCCCCCATCAATAATCAAGAAACACACCTTCCCTTGAATTAGGAATCTACTATGGAAGATGTTCTCTCAATTTTATCCGGCACAATTGAACCTCTGAAGCTTGCTCCGCAAATTTGACTATCGGCCCACGTTGTCTTCATGTGAAATGTATTCAATCATTCAAGGTTTCCAAAGACTGGTAGAATGTTCAATTTGGACATCGTTTGCTCTGTCAAACGATGCAATCACAGAGAACCCAAGAAGAGCCATCCATGATCGGTTTCACGCCTAATCCACATCCTAAAGCCTTTGGGAAAATTGAAGAATTGACATGCCCCGGACCAACCTTCAAGGAGACGGCCCGACCAGAGTTGTGACCCGAGCTCGAGCTTGAGCTTATGCTAACAAGGGTGTTCTTTTTGTAGGTAGTTTGCTGCAAGGAATCACTAATTGGGAGCCCATCTTGGAGGACCAAGAAGCACCAAAGAACCTCATTGCATGGACCATCTCGAAAGAACCCGAGGGAGGAGGTGATAAAAATCACCAAGACCCGAAAAGTCTAACCGAGGGAAGGGCGACCAAACCAGCATGAAGGAAGCCTTCCCAAGAGGGCCCCCCTTTTTTTAATGGTCATTTAATCTTGTGTTGATGTTAGGCCTTAGTGGACTCATGAGCCCATGTGTTGTTTTTGATATAGGTCCGGTTGGTTTGGAGTTTCCATGTTCATGGAAACCGGGTCTAGGTGGTATTTTTGTGGGTTTTGTTGTAGTTTTTTTGAGGTAGCCGACCTTCCCTCTCTCTCATGGGTGGAAGGCATGTCTGAAGGTGATGTGCCCAAGGACTCCCACCCACCGGAAGGTATGGTGACCCGCAGCCGTGCAAGGCGTCTTTCTAATGTGTTTGTTGATTTTGCAGGGACATATTACCTCCAAGAGATCTCTTGGATGCTCCCACTTCTATTGACAAAGAGCTCCCCAAGCATTGCCTACAATGGGAGCATGGAATGAGGGAGNGAAAACCTATTTTCCCAAGTGAATCATGTGATTTTGTGGTTAACTTAGACGTGGGATAGAGTCAAGGGCTGATGGAGTAGGAGGCAAGTTGATGGTGGACCCTTTGTCCACCAAACTCCTACTATTTCCACTCATTTAGTCCCTAATTTAGGCTAGTGTCTAATTTTGTCTTTTGTTGAAAGTTGGGAGGGTATGAAACTCTACTCCCACGTATTGTAATGACATAAAAGAAATGGATAAATTTGAAGAAGCTTGATCTCTCAAACCCCCCCTATTTTCTCTCGGCAATTTGGAGCTTTGGTTAGTAATATCCATAGTTCTATTTTGTAAAGGGTGTTGGTGTCTTGCTAGGGACACTAAACCATATTCCAGCCTTCCTCCTCGGCCCACTCCACCCTCTAGACGAAGGCCCGGACACGGCGGACACCACCGAGCCCGCCCACACATATCGGACGGATCCGATGATGATGGAGACTATTATCCCGATCATCAATCGGATCGTGACGATGAATGGAGACTTCCAAAGTTGAATATTCCATCATTCAACGGAGCATCCAATGGCGACAAGTTCCTCGATTGGGTGGAAAAGGTCGATAAAATTTTCGACCTTTACAACCATTATGAGATACTTAAAGTCCAGCTCGCTTCCTTGGAGCTCACGGACTATCCATCCCTTTGGTGGGATAGCCTTACAGCCCAACGACGAAGAGACCACGAAGGCGAGATCACAACGTGGCGTACGATGAAAGACTTGATGCGGAAGCGGTTCGTACTGAGCCACTACCGCCAAGAGTTATTTCTCCAACTCCAAGGTTTAAGACAAGGCAACTCATCGGTGGATGAATATTTGACGGACTTTGAGACTCTTCGGATTTGGTGGGACTTGGCCGAACCCGAGGAGCAAATCATGGCGCGATTTACATGAGGCCTCCACGGAGACATTGGAGACGTGGTGGAGTTACAACCCTTAGAGTCATTTGATACCCTCATTCAAATGGCCCTAAGAGTTGAACGACAACTCAAGAGGAAGGGCAAGGCCATCACTCAACGCTTAGCCCCCAAGCCCACCACACCATACCAACCCACACAAAGAATTGAAGAACGGGCCTGATGTGCCTTCCTTGGGGGTCGGCGCACCATGGGTCGGAAGAATGCACGCACGCAGGGCTCGGTACGGGGTTGCGTATGGCAAACGGGAAAATGGCTCGTGCGAATTGTGGAGTCGCGTTGCAGAAGCGATTTGTGATGGGAATAATGGGGAATGGTCGAGAGAAAGTGGAGATGGCTCGGTGAAATATGGTAATGGCTCGGATGGTGGAAAACGGAGGTGAAATCGGGCAATGGAGGGGTTGAAAGCTCGGGAGATGGAATGGACTCATGAGAGTTTTGGTTAGAAGGTGGCTGGACAATTTGAACACTTGAGCAATCAAAGTGTTCTGCTCGGTAGACCTCACTCGCACTCGGATATGACTCACCGATCGTACGTGCAAAGGGTTGACGTTCTCGGACGGATATTACGCACCAGATAAGTATACGTCGGAGAGAGCTTCAAACCTTTCGGGAAGAAGGTGCAGTGCACAATTTTACTCTAAAATTCACTCTACTCATTAAAGTGTAAGTGTTACACTTAAATACCAAAAACGTAAAAGATAAAAAGCTAAGAAAGATAAGTTAAGCCCTTGGATGACTTGAATGCCTAAGATTGCTTCAGAAGGTCTCCGGTTAACTTTAGGCTCGGTTCATGAAGATTGGCACGGTTGGCTTTGAGTCTTGACCGAAGGTGACCATGGTTGACCGAGAGGGTGCACCCGGGTGGGATAATCTTTGAGCCATGAAAGATTGGCTTCAGCCAATTTGGATCCGAGGCTTCTAAAAGGCTCTCAGTGGTCTGAAAGAGGTGTCACGTGGTCTGGTTCCTCGGTTGTCCGGCAATGGTTCATGAATGTGCGCGGGCGACTTGAAAAAGACCGAACCGGTGGTTGATCCGATCTCGGATATGATGTGATCCACGAGGATATTGTGGAAAGTTGTTGCTCGAAGATCCTCTGAATATTCAACAGATTGATCACGGATTTTATGGATAAAATCTCTTGTGGCTCGCCGGTTTGTTGGTGAACGGTCTTGTGTGCGCGGTTTGACCTTATCTTCATGTTATCACGAGATTTGTCCGTGCCATTTTAAAAAGGTTGTTATCCAACGATCCTCCTACGAATATGGCAGCTTTAGCATGGATTATATGGATGAAAATCTCTGTTGTTTTGCCGATGGCTTGATGGACAATTTTGGTGCGCGCGCGGTTGCTTGGAAATGTGACCGGTTGAACCTTTCTCTTGATATTTCGGGATTTGTCCGTGCTATTTTTGAAAGGTTGTTGTCCAACGATTCTCCTATGAATATGGCAACGTTAGCATGGATTACTTGGATAAAAATCCCTCTTGTTGCGCCGGTGGTTTGATGGACGGATTTTGTGCGCGCCCGGTGGATCTTCTTCGGATATCTTGAGATTTATCCGTGTCAAACTCGAACTTTATCTTTTCCTTGACCAAATAACCAGATTACTTAAAGATTTAAGTAAAGTGACCGATGTAATTTAGTCAAGGCCTTCTAGTGGGCCGAAGCTTGACCGTGGGCCGGTCAATGCTCGGCCGAGGTGGTCCTTCAAGGGCCTTCGCCTATGGAATGTGTGTTCCTCTTCTTGGGCTATCTTCTCTTCCTTTTCTAACGCTAATTGCTGGCTGAAAAGAAATAAACTAAGTGTGACCGAATATAGGGCCCATGGTTGAACACTTGATCCATGGGTATTTGGATCGAGCGTTCTCCCATGTCGGTTACTTATTCCAACTGGCCGAAGCCCTAGAGGACTTCGGCAAAGCCGACGACCAATGTTTCGTGGGTCATCGGATCGTGGTCATGAGGATGGGCGTCGGGGGTGTCATGGCATTGAGCCCCAGGCTTGTCTCGGCCGGGAGCCTCGGATGTGTCATGGGCTGGGCTGTTGGGCTTGTCATGGCCCGGATCCTGGGCGCTGGCCGTGTCATGGCTCGGATCCTGGGCACTGGGCGTGTCATGGCTCGGATCCTGGGCGCTGGGCGTGTCATGGCTCGGATCCTGGGCGCTGGGCGTGTCATGACCCGGATCCTGGGCGCTGGGCGTGTCATGGCCCGGATCCTGGGCGCTGGGCGTCGGGTGGTGGCCTGGCAGTGTCGCGCTGGGCGCGTCGTGGCAGGACATGCTCGGCCGCCCACCAAGCAAAATTCTTGACTTTTCCCAATTTGACTCGGGCATTGTTTCTGAAGGTAAGCTTCTTGAAAAATGAGCACAAAAATTTTTGAAATTGAGCGTGCTCAATGGGGCTAGTTGCATGATGTGCTCCCGTTGCACATCAGGCCCTCCCAGCCATGACACGCCCGGAGCCCTGATGTGCCTTCCGTGGGGGTCGGCGCACCGTGGGTTGGGAGAATGCACGCACACGAGGCTCGGATGAACGTCGTGTACGACAAACAGAAAATTGGGTCATGCGAATTGTGGGGTTGCGTTGCAGAAGCGTATTGTGATGGAAATAACGAGGTTGGGTCGTATGAAAAGTGAGATGGCTCGGGTGAATACTGGAATGGCTCGGTGGATGGTAATATGGGTGTAATCGGGTAATGGAAGGAAAAGGGTGATCGCTCGGTGGAGTGGGTGGACTCTTTAGAGTTTTTGGGTGTAGATGGATGGACAATTTGAATACCTGAGCAATCAAGGTATTCTCCTCGGTAGACCTCGCCCGCACTCGGATATGACTCACCGAACGTACGTGCAAAGGGTTGACGGTCTCGGCCGGATGTGACTCACCGAAAAAGTATTCGTCGAAGAGAGCTTCAAACCTTTCGGGAAGAAGGTGCTTTGCACAATTTTTCTCTCAAAATTCACTTTATCATTAAAAGTATAAGTGTTATACTTAAATAAACAAAAACGTAAAATAAAAAAACTAAGAAAGATAAATTAAGCCCTTGGATGACTTGAACGCCTAAGATTACTTCGGGAAGGCTCCGGTTGACTTTAGGCTCGGTTCATGAGGATTGGCACGGTTGGTTTTGCGTCTTGACCGAAGGTGACCATGGTTGACTGAGAGGGTGCACCCGGTTGTAATAATCTTCGAGCCATGAAAGATTGGCTCGTGCCAATTTGGATCCGGGGCTTCTAAAAGCCCTCATGTGCAACCCGAGCACATCACGGATCAAGCCCCGACCAGCCCAACGAGCCCACCCGATTTTTCTAACTTAGTTGCTCGTTTTGCAGGACTCTTAGCCTCGAAAACACCTTCCGAGCATGATCTGGAACGGCCCAAGCACTCTCCATCACTTGGTGCCCGACCATTCCCGGCCACGACGCACCAGGCAGCCCGGCCCATGACGCAGCCGAGGCTCCTGACCGAGACACGCCCCGCGCACAGCGAGCGCCCCACGACCACGACCCGACGACCTCGCCAAAGTCCACTAGAGCTTCAGCCCAGCAGAATAAGTGGCCAGCATGAGGGAACGCACGGTCCGATCCCTTTGGATCACGCGCTCTCCCACGAAGCCTGACTCCTCGGCCCACCCAACGCCGAGCCCGGCCACCTTAGTTTATTTTCAGCATTTAGAAGACTTAGTAAAGAAAGCAAGAAGTCTAAAGACGAAGGACGCTGAATGCAGCATTGGAAGCCCAAGATGGCCGAGTCTCTCACGAGGCTCGGCCCACTATCGGTCAACCCAAAGACCCTGACAAAACTCCCTCAGAAACTTGACTTTATTTGTCAAGTTTATCACTTGTTTGGTCAAGGAAAGAAAGAGATCCAGAATCGCACGAGCATATCTTCTTGATGACCGTAGATCACCCATCGGACGCACGAGCATGGCCGATCACCGAACCATCAGCGAACTACAAGGGATTCTCATGCACCAAATCCATGGATTAGCTGTTGAATCATCAGAGAATCTTTAATCAACAGATTTCCTCAACAAACTCACGGATCCCTTGAAGCTCGCCCATGCCAGACCGCCGGTTCGGCCCATTTTGACGTGCCCACGCACACACTCTTCCCTAATTTGATGGCTGTGAGTTCCTCTTTCATGGCTTGAAATAACTTTTCTTTACGTTTAGCTACAGCCCNCTGAAATCGGGCAGTTCTGTCCATCAATTTTCTATCCTGCATATCTTCCAATCTACCCGTGATTTTTCCCTTAAACCACTTGCAATTTCTTCCCACTTCGTTGAAGTTAAGTTATCCCAATTTCCACCCTTCCAGACTCCCTGCATTGGAAGTTGTGCAGAAGTCTCCCCAACACCCCTACACTGTTTCTTTCAGCTTTGTCTGTTTGTGCACCTAACATTGCCTCCGTGTATTTTATTGATCCGCGCGTGTTTTAAACTGTAAATTTGGTCAAACTTAGCCCACTCTCAAAGGTTTAAGTCCTCCAATTTCTAGCTAAAGCCCCTGTATGCGTTTGGAGTTCTCCTTGCTCCAATCCCCTGTTGCTGCCTACCTTTCTTTCTCTCGGCAGATTGTTGCCATCTCCTCTCTTCCCGACACCTCCGCATCTTGGAGCGTGTCAGAGGTGGTCTGACACGCTTGGGGTTAGGAGGTGTCGGGAGAGATAAAGCAAAGGAAAACAAGCAATTGCAATCTGCCGAGAACATTAGGGTCAGCAGAAACAGGGGAGAATACTGGACGAACCCTCAAATGGACTCGTGCGTTTGGGCTAATATTTGGCGGACTGAAACTTAAGGGAATGGCATAACGTTTGTTAAACTTTGTAGAGTTAAAGCACGTGGATAACTTAAAATGGCACGGGACTAGTTTCTAATACACAAAAAGACAAAACAGGGCTTGGCAGTGCAGTAGGTAGTGAAAGACTTTGGCACAACTTTCAATTCAGAGAGTCTGGGAATGGGAAAATTGGCAGAAATCAATTTCAATGAAAGGGGAAGAGAATGCAAGTAGTTAGAGGAAAAACACATTGGTAGATTAAAATATATGAAGGATGGAAAATATGTGGACAGAACTGCCAGGTTTCAGCAGTCCGGGTAGATGGCAGTGGAAAAGATGAAGGCACAACTTCTAATTGATGAAATCTGGGAGTGACTTGTAAAAGAAAATATTTCCAGATGTAAATGAGGAACTCACAAACCAAATATCATAACATTAGCACACGGAAAACGCANGTTCAAACCGAACCATCCCTTAGGCCAAACTTCAAACCCTAGAATAAATACATTATTACAAGTATCCCAAACAAGAAAATATCTCTAAGGGGACAAGCAAACCTTCATTCCTGGGCCTCACTCGCCAAAATTTGTGGGGCTCTAATATGTGCTCAAGGTTGATGAGGCTTTAGGCAAGGTTTGGTACATCAATTGTTGGATAGCCCTAGGCCAATCGGCGTTGATCATTTGCATCCTTCTTGCACCAAGTTGGGCACTTCCTTGGGCTGCTAGCTGCTGCTCCAATGGTGTAAAATGATGTAATTGGGCCTTCCTTTCCGTTGGGCCCAAACATGGCCATGGATCGGCCACCATGGGTTGGATGCTCTCGGGCCGCTCATCCTGGGCTGAAACCAAAAGTGGTGCTATCATCACCTAGGTGGTTTGGATCACCCTTCCATGCCACGGATGCAAAAGAGTTGTCAAAAAGGAAGCATGTTTTCCCCTTCATAATTGGCTTCTTGATAAGCCTTTTATGAAAAGAGCCTCCTACAAAATTAACAAACTCATCAGAAAAATAGTTTGCTTCATCAATCGAGTGGTGCCATCCGTGGCACATCACGGTCTAGCGGGACACTTTGGCGAGAAAAAGACTTGGGAGATGCTCAAGGAGCATTTTTATTGGCCTCACTAATTTCGAGACGTGCACCACCTTGTGGAACGGTGCACGGTATGCAAGAAAGCCAAAACCCGAACGCTTCCCCAAGGCCTTTACTTACCCTTACCGGTACCCGACCAACCATGGCACGATGTTAGCATGGATTTTGTTCTCGGCCTCCCACGTACAAGCCGAGGGAAAGATTCTATTATGGTGGTGGTCGACCAATTTTCGAAGATGGCGCACTTTGTGGCATGTGCCAAAACCGCCGAGGCTATGGTCATAGCCGATCTCTTTTTCAAAGAAATCGTACGACTACACGGCATGCCTCACTCCATCGTGTCCGATCGTGATGGTAAATTCCTTAGCACTTTTTGGAGGACTTTATGGGCACGTCTCGGCACCAAGCTTCTTTTTAGCACGGCTTTCAACCCGCAAACCGACGGCCAAATGGAAGTAGTCAACCGATCACTCGGCTCACTACTCCGAAGTACGGTGGATACGAGGATCTCAACATGGGATCTTCAATCGCCGTTCATTGAGTTTGCATACAACCAGTGCCGCCACAACACCACGGGTATGACCCCTTTTGAGGTTGCTTACGGCTTTAACCCTTCTACACCTATGGATTTACTTCCATTACCGAGCCAAGAGCACACCAACACAGATGGCCTTGATAAGGCCGAAAAGATCCGCAAATTGCACGAGAAGATTAAGAAGCGGATCGAGAAGAAAAATGCCAAATATGCTCAAGCGGCCAACCGAGGCCGAAAGGAGAAAATTTTCCAAGTTGGAGATTTAGTATGGCTTAAGCTTCGGTACTTTAAGCATAAGCACGCTAAATTGCGTCCAAGAGCCGACAGACCTTTTCGGATAACCGAGCGTATCAACTCGAATGCATACAAACTCGAATTACCGGGCGAGTATGGCATTACCACCACGGTCAACGTCCGAGATCTTTCCCCCTACTTGGATGATAATGATGATGATCCTACCGATTTGGAGGATGAAAGGATAGATTTGAGGACAAATCCTCAAGTACCCCGGGAGGATGATGTGCAATCCGAGCACATCACGGATCAAGCCCCGACCAGCCCAACGAGCCCACCCGATTTTTCTAACTTAGTTGCTCGTTTTGCAGGACTCTTAGCCTCGAAAACACCTTCCGAGCATGATCGGGAATAGCCCAAGCACTCCATCACTTGGTGCCCGACCATTCCCGGCCACGACGCACCCGGCAGCCTGGCCCAGGATGCAGCCGAGGCTCGTGACCGAGACACGCCCGGCGCACAGCGAGCGCCCCATGACCACGACCCGACTACCTCGGTTGTCGACCTCGGCGAAGTCCACTAGGGCTTCGGCCCAGCAGAATAAGTGGCCAGCTTGAGGGAACGCACGGTCCGATCCCTTTGGAACGCGCGCTCTCCCACGGAGCCCGACTCCTCGGCCAACCCAACGCTGAGCCCGGCCACCTTAGTTTATTTTCAGCATTTAGAAGA
>QAOC01041299.1:66523-83985 GCA_003255005.1 Begonia fuchsioides | reverse complement strand
GAGCTTGATTTACCTCAATGGAACTCGGTTTGATTATTTTGTCTAGATCCTGCATGGACTTCCTTAACATCATATGTGGAACACATCATGTACACCTTGCAAGGATAATGTTAAATCCAATTTGTAGGCCATTTTTCCAATCTTCTTTGCTATCGGGAAGGGCCCGATGAACCTTTGAGCTAGCTTCCCCTTATTGCCAAAGCGCTTTATCCCCTTAAATGGGGAAACCTTCAAATATACCTCATTTCCTTCTTCTAACTCCAATTCCCTCTTCGTTGGTCTGCATAATTCTTTTGTCGGCTTTGCGCCACTTTGATTCTTTCCCTAATTATCTGCACTTGATCTTTGGTTTGCTGCAAGATCTCGGGACCAGAAAATTGAGCTTCACCGACTTCGTCCCAATATAGAGGCGATCTACACTTTCTACCGTAAAGTGCTTCGTACAGGGCCATGCCAATTGTGGCTTCTTAGCTGTTATTATAGGTGAATTCTACCAACAGTAAAAGCTTATTCAAACTCATTTGGAACTCGAGCACACATGCTCTTAACATATCCTCAAGAATTTGGATTGTTCGTTCGGTCTGGCCATCGGTTTGAGGATGAAATGTTGTACTTAAACTTAAACTCGTCCCCATAGCTTTTTGTAAACTCTTCCAAAATTTAGATGTGAATTTTGGATCACGATCCGACACTATGGAGATTGGGACTCCATGCAGCCTCACGATTTCCTGGATGTACAGTTCTTCGTACTTGTCCAAGCTCGAGCTTAATTTAATGGTGAGGAAATGAGCAGATTTTGCGAGTCTATCTACTACGACCCATATAGTGTCATGTTCCTTAGTGGTCTTTGGTAATCCTACCACGAAGTTCATTGCAATGTGCTCCCACTTCTATTCCGGGATTGGTAAACATTGCAAGGTTCCAGCCGGTCTTTGATGTTCAGCTTTAACTTGTTGGCAAATATGACACAACTCTACATGTTTCGCCACGTCTTCTTTCATACCCGGCCACTAGAAGTGTTGTTTCACATCACGATACATCTTGGTAATCTCGGGATGCATTGAGAACATTGAGGAGTGTGCCTCTCTTAGAATGACTTTTCGTAGTTTTGAATTGTCTGGTACATACCACCGGTTCCCATACTTTAGAATGTTATCCTTTGAATAATGTAGTTCGAAGGAAACCATCTATTTGCCCAACACATACGTTATATAGATTGGGTCTTCTTTCTAAGCAATCTTTATCTTTTCCAAGATATTGGGCTTAATTGTCATGGCCATCAATATTGGGCTTAAGTGTTGAAGCATAAGCAATAACTTTCCCTTCTTGCATTAGGACGCAGCCCAACCCAACCTTGAATGCATCGCAGTAAATGTTGAACTTCCCGTCTTCGGTTGGGAGGGTTAAGATTGGGGCTGCGGTCAACCTCTGCTTTAATTCCTGAAAGCTTTGTTCACATTCTTCAGACCACCAAAATTTTATATTCTTTTTCGTTAGTCGGGTTAACGGGACTGCAATCTTAGAAAACCCTTCGATGAACCGTCTGTAATATCCCGCTAATCAAAGGAAACTTCGTACTTCGCCCACATTCTTTGGCTGTGACCATTCCATAAGAGCCTGAACCTTTGTCGGGTCGACTGAGATACCTTCTCTAGATACAACATGCCCGAGAAATTGGACTCTATCTAGCCAAAACTCACATTTTGAAAATTTGGCATACAATTTATGTGCCTTCAAGGTAGACAAGACTGCCTTTAAGTGTATTGTATGCTCCTACCCAAATTTGGCATACAGTGTATTGTAAGACAAGACTGCCTTCAAGGCAGTACAACGTGCAAATGTGTCGACCCATCCAAACTGTCTGTGTCGACCCCAGATATAACATTGTGTCGACCCTACCCAAATCCTTGTGTCGACCTTTCATGCATTTAACATATGGACTAACGTTTAAGCCAACTCATTTTTGTGTCGACCGCACAAACATTGTGTCGACCCAAACAATTTCCAGAGAAGATTTTGTGTCGACCCCAACAACATTTGTGTTGACCCAATTCGGCAGATCAGCACCAACGGTCATAAAACTCTCAACGGCTATATTTTTGATGTGTCTACCAGCTAGTGCTTGTGTCGACCCCAACAGGATTTGTGTCGACCCAACTGGACAGATCAGCAGCAATCTATAAATAGATGAAGCGATCTCATTTTGAAGTAACGATTTCATTGAGAGAAAACTACGCCGAATTGCTGCCAAATTTTATTCTCGAACTTTTTACTCTCTCAAATCTTAGTACTAAATTTGTATATCTTTCTTGAGATTGAGTGAGTCGGTTTTTATAACCGTACAAATTGTAAGTTGTTTTTCATTGAACGATCTTTGTAAAAGGGGTGACGCTCCTTCAAGAAAAGAGTCAAAGGTTTGGTTGACACTCGTAACTCAATCGGAGTGAAGCTCAAGGTTTGAGCTGGAAAAATCTTGAAGGCAGTACCTTGAAGCGCGGACGTAGGCAAGGTTGGCCGAACTGCGTTGCCAAACCGGTGTCACTTTCTTACTCTAAACTCTTACTTATTTGTTTAAGAATTTTGCACTAGAGTTAGAAAATAACTAAACAATTCGCACGAATTGGACTTAGTAAACGAAAAAGTTTAGTTAACCTAATTCACCCCCCACTTAGGTTAATCTCGATCCTACACCCAATTCATCATGTCCATAAAGGCTCCAGATGCATTAGTCAATCCAAACGACATCACCAAAAACTCGTAGTGCTCGTTTCTAGTTCAAAATGTTGTCTTAGGGATATCTTCCTCCTTTATTTTCTACTGATAGTACCCTGACCTTAAATCAATCTTTGAGAACACTTTAGCACCCTGTAGCTGATAAAAAAAAATCATCTATCCTTCGTAGTGGGTACTTATTTTTCACCGTTAACTTGTTTAGTTCTCTGTAGTCGATGCACATCCTCATTGATCCATCTTTCTTCTTAACAAACAACACTGGAGCTCCCCATGGTGAAAAACTAGGGCAGACAAAACCCTCATTAACTAATTCTTCCAGTTGAGCCTTCAACTCTTTCAGTTTGGCTGGGGCCATTCTGTAAGGGTTCTTGGATACAGGCTCAGCTCTCGGGTACGTTTAAATGACGAATTCAATTTCTCGATCAGGCGGTAAACCCGGAAAATCGTTCAAAAAAACTTCGGAAAACTCTCGAAAAACTTGAATGTCCTGTAACTCCATCTTGGCTTGTTTCTATATATCCATCACATTCACCAAGAAACACTCACATCCCATTAGTAGTAACTGCCGAGTCTGCATACTTGAAAATAAATACCCTTCCTCATTTGGTGGTTGAAAATAAATAACTCTATTCTGACAATTTATGGTGGAAAAATGTCTAAATAACCAGTCCATTTCTAAAATAACTTCGTACCCCTTCATATCCATTATTATGAAGTCAGCATAAAACTCTCGCTCATTTACCAAAACAACACAATCATGCACAACACAATTCAAGTGTACTCTTTCTCCAGATGGCAACATAACATCATAAAAATGTTTTGCTACCAACAGTGAACAATTCAACTTATTCAGAACCGCAGAAGACATAAACAAATGTGTGGCACAAGAATCAAACAAAGCATATGTAGGCACACCAATAATTGAAAGGGTACCTGACACCATTGCGACGTCCTTTGGCTCGATCATGACGAATATTCTTGGTTTGGCTTTAGTCACTCTTTCTGCATTTTGAGGGCAGTCCCTTATTATGTGTCCGGGTTCCTTGCATTTGGAACAGTGCCAAGTGCCAGCCATGCATTCTCCTAGGTGGCTCTTTCCACACTTTGAGCATAGTTCACTTTGAGCATAGTTCACTTGGCCTCCTGTACATTCTCACTTGGCCTCTTAACCCCCCTGGGGAGTTGCCATCCTTTACCTTGTTGTTTGTTCGGGTTAAGAAACCTTTTTTTAGAGTCCCGATACTGTTGGAACCTCATTTCAACTTCTTCAATTGCGAGTGCCTTAGCTACTACATAGGTATAACTTGTGTCCTCTGATTTCGCTATTCTAACCCCTCGGTAAATTTCCATCTTTAAGCCCTGCGTAAACTGATGAACTTTTAGCTCATCGCTGGCTACTAGCTGCGGGGCAAATCGTGATAAGGCTTCAAATTGTCTTATGTACTCCCCAACTATCCCTGTCTGTCGTAGTTTGGCAAACTCCACCATCTTCGTTGTTTGCATTGCGGGGCAAATCGTGATAAGGCTTCATATTCCTTATGTCCCTGCAGACCTTAACAGTGTCCCACCAAAATCGAGCATCACTCTCTAGCAGAAATGCAGCATATGTTACCGTGTCCTTGTTTTCGATCTTGGCATATTCTAGTAAATCTTCCATTTTCCATATCCACTCTTCAGTATGTGTTGGATCAGCTGATTGTTCATTAAAATTTGGTGGGTGAAGGCGGTTGAACCTCTCCCAGCTAAACTCACTTTGGTTGCATCGCCTAACGTTTTATAATAACGCATGTAAACAAAAANAAATCTTCCATTTTCCATATCCACTCTTCAGTATGTGTTGGATCAGCTGATTGTTCATTAAAATTTGGTGGGTGAAGGCGGTTGAACCTCTCCCAGCTAAACTCACTTTGGTTGCATCGCCTTTCGTTACTCTGAGCATCCCTTTGGTTGCATCGCCTAACGTTTTATAATAACGCATGTAAACAAAAAAAACAATCATTCATAACAAACATACTTACAATGGGTGAGGGATGTCTGTGCACATGCTTGCATTGTTAAGTAGTCTACAAAATCATTTTTAAAAACTGTTGGCTCTGATACCATAATTGTAACATCCTGTTTTTTTTAATTTAGAAACAAAAAAAACACTGAAAAATTGTGGCAAAATTGTTTTCTTTTCCTTGAAATCTTTAATCTGTATAAATATTTTCTTGAAACATACTCTTTGTTACCAAACTCTTTGTTACCAAACTCTTTGTTACCATAATTCAAAACGCATTTCTAAAACATACTTATTCATACATAGGGTTAGTTTAAATATGTAATTAACATTTCACAAAACACATCTTAAAACATAGTACTTTCAAAATACATCAAAACTTCTTTCTTTCGTTCTTCCCACGGGTCGTCGCTTAACAGTGCATGCATGGCCCGAGCAAGCCTCCTCCACAACATCACATCATGTGGTGAAAACTAAGTTCTTCACCTTCGTTTTCATCACCTACATCACAAAGTTTATTTTAATGAGCTTAAGGCTTAGTAAGAAATCGTATAAAGTGACATGCGTAACATGAGCGTGGTTTTGTAAAACATGCATATTCATTTTGTTCTTTATTGCGTTATTCTTGCTTATCGATCCTGTTTTCCACCTCGTGGTTCTACAAGTCATTTACTTGTTCGGCTTTCCACCTCGTGGTTCTACTTGGTCCTCGTGACCGAGCTTTCCACCTCGTGGTTCTACGTCATTCATTTGTTACGTACATTCATGAATAGAACTTTGAGGATTTTCAGAACGAGAGTTAGCACCAACGGGTTCCTCCCCTCCCACCCTAGCCATTCTGTTGGGTGACGTTTGAAAAGATGCATGGAAAACATTTTCGTTCTTTTCGTAAGACATGATGCATGAAAATGGCATACGTGCACAACGTGACATTCATAACATAAACATAAAGCATGCATAAAACATCTCCGAATCAATAAAAACAAACGTCTCCAAATGAAGATAATTCTTAAGTATACTTAACATAAACTTACTTCATTACTTTACTTAAACCTAGCAACCATCAAACAATGTCAAACAAAACACCAATCAAACTCAAACACTTGGGCCGGTGCACAGTGCGATACACTCCGAACAGAGTATTCTTATTCTACTTATTCATAATCGTACATTCACTTTTGTTTGTTTCTAATTATACAACCTTAATCCTACTCTTTGTGATGTAGTCCCCGAAGGGCCAAAGACATGCAAGATTCACTTACTTGAATTCCAAGCTGCAGAATACTCCTTATTTCCGTCACTTTCTTTACTCGTTTCCAAACATCCTTAACATCCCAAATATGCTTACATTATAATTTCCCGAATTTACCCTATTTTTTCTCCCAACTTACAACAGCCATAACTTAAGTTATCAAACTCCAATTCTTATGCATAAGCAACCAAAATTACCCTTAAGGTGTTTACTATAATTCATTAAAAGACTCTAAATTCAATTTCGTAGTCAACAATCATATAAAATCCGTAACTTTAAAATCAGACATATTAATCCCGAATTTCGTAGTCAACAAGCATGAGGTGGAGAGGCAAGCACGAGGTGGAGAGGCAAGCACGAGGTGGAGAGGCAAGCAGGAGGTGGAGAGGCAAGTACGAGGTGGAAAGGCAAGCACGAGGTGAAAGGATAAGCATGAGGTGGAGACAAGCATGAGGTTGCTTCACCAAATTTTCTTCTCCAACACTTAAATCACTTTGTCCCATACTCTAACCTTATTTCTTATTTCTTAAAGCATTTATTTCAAAGGCATATTTTAACACGCTACCATCAATACTTTGTGATGCACTTATCAATATTTAGCAACGCAATTTAAATTTGTAATAACTGAGGTGCTTAAATGGCTCGGGTGTTACTTTAAGTTTTGGGTTTTAGATTTTAGGTTCGACTTTAGGGTTTTAGGTTTTGAGTTTCAAGGTTTGACTTTTTGGTTTTGGGGTTCGAGTTATGTGATTTAGGTTTGAGTTTCAAATTCAGGAGTCATTTTTGGGTTTTGGAGTTTGAGTTCGGGTTTTGAATTTCGGGTTTTTGGTTTTAGGTTTTTGGGTTTTTGGTTTTGGGTTTTAGGTTTCAAGGTTTTCAAGTACGTTATGGGTTCGGGTTATGTGTTTCATGTTTAAGTTTCAAATTCAGGGGTTGTTTTTGGATTTTGGACTTCAAGTTTTAGGTTTTGAGTTTTGGGTTTTGGGTTTTGGGTTTCGGGTTTTTGGTTTTAGGTTTCAAGGTTTTCAAGTTTCGAGGGTCATGGTTTTGTGGTTAAGGTTTTGGGTTTTGAGTTTTCGATCGGATTTATGGTTTCAGGTTTTGGGTTTTTCGTTTTGGGTTTTGAATTTTTAGCTTTTTAGTTTTGTGTTTTGAATTCTGGTTTATAGTTCAGTGTTCAGGATTTTGGTTTGAGGGTTCGAGTTTCAGGTTTTGGGTTTTGGATTTTGGGGTTGGGGTTTTAGGTTTAAGTTAGTTTTCAAGTTACGGGTTTTTGGGTGTTCATGTTTTGGGTTTTGGGTTTTGAGTTTCCAATTTCAAGTTTTGGGTTTAGGGTTCAGGGTTAGGGTTTTGGTTTTTAGGGTTCGACTTTCGGGTGTTGGGTTTTGGGTTTTGTGGTTTAGGTTTTGGATTTTTTTTTCGAGCTTTGGGTTTTGGGTTTCAAGTTTTAAGTTTCAAGTTACAGGTTTTGTGTATTGAGGTTAGGGTTTCGAGTTTTGGGGTTTAGGTTACAAGCTTCGTGTTCGGCTTTTGCGGTTTTGGTTTTTGGTTTCGGGTTTCATGTTTAAGTTTTGGGATTCGGGGTTTGTGTTTTGGGTTTCTAGTTTTAGGTTTTTAGGTTTGGGTTTTAGGTTTTGGGTTTCAAATTTTAGGTTTCAGCTTTTGGGTATCAGGTTTTGGAGTTTTTGGTTTTAAGTTTTGGTATTTAGGTTTTTGGTTTTGGGTTTTTGACACGGAATGGAGAGGGTTTAGATTTAGGAAGTGGGAGAAGTGGGAGAAGTGAGAGAAGTGAGAGAATCGAGTTAGGTTATATGGAAAACGATAATCCGATAATTCCATAATCGGGTCTGGAATTGTGACGGTGATAACTCGACGATAAGATTGAGTTTTAGGCTGAAATTTCGAGTGGAACTCTGGGAAGAAGATAGGTGATAGCCCTCAAAAAATGAAGGAAATCACGTAGATGGATCGGCCGAAAAGCAATGGAACAGTAACAGCGGTGGCCGGAAATTGACAACCAACGGAAGAATTGAAATATCAAACGAAAAGAGCGATGGAAGAAGGAGCTTATGGACGTCAAGCTCACCCTTGATTCCGGAGCTCTTTGTTTTTGGTTGAAAATCCACCTTTTCTCCATGCCAAATTATTATTTGTTTTGGCCTTGTTTGATCCTCCAAAGTTGGCTTAGAAATGTATAATTCTTCAATTAATTTTCCTGCAAAATTAACAAACATATTAGAAAAATTCCGAACTCGGGCTCGGGTGATAGCTCCGTTTAGCATGCCAATCCGTGGCATGTCATCCTCTTCGGGTTCTTGAGGATTTGACCTCAAATCCAATTGGAATTTATCTCCCTTTTGTTCATCCTTATCAAATCCAGCAAAGGGAGAAAGATCTTGAACATTAAATGTGGCTGAAACTCTCTAATCTCCCGGTAACTCGAGTTTGTATGCGTTTGGATTGATTTTTTCGACAATTTTGAAAGCACCGTCGGCTCTTGGTGATAGCTTTGAAGCTCTTTGATTTGAAAATCTTTCTTTTCGCAAGTGTAACCACACGAGATCCCCTACTTTGAAATTAATTTCTTTCCTACCTCGGTTTGCATACTTAGCATAATTCTCATTAGCCCTTTGGATAGACTTACTAACGTTCTCGTGCAATTTTTTTATAATCTCGGCTTTCTTAGCACCTTGCGGATTGCTGATTTCCTTAGATGGAATGGGCAACAAATCAAGAGGAGTGAGGGGGTTAAAACCATACACTACCTCAAAAGGGCTTGTCCGGGTAGCACTATGAACGCTACGGTTGTATGCAAACTCAATATAAGGGAGTTGAAGGTCCCAATTCGAGAGTTTCTTATTTACCACGCTCCTTAGCAAAGTTCCCAACGTTCGGTTCACAACTTCCTTTTATCCATCGGTTTGTGGATGGAAGGAGGTGCTGAAAAGTAGTTTAGTTCCAATCCTTCTCCAAAGAATCTTCCAAAAAGCGCTTAGAAATTTTGTATCTCGGTCCGAAACAATAGTCTTTGGTATCTCATGCAAACAAACCACTTCTTTGAAATAAATCTCGGCCACATGTGGTGCATCATTGGTTTTGGAGCAAGCTAAGAAGTGAGCCATCTTGGAGAACCGATCTACTACAACCATGATAGAGTCTTTGGACCTGCAAGTTCAAGGAAGACCGAGTATGAAATCCATACTAACCTCCATCCAAGGATGACTCGGCACGGGAAGTGGGGGATACAAGCCTTGAGGAAGCAATCGGCTCTTGGCTTTCTTACATATAATGCACTTTTCTATAATTTGATGTATATCCCGAAACAAATGTGGCCAATAGAAATGCTCTTTAAGAGCCTCTAAAGTTTTTTTTCTCTCCAAAATGGCTAGCCAACCCTCCACCATGAGCTTCTTTGATAAGGGAACCCGGAGGCCACCACTTGGAATACATAACTTTCCTCCTTTAAAAAGAAATCCATCCATGAGGTAATATTTGCAATCCACCTTGTTGATACTCAACTCATACCACTTGCGGAAATCTTGGTCATCTTTATATGCTTCCTTAATCCATTCAAAACCAAGGAATTTAGTGGATAATTCGGTTAGAAGGACATACCTCCTCGATAGTGCATCGGCGACCATGTTTACTTCACCCTTCTTGTATTTGATTATATACGAATATCTCTCAAGAAACTCCACCCATTTGACATGCCTTCTATTCAGCTTGCCCTAGCTTTTAATGTGCCTAAGAGCTTGATGATCCGAGTGAATAATAAATTCTTTAGATAACAAATAATGTTGCCATACCTAGAGTGCTCGAATTACCGCATAGAACTCTTTGTCATAGGTTGAATAATTTAGGGTAGCTCCCTTGAGTTTCTCACTAAAATATGCAAGTGGTCTTCCTTCTTGCATAAGGACAGCACCTATCTCGACTCCGGAAGCATCACATTCCACTTCAAAAACTTTATTGAAATCGGCAAGGCCTAAAACGGGTGCATTGCATAGCTTGTGCTTAATGAGTTCAAAACTCTTTTGAAAATTTGGTGTCCATTCGAAATCTCTTCCCTTCTTAGTGCAATCCGTCAAAGGAGCCACACTGGAGCTAAAACCTTGAATGAATCGTCTGTAAAAAGATGCTAACTCGTGGAAGCTTCGGACATCCGAGACACACCTTGGAACGGGCAAATCCATAATAACTTCCACCTTGATTTCATCTACTTCCATTCCCTCCTTGGATATAATAAATCCTAAGAACTGAATTCTTGGTTGTACAAAGGAGCATTTCTTCAAGTTGCAAAAAAGCTTAAAATCGCGGAGCTTATCAAATAGCAATTTAAGGTGTTCTCGGTGACTATGCATGTCAAGGCTATAAATCAATATATCATCAAAATAAACCACCACAAATTTTCCCAAAAATTCTTTAAGTACGTAATGCATAAGCCTCATAAAAGTACTAGGGGCATTAGATAGCCCAAAAGGTATTACTAACCATTCATAGAGGCCGTACTTTGTTTTAAACGCTATTTTCCATTCGTCTCCTTCCTTCATGCGGATTTGGTGATAACCACTCTTTAGATCCACCTTTGAAAAACAAGAAGCTCCTCTGAGTTCATCTAACATATCCTCGAGCCGAGGAATCAGAAAACGATATTTAATAGTGATTTGGTGGATGGCTTGGCTGTCAACACACATTCAAAAACTTTCATCCATCTTTGGGACCAATAAAGCTGGTCGGAACAAGGACTTAATGATTCTTGGATAGCCCTTTATCGAGAAGTTCTTGAACTTGTTGATGTAACTCCTTAGCCTCCTTGGGATTCAACCTATAAGAAGGCCGGTTTGGAAGGATTGCTCCCGGTTGCAAATCTATTTGATGTTCGATACCCTGGAGTGGTGGTAGAACGAGTGGTAAGTCTTCCTAGAATACATCTGGATACTCCTCAAGAAGTTCTCGGATCTCTTGAGGAATTTCTCCCATTTCTTCAATTTTTTCTCGGAATAATATAAGTATCATCGGATTTCCTGCCAAAATAGTTCTCAATAACTCTTTCTTATTCATAAGCAAATTAGTTTTGGTCAAGCTCTTTGCCTTCTCAAGTTCATCCTTGGCCACTTGATCCGGTTCAAGAGGAACTAATTCAATAGATCGTCTTCTTGTGATCGAGAGAGTGGTTTAGAAACCGCAAACTTCTTAAACACTCTTGTTTAGGAATTCATTGTAAAAGGGTTGACGCTCCTTCAAGAAAAGAGTCATTTATACCAAATGACACAGCATGGAAGGGGTTTAGATTTAGGAAGTGGGAGAATCAGGTTAGGTTATATAGAAAACGATAATCCGATAATTCCAGAATCGGTTCTGGAATTGGGACGGTGATAACTCGATGTTAAGATCGAGTTTCAGGCTGAAATTTTGAGTGGAACTCTGGGAAGAAGATAGGTGATAGCCCATCAAAAATGAAGGAAATCACTTGGATGGATCGGCTGCCGGCTGAAATTGGAAGATGCCTGAAAAGGGAGAGACCTAAAAGCTTCTTAAATTCAAATTCCAAATTGACCTTACAATCACACAATGGGGGAGGTTTTATCTGCTGAGAAGAGTGGGGAAATGGGAGGGAAAATTGAGGGCCAAAGGCATTCAACTTCCATGCTGGAAATTGAAATAAAGGAGGGAAAATTGGACCAATGATATGGCAAGAATGTGAAGGCCACGTGATCTTGAATCTCTTCAGCCAATTTTCCCTTCTTCCTTGGCCCAAAATACCCTTCTCTTAGCCAAAAACTCCTCATGCAAAAACCCCATGCAAGCATGCAAAAATAAACAACATAAAACATAGCCGAGAAACCCTCTCGGGTTTTCCAAATATCCAACGTAAAATTCACATAAAAATTAAGCTAAAAATGCGATAAAATCCCTTCAATCCGAGTAAATGCTGGTGAGTTGACTCGTGGAACCCTTGATCACTTTTGCATGGGACTCCAACTCGCCATCCAACATGATACTTCAATCGGGTTCGGGTTCGGTTTTGATTCTCGAGCTCTCGGTCTTTGGTTGAAAATCCACCTTTTCTCCACGCCAAATTTTCATGTGTTTTGGACTTGTTTGATCCTCCAAAGTTGGCTTAGAAATGTATAATTCTTCAACTAATTTTCGTGCAAAATTAAGAAACATATTCGAAAAATTCCGAGTTCGGGCTCGGGTGATAGCTCTGCTTGGCATGCCAATCTGTGGCATGTCAGTTTTAGGGTTTGAGTTTTGGGTATCGATGTTCGAGTTACAGGTGTTGGATTTTTGGTTCGTGGTTCGAGTTACGGCTTTAAGTTTTCAATGTCCGGGTTTTAGGTTTTGGGTTTTTGGTTTCATGTTTTAGTTTTAGGTTTTGGGTTTCGTGTTTTGGGATTTTTGTTTTGGGTTTTTTGTTTGGGTTTTAGGTTTCGGGTTTTGTGTTTTCGTGTTTAGGTTTTGGGTTTTGTGATTTAGGTTTCGTATTTTGGGTTTCAGGTTTTAGGTTTCAGGTTTTGGGTTTTGAGTTTTTGGTTTGAGGGCTTTGTTTTTGTTTATGTTAAGTTTTTGATAATTGGGTTTAATCCCTAAGACTAAATTACAAAGCCTTAAGTCCTTAGCCAAAAGTCCTAATCCCTAAGTTTTAATCCCTAAGCCTCAAGCCCTAACCCTAAAACCTAAGTCCAAAGAATTAAAATCTAAGCCCAAAGCCCTAAAATTAAGCCCAATCAAAGCTACTAATTATAGGATTAATATATCTGGTGAGTATGAGGCTTCAAGAAACTACCACGATTTATACCCCAGTGACTATGACGTTCTTGCTATGGATTGGACAAGGGNCTCACCTGTCGACATATGTTCTTCTACGAACCTAGCTGCACTTGCTAAAAACTTCAATTTTATCTTACATAGTTATCATCAAAAATAATTGATTGCTTTAAAACCTTTTAAAGCTAACAGAAACAAGATTTAAAAATGAGAAAGACAGAAAGTAATTAAAATATGCCTAGAGTATCAAGTAGGGGGAGTCTCGTAAATCTAGAAGATTGAATGTAAAGGTTTTGAGAAGAACTAGTTAAGGAGATAAGGGACAAATATATTTAGAAGACGTTTTGAGGTTTATCAAAATCTGCCCCACACTTAAGTGAGTAAAGAAAAACTTTAAGTGTACCAATATATTCAAGGTCTAAAGTTGAAAACTTATAGAGGAGTTAAAGTAGCTGGTACCAAGAACGTTAATCATGCTAATAAGGTGGCAAAGAATCTTTGAAATTTAGATGTGGTTTATGAGGTATAAGAAATCTTTGATGAGAAATTCTTTGAACCGATAATACCTCAATTAAGTAAAGAATGACAACCACTGAGAAGAACAAAAAGGATCAAGTGTGAATAAGCTCAAAGGAGGTAAAGTAAAAAGTAATTTTAAGATTCTTCTCAAGCCAAGTTATGCCATAACCTTAAAGGAGGCATTTTGGAAAATGTGCTATCGGCACATGACAATTATTAAATGCAAAGAGAATAGGGCGTCTAGTGAGAAACTATTCCTAAATGAAAAAGTAACAACCAAGAACAATTGAAGGACAGAGAAATTAAGTAAGTTAACGATAAGGGATAAGTGTATGTCATCAGAGATTGACAAATTGTTCGATCAAAATGGACGATATTTCAAGATGACATTCATGAAGAATATAAACATTATGAGTTTTTGGAAGATATCTATTAGAGTAAACAAATGGACCAATAGTTTTATGGACGTAACAAGTTGAATGTTTTAAATATTTTGGACAAGTATGTGAAGATGCACATCTAAGAGATAGTAAGATTAGTTGGAATATCAATCTCCATTGTTTTGGAAAAGACCATGAGAAAAGTTTAGAAATATGAACGGCGGTTCATCCCCGAACCGATAGACGAATCAAAAGGGCAACCCAAATTTAGAAGACACGGTGAAAGCATGAGTGTTAAAGTTTTAAAGTGTCATAGAGCAAGTCGTTGCCCTTAGCGAAGTGTACTTACACTCATTACTACTAAGCTACAATTAGTACAACCTTTATAAGGTGAAGTATGATGAGAAGTGTAAATTACCTCATATTAGATAACACTAGAGAAGCAAATTACATGATCCAAATATGTTACAACAACTTAGGGATCAATATGCATGATTAGGAAAAAAGGATTTGAGTGTCACGAGACCAAGATGAGGGCTATGCTAGCTTAGACAAGACTAAAGTTTTGTTGAGGAAACATGGTATTCTTTAAAAGTTCATCATTTAAAAGAGTAAGTGTTTTGGTACGAAGGAGGAAGACTCATCCCAAAAGCTATTGGACCTGTCTTGATTATAAGTGAGATTGAAAAAGCAGCATACAAATTGGGAATTTCCATCAACTATGCAAGGATTATACAAGGTAGTTCTCACATCAATGTCGAAAGGGTTCATATGGATCCCAATTAGGTGAAGAAAATGAAAATGGTATAGGGAGTTTTAGGTTTTATTATAAAAGTTGAATGTTTGAGGCTGAACAAAGGTTAAATCGGGATACAAATGTAGAAGGATGAAAAAGAATCAATAGTTTAATACAATTGAATGACTTAGAAAATAATAGAATGAGAGTTGAGTTATTTATTGCAATTGGGATTGAAGGGGATAATTAAAAGGTTACGGAAAAGAAGGGATAGTAACTTTGAATGAAATAACGAAGAAAAAAATGTAGGAAATATTTTGGTTACTTAGGATTTTGTAGTCGGATTGCCTACAACAATTAGTAGAACAAGTGAAAACCATACAACAAAGAATGAAAGCTGCTCAAGATCGTCAGAAAAGCTATGCGGATCGGCGACGAAGAACACTAGAATTTAAGGAGGGAGACAAAGTGTTTTGAAAGTTCCGCCACTCAAAGGCATGATGAGGTTTGGGCAGAAAGGGTAAATTGGCACCGAGATTCATTGGACCATTTAATATTTTGAAGAGAGTGGGAAACATGGCCTATATGTTGCAATTACCAGAACATTTGGCAGGAATTCACAATGTGTTTCATGTGTCAATGTTAAGAAAATACATTAGTGATCCATCCCAAGTGGTGGAAGCAGAACAGATAGAAATAGAGCCAACTATGAGATTATTAGGAGCAGCCAATAAGGATACTGGATACGAAAATCAAGGTGTTGGGTAATAAGAAAATTCCATTGGTGAAAGTTCTAAGGCGAAATCATAAAGTGGATGAAGCTACATGGGAAAGAAAACAAGAAATGAAGGAAAAGTATCCAGAGATGTTTGAAGTAAAAATTTTGAGGACAAAATTTTTATTAAGGGTAGAATGTAACGAACCTCATTTTTATTTTAGAATTTTGTGATTTGAAGATGTAAATGTTCAAGAGTTATTTAATGAATGTTGGGTAGCTATTGAGGAATTTAAGTATTGTGAATGTTAGCAATGTAGTAGGTTGAAGGTGATGAAGAAAATATGGTTTAAGGGGTATAATTAATGATGTTATTCAGAAAGGATAGAAAATCTTCTAAGTGTTTTGGAAAACTTTTGGTTGACCCCAGGATTGAGGAAGGGTCGACACAATTGTGTACTTTAGGTCGCCCCCATGATTTAGGAGGGGTCGACATAATTGAATACTTTAGGCCGACCTCAGAATTTAAGAGGGGTCGACACAACTGAATACCTTCGGTCGACCCCAGGACTGAGAGGGGTCGACACAATTGAACACTTTAGGTCGATCCCAGAATTTAAGAGGGGTCGACACAAGTCACTCTCAGGAATTACTTTCAGTCGACACAATGGACGAGCGGTCGACACTTTCCCCGATTTGAGTTGAAAAGTCAGCCAAAAACATGGGGAAATCCGATTGATGGACATAAAGGAAAGGTTAATTTTGTTGATTAAGAGACAAGAAGGCATGGTCTACCATTTCCCTACCAGCACGACTTCTTCTCGCCATTTTCCTCTGAATTCTCACGTCTTGATCAAGGGGAGAGTAAGATTAAGAAAGAAAATAGAGGTGAGGTAGAAAAACTCTGAACCTTTCATGGAGACTGAAGTCCAAGGTAATTTTCTATCCTATGAGTTCCTTTTAGGTTTAGTAAGGATAATATGATGGTATTGGTTGAATTGATGGATAAAGATGAAGGATTTCATGTAGATTGTTAGAAAATCAGTTGATTGTGTGCAAGGTTAGGGGTTTTGAGATTCGATCAAATTTTAGCACTAATTTGGGTTTATGTCCTTTCTAAGAGTTAGAGTAAACTTTTAGAGTGATTTATATCCGTTAAAATCACTCAATTCAAAGCTATGAATAAAAAGTTATGGACGTCGCAAGTTAGTGTACAGAAACTGGGGAGAGCTACGGTCGACCCCTTATAGGTTGGGTCGACCGATTCTCAAATTAAAAACACACGGTCTCTATTTTGTCAACATGGGTCGACCCTTATAGGTTGGGTTGACCATTCGAGATTCAAACAGTGAATGCCCTTTGTTTTCTCCACATAAGTCCACATGCGTTAGTTTTGTGAAATTGGTGTCTTCTAAGAAATTATAGTAGACTCCTTAAGGAACGATTTGACACCTTAATCATTAGAAATGGATCATTATCAAGGAAGTTATAGTCATTTGAAGTTGGAATAGAAAGTTAAGACTTTATGCAATTTCTGATCCTTATATGATTTATATGTTTAGGTCGTTTATTGGATTAAAAAAGAACTCAAGTGGATTGATTCAAGAAAACAGCTAAGGTAAGTTAATGTTGCATGTGATTGTCCCTAAGGGGACTACATTACAAAGATTAGTATTTTATGATTTTGCAATATTCTTGATTGTTTGGGGTGTAATGCACAATACACCGACCTCAATTTATTTGAGGATATGTTTGTGTGCCTTGTTTGATGATTGATTGATTTTTGGTGTTAGAATAAAGATACATGTTTAGAATGCTTGCAATGTTTGAATTATATATTTTATTGCATGTTAACATGTTCATGCATTTTAATTGTTCATGCATCATGGTTTTAAGAAAAATACGAAAATGATTTGCATGCATGATTTTCATGATAATATGCAACTGGTCGTTGAGGGAGGAGCTCGAGTTAGACTGCTTCGAGGGAGGCCAAATGTTGTCTACTCTCTCCCGTGGTACCTTTGACGATCAAACAATGAAAGAGTGAAATGAACGATACCGAAATTGCATTGTTTTTATAAAGCAGCATATGGATAAAGGTCTCATAAATGCTTTATTATTATGGATTAACTTACTGAGGATTAGGCACATTAGATAAGCTTTGTAATGTAGGGATAAATGCTTGAGGTGGTGAAGTACGTCCATTACGGAAGTTTGCGGCTGTTAGTGCAATTTTGATCGGTGGGCGACCCATGTAAATGGAAATGTTTTGTTTGAAAACTAATGTATAATATTATATTTAGTTTATAACTGTTTTGTAATAACTTGGTTTTAATGTTAAAGTACAAGTATGTTTT
>QAOC01041299.1:15991-46185 GCA_003255005.1 Begonia fuchsioides | reverse complement strand
AAAAATACATAAGCATTCAATAACTTAAAATGTACAGCGGAAGACAATTACTTTAACTTAAAAATACATTCATTTCAAAAGCTTTGAAATCCATCACAGGAAAATAAGGGCATACATTTAATTACATCTTCAAAATATTCATAACATTCAAAATTTTTTTTATAAAATATCTGTGTGTGTCATACATCACTCCCCGTTGGTCATTGCTTAATAAAATCATTTGGAAACCACTATGCTCTAACTTCTTGTTCAGTCACTTGCACCCTTTCCTCCATTACATTTCCTACATTGCAAAGCCTAAACTATGAGCCTAAAGCTCAGTAAGAAGCATAACTATAAAATGCAATGCATGAGTATGCTATGTCATTAAAACAATGCATATTTTCATTCACGTATCTTAGGTTTCATATATTCTTTACTGTGTTATTCTTACTTATCGATCCGGCTCGGCACGTGGTTCCACCCAGTCCTCGAGACCGAGCTCTCCACCTCGGGTTCCACCGGTCATTTACATGTTTGGTTTATCGATCCGGCTCCACACCTCGTGGTTCCACCCATTCCTCGAGACCGAGCTCTCCACCTCGTGGTTCCACCGGTCGTTTACTTTATTGATTCTTATGTTCAAGCTCTTAATTTGTCGGAGACGAAACATAATCAGCGTCCCATACCACCATTCATATCCCGTTTACCTCCAACTACGTTGTAAAACCATGCATGAAAATAGTTCGTAGACATTTTGTGAAACTATGATGCATGACCATATGAACATGAAAACATCTCTTAAATCATATCACATAACATGAAAATAAGCATACATCACCAAACATATCATGCGAACAAACATGTAGCACACATCAAACAATCATGCTAATCTTTGAAATGTAGTCCCACTTAAGGGCCAAATAATCTTAATGCTAACTTACCTTAGCAGCTAGGTTGAGTTGATCCACTTGAGTCTTCTTCTCAATCCAATAGATGGCTTAAACCTATAAATCATATTCGGATCAGAATTTGCATAAAATCTTAACTTTTTGTTCCAACTTTGAACATCTATAACTTTCTCTATATTGATCCATTCCTATGATTAAGGTGTCAAAATGTTCCTTAAGGAGTCTACTATAACTTCTTAGAAGACACCAAATTCAGAAAACTAATGCATGTCGACTTACGTGGACAAAACCAAGGGCATTCACTATTTGAACAGTGATTGGGTCGACATAAACTTTTAGGGGTCGACCCATGTCTGACAAAACAGAAGCGTCGCCTTTTTAAAATCGAGTTTCGGTCGACCCAAACTGTCAGGGGTTGACCCAAACTCTCCCCAGTTTCTGTACACTAACTTGCAACATCCATAACTTTTTCTACATAGCTCCGAATTGAGTGATTTTAACGGCTATTGATTACTCTAAGAGTCTACTTTACCTCTTATAAAAAAAGATCAACTCTAATTCGAGATAAAACTTGACCGAATCTCAAAAACTCTAGTTTTATGCATGATTAACCGATTTCACAGCAATTATCCTAAAATCCTCCATATTTATCCACCAGCTCATCAAATACATTCATATTAACCTTACTGAATCCTAAAAGAAACTCAGAGGATATAAAATATTACCTTGAGCTTCAGCGTCTGCGAAAGTTTCAGAGTTTTCCTCTTCCCTTCCCTTTCTCACTCTTTTCTCTCACGGAACTTCTTTTCTTTCTCAATCTCCCTGTCCCTTATCAGACGAGAGAACTCTGAGTAAATAGATAGGGAGAAGAGGTCGTGTTGGTAGGGGAATGGCAGACCATGCCTTCTTATCTCTTAATTAAATGAAATCAATCTCCTCTTTACATCCACCGATAAGATTTCCCCACGTTTTAACTGACTTTTCAACTCAAAACAGGAATGTGTCGACCGCACGTCAATTGTGTCGACCGAAAGTATTCCCAGAGAACATTTTGTGTCGACCCCTCTTCGATCCTGGGGTCGACCTAAACAAACAATTGTGTCGACCCCACCAAATTCCTGGGGTCGACCCAAAAACACAATTGTGTCGACCTCACCTAAATCCTGGGGTCGACCCAAACACACAATTGTGTCGACCGGACATTTTTCATAGGTCGACCGGAAGTTAAAACTTTCATAACTTTTGTTATACAACTTAGATTTCTATGATTCAAACACCATTCTTTTTCTTATTAAGTCTAGTTTAACTTTGTAAAAGATAAAAACTTCAAATTCAGAAAGTAAAGATATTAATTATACAAAAATCCGATTAACGCTCTAAAGTTCATATTTCTTAGTCTAGTTTTCATTTATCAATATTTTAACGTGCATAATTTTTTCACCACAACTCCAATCGAGTTGTTCAACCTATTAATCTTCTCCTTTTGATGTCTTCTATAATTTCTTAGGATAAACGAGGGTTGTTACATAAAGCCCATCGACCTCAGCCCAAACCCATAATCCTTATGTCATAAGTCCTAAGTCCTAATCCCTAAGCATATGGCCTAAGCACTTAAACCCATAGCCTTAAACTCTAAGTATAAAGCCCTAAGCCATATGCCCTAAGTTCTTAGCCATAAAACTTTAGCCCAAAGCCATAACTCAAAAGCCCTAACCCCAAAGCCCCAATACCTAAGCCATAAGCCCTAATATCGAAACCCTAAGCCCAATGCTCTCTGCCCAAGGCTAAAGCCTTTAAAGCCTAAGCCAAAAATTCTGAACCCTAGGCCGAAAGCTCTATTTTGTAAGTCTTAAGCTCTAACAACTTACACCTAATCCCAAAGCTCTATGCCATAAGCACTAATCCCGAAGGCCCTAAGCCTTAAGTTCGACGCCCAAAGCCCAAATCCCATAGCCCTAAGCCTTAAGCCTAAGCCCTAAGCACAAAGCCCAATGCCCTAAATCCTAAGCTCTAACCATTGAGACCTAATCCCTAAGCCTTAAGCCCTAGGCCCTAATCGTAAACTTCTAAGCCCTAAGCCATAAACTTAAACTGCTATCCTCAAAGCCAAAAGACCAAAGCATAACCCACTAAGCCCAAAGCCTAAGCACAAAGCCCAAAGGCCAAGCTCTAACCCCTAGCTTTTAGCATTAATCCTTAATAATAAGCACTAAGCCCTAATCCCAAAATCCAAATTCGGTAGCCCAAATGCCTAAGCCATAAGCTCAATCCCATAAGCCTTAAGCCAAAATTCAAAAGCCCTAAGCTATAATCCCTATTCCTTAACCATATGCCTAAGCCTTAAGCCCAAGCTCTAAGCCCAAAGCAATAAGCTCAAAGGTTTAATCCCTGAACCCTATGCTTAAAATCCTAAGCACTAAGCCTAAAAACCTTAGGCCAAAGTCATAAATGCTAAGCCCTAAGTCCTTAGCTCTAAACCAAAAGCTCTTAGCCCTAAACCATAAGCCCAAACCTCAAAACCCCAAACCATAAGCCCTAAGCTCTATGAAAAAAGACCCAAGGCCTAAGCCCACATTCATAAACCTTAATGACATGCCACAAATTGGCATGCCAAGCGAAGCTATCACCCGAGCCCGAGCTCGGGATTTTTCTAATATGTTTGTTAATTTTGCAGGAAAATTAATTGAAGAATCATACAATTCCAAGCCAACTTTGGAGGATCAAGCAAGGCCAAAACACATGATAATTTGGCTTGTAGAAAAGGTGGATTTTAAACAAAAAATCGAGAGCTCCGGAATGAAGCCCGAGCCCAAACCCGATTGAAGTATCATGTTGCATGGTGAGTTGGAGTCCCATGCAAAAGTGATCAAGGGTTCCACGACTCAACTCACCAGCATTTACATGGATTGCAGAGATTTTATCGCATTTTTAGCTTAATTTTTACGTAAATTTAACGTTGACTATTTGGAGAACCCGAGAGAGTTTCTCGACTAGGTTTTATGTTGTTTATTTTTGCATGCTTGCATGGAGTTTTGCATGAGGAATTTTCAGCAATGAGAAGGGTATTTTGGGCCAAGGAAGAAGGGAAAATTGGCTGAATAGATTCAAGATCACGTGGCCTTCACATTCTTGCAATCTCATTGGTCCAACTTTCCCTCCTTTATTTCAATTTCTAGCATGCAAGTTGCATGCCTTTGGCCCTCAATTTTTCCTCCCTTTTCGGGCATCTTCCAATTTCAGCCGGCAGCCAGAATTCCTCCGGCTAACGTGGGTTCTTCAAGAGATTCCTCCTCCAATCTGGGGTTCTCTCCTTTCTTCAAAGTCTCCAGCCTTTCTTAAGATCATAGGGTGAGCTTTAAGTCCATAAGCTCCTTCTTCCATCGTTGATTTCGCTTGATATTTCAATTCTTCTGCCAGTTGTCAATTTTCGGTCACTGCTGACTACCGTTACATTTCCATTGCTTTTTGATCGATCCATCCACGTGATTTTCTTCATTTTTGGAGGGCTATCACCTATCGTCTTTCCAGCGTTCCACTCGAAGTTTCAGCCTGAAACTCGATCTTATCATTGAGTTATTGCCGTCCAAATTCTAGTCCCGATTCTGGAATTATCGAATTATCGTTTTCCATTAACCTAACCTGATTCTCCCACTTCCTAAATCTAATCCCCCTCCATTCCGTGTCATTTGGTATCAGAGCCATAAATCCATCCCCACCTTCCTCTTTACCTCTGTTTTTGTGTGAATTTAAGTTTGAAGGATGGCCTTGAGAAGTGGTTTCAGCCATCAACCAAACTTGGAAACCGAAGATGAAGAAACTCCCTTGTTAATGGTTATCCGAAGAGTGCTTACTACTCAAATTCAACAAGAGAAACTCCAACGAGAAAATATCTTCCATAGTAGGTGTTTGATCCAAGAAAAGGAATGTTCACTTATTATTGATGGTGGTAGTTGCACTAACGTAGTATCTCGGGATTTAGTTGATAAATTGAAGTTGAAAACTAGTTTACATATGAAGCCTTATAAATTATATTGGATAAATGATAAGGAAGACCTCAAGGTTACCAAGCAAGCGTGCATCAAATTCTCTATTGGAAGTTACAAGGATCAAGTGATGTGTGATGTGTGATGTGGTTCCCATGAGTTCAAGCAATTTGTTACTCGGAAGACCATGGCAATTCGATCGGAAGGTTATGCACGATGGTTTTACAAACCAATATTCTTTTAAGTTTGGTGGACGATCTATCAAGCTAGTTCCCTTTGAACTCGAACAAGTGGCCAAAGATGAGATCACAAGGAAGGAGAATTTATCTAAGAATAACTTAATTATGATCCAGGAGGGATCCGTGCGTACTCAAGAAGGAACACTCGTGATAAAGGACCAAAACGTCATATGTGTTGTGATTTCCAAAACACTCTCAAGGTGGTTAGTTTCTTTACTCGAACTCTTTACTAATTAATTGAAGAATCATACATTTCCAAGCCAACTTTGGAGGATCAAACAAGGCCAAAACACATGATAATTTGGCATNTTAATATGGAGAACTCTTCAAGCAATGAGGAACAATTTGGTAATTCTAGTAAAGGAGTCTACGGTACACTCATCAAAAGAACCAAGGAGAAAGAGGAAGCTAGCTATGATCATTGGATGAGGTTCTTGGAATCCTTAATAGAATACTTCCATGGAATATATATTGCTGATTATATTGAAAACACTATGGTTTATAATGGGGATAATGAAACTCATGTTGATTTAGTTATCCGGTGGTATAGTACAAACCGGATTGTTGAATTGTTTAGTCGTGGAAAGAATAATGTTATGGTGAAGGGCATTGAATCATTTGACTCAAAACTAGAAGTTGTTCAAAGTTGGCACACTCTTAAGGCGGCCTTAAGCCCGAAGAATTTTTTGGATAAGGTAGTCGACCCAAGAACATGCAAGTTCGAGTTACTCCGGAATTATGGAATTTTATCCACATTTAATCTTCAAAATCTGTCTCTCTTTGCTGGAATTGAAGAAGATGAACAAAAGGGAGTTGAATTCCAATTGGATTCGAGGTGAAATCCTCAAGAACCCAGGGAAGATGACATGCTACGGATTTGCATGCCAAGTGGAGCTATCACCTGAGCCCGAGCTCGGGATTTTTCTAATATGTTTGTTAATTTTGCAGGAAAATTAATTGAAGAATCATACATTTCCAAGCCAACTTTGGAGGATCAAACAAGGCCAAAACACATGATAATTTGGCATGGAGAAAAGGTGGATTTTCAACAAAAAACTAAGAGCTCCTGAATCAAGCCCAAACCCGAACCCGATTGAAGTATCACGTTGCATGGCGAGTTGGAGTCCCATGCAAAAGTTATCAAGGGTTCCACGACTCAAATCACCAGCATTTACATGGATTGAAGGGATTTTATCGCATTTTTAGCTTAATTTTTATGTGAATTTTACGTTGGATATTTGGAGAACCCCAGAGGGTTTCTCGGCTAGGTTTTATTTTGTTTATTTTTGCATGCTTGCATGGGGTTTTGCATGAGGAATTTTCGGCTAAGAGAAGGGTATTTTGGGCCAAGGAATAAGGGAAAATTGGCTGAGGAGATTCAAGATCACGTGGCTTTAACATTCTTGCAATCTCATTGGTCCAATTTTTTCTCCTTTATTTCAATTTCCAGTATGCAAGTTGCATGCCTTTGGCCCTCAAGTTTTCCTCCCTTTTTCCCACTCTTCTCAGCAGATAAAACCTCCCCCATTGCGTGATTGTAAGGAAAATTTGGAATTTGAATTTTAGTAGCTTTTCGGCTCTCCCTTCATCTGGCATTTTCCACTTTTAGCCGAGTTTGTCCGGCCACCGTGGGTTCTTCAAGGGTTCCCTTCTCCGAGCTGGGGTTCTCTTTTTTCTTCAAAGTCTCCAGCCTTCGTCAAGTTCATAGGGTGAGCTTGAATTCCATAAGCTCCTTCTTCCATAGTTGATTTTGTTTGATATTTCTTTTCTTCCTCCGGTTGTCAATTTCTGGCCACCGCTGAGCATTGTTACCGTTCCATTACATTCCGACCAATCCATCAATGTGCTTTATTTCATTTTTGGAGGACTATCACCTATCGTCTTCCCAAAGTTCCACTCAAAATTTCAGCTTGAAAATCAATCTTATCATTGAGTTATCGCCGTCCAAATTCCAGTCCCGACTCTAGAATTATCGGATTATCGTTTTCCATATATCCTAATTTGTTTCTCCCACTTCCTAAATCTAAACCCCCTCAATTCCGTCTCATTTGGTATCAGAGCCATAAATCCCTCCCCACCTTCCTCTTTACCTCTATTTTTTGTGTGATTTAATGTTTGAAGGATGACAACAAGGAGTAGTTCCCATTACAAACAAAACTCTCTCAAGTTTCGTATGAAGGGAAACATAAGGTTGAAGCTGAAGTTGAAAGTTTAGTGTGAGAGGTGCAAATCGAGTGTGTTTTGAGAGTTTAAATAAAAAGGAGGAGCACGAAGTTAGGGCTAAGGTATGATGTTGGTTGATTTAAGTGTTTTTCTATACCCTATATTGAAGTTATAAGAGTTCGAGTATGGTTTTTATTAATGAAAATGACATGAAAAACAAGGTGTTACCATGTCCATACAAAAGCGGGATTAATATGTCCTCTTTTAAAGATACGGATTTTATAAGACTGTTGATTATGAAATTGAATTTAAAGTTTTTTGATGAATTACAGTAGACACCTAAAGGTGATTTTGGATACTTATTGATAAGAATTGGAGTTTTATAACTTAAGTTATGGCTGTTGTAAATTGGGAGAAAAACAGGGTAAATTCAGGAAATTCTAATGTAAGCATATTTGTGATGTTAAGGTTGTTTGGAATCAAGTAAAGAAAGTGAAGGAAATAAGGAGTATTTTGTAGCTTGGAATCCAAGTAAGTGAATCTTGCATGTCTTTGGCCCTTTGGGGACTACATCACAAAGAGTACGATTAATGTTGTATAATTAGAAACAAATAAAAGTAAACGCAAATTGGTTACGATTATGAATAAGTATAATAAGAATACTTTGTTTTGGGTGTATCGCACTGTGCACCGGCCAAAGTGTTTGGGTTTGATTGGTGTTTGTTTGACATTATTTGATGGTTGCTAAGTTTAAGTAAAGTAATGAAGTAAGTTTATGTTAACTATACTTAAGAGATAACAATTATCTTCATTTGGATATGTTTGTTTATGTTAATATAAAGATGTTTTATGCATGCTTTATGTTTATGTTATGAATGTCACGTTGTGCACATATGCATTTTCATGCATCATGTCTTACGAAAAGAACGAAAATATTTCCATGCATGTTTTCAAACGTCACCCAACCAATTGGCGAGGGTGGGATGGGAGGAACCTGTTGGTGCTAACATTGTTCTGAAAATCCTCAAAGTTCTATGCATGAATGTACGTGACGAATGAATAAGGTAGAATCACGAGGTGGAAAGCCGAACATGTAAATGAATGGTAGAACCACGAGGTGGAAAGCTCGGTCTTGAGGACTAGGTAGAACCACGAGGTGAAAAACCGGATCGATAAGCAAGAATAACGCAATAAAGAACGAAATGAATATGCATGTTTTACAAAACCACGCTCATGTTGCGCACGTCACTTTATATGATTTCTTAATGAGCCTTAAGCTCATTAGAATAAGCTTTTTGATGTAGGTGATGAAAACGAAGGTGAAGAACTTGGTTTTCACCACATGATGTGATGCTGTGGAGGAGGCTTGCTCGGGCCATGCATGCACTGTTAAGCGACGACCCGTGGGAATGAACGAAAGAAAGAAGTTTTTGATGTATTTTGAAAGTACTATGTTTTAAGATGTGTTTTGTGAAATTTTAATTACATATGTAAACTAACTCTATGTATGAATAAGCACGTTTTGGAAATGCATTTTGAATTATGGTAACAATGAGTTTGCTATTTACTTAATGACTTCCTCTATGTTTTCAAGAAAATGATTTATACAAATTAAAGATTTCAAGGAAAAGAAAACAATTTTACTACGGCTTTTTCAGTATTTTTTTATAAATAAAAAAATGGGATGTTATAGTTATGGTATCAGAGCGAACCGGGTTTTAAAAATGATTATGTAGACTGCTTAACAATGCAAGCATGTGCACGAACATCCCTCACCCACTGTAAGTATGTTTGCTATGAAATGATTGATTGTTTTTTTTACATGCGTTATTATAAAACTTTAGGACTAGTTGAAAAATGCCGAGGATAGCAAGGTCAACAAGCGAAGGGACTAGTAGAGAGAACGAAAGCTCAATTGATAAATTGGTACATTTAGTTGGACGCCAATTTCAATACTTGGAGGAATACAGAGAAAGAGATGCTCAGTGTAACGAAAGGCGATGCAACCAAAGTGAGTTTAGCTGGGAGACGTTCAACCACTTTCATCCACCAAATTTTAATGGACAATCAGCTGATCCAACACATGCTGAAGAGTGGATACGGAAAATTGAAGATTTACTAGAATATGCCAAGATCGAAGATAAGGACAGAGTAACATATGTGGCATTTCTACTGGAGAGTGATGCTCAATTTCGGTGGGACACTTTTAAGGTCTACAGGGACATAAAGAATATGACAAGGACCGAGTTTAAAGAAGTGTTCAATAACAAGTATTTCAGCCGCGCAGTGCGAACGACAAAGATGGTAGGGTTTGCCCAACTACGACAGACAGTGTCAGTTGGGGAGTACATAAGACAATTTGAAGCCTTATCACGATTTTTCCCGCACCTAGTAGCCAACAACAAGCTAAAAGTTTATTATTTTACGCAGGGCTTAAAGATGGAAATTTACCGAGAATAGCGGAACCAGAGCATACAAGTTATGCCTATGTAGTAGCTAAGGCACTGGCAATTAAGGAAGTTGAAATGAAGTTCCAACAGTATCGGGACTCTCAAAAAAGGTTTCTTCACCTGAACCAACAGCAAGGTAAAGGATGGAAACTCCCCAGGGGGGTTAAGAGGCCAAGTGAGAATGTACAGGAGGCGGAGAAAGGGAAGCGGATTTAGAGTTTTTCTCAAAGTGAACTATTCTCAAAGTGTGGAAAGAGGCACTTAAGAGAATGCATGGCTGGCACTCGGCGCTGTTTCAAATTCAAGGAACTCAGACACATAATAAGGGACTGCCCTCAAAATGCAGAAAGAGTGACTAAAGCCAAACCGAGAGTATTCACCATGATCGAGCCAAAGGACGTGGATCAACCCGCAGTGAGGTTAGGTACCCTTTCAATTAACGGTGTGCCTACGTATGCTTTGTTTGATTCTGGTGCCACACATTCGTTTATGTCTTCTGCAATTCTGAATACGTTGAATTGTTCACTGTTGGTAGCAAAACATTTTTATGATGTTATGTTGTCATCCGGAGAAAGATTACACTTGAATTGTGTTGTGCATGATTGTGTTGTTCTGGTAAATGAGCGAGAGTTGTATGCTACTTTATAATAATGGATATGAAGGGCTACAAAGTTATTTTAGGAATGGACTAGTTATTTAGACATTTTGCCACCATAAATTTTTGGAATATAGTTGTTTATTTTCAACCACCAAATGAGGAAGGGTAATCCCTGCAAGCCGCAAAACGCAGTCGACAGGTACCTATAGTGTCTTGTATGGAGACTCGGCAGTTATCACTAATGGAATGTGAGTGTTTCTTGGCGAATGTGATGGATATACAGAAACAAGCAAAGATGGAATTACAAGACGTTCAAGTTGTTCGAGAGTTTTCCAAAGTTTTTTTGAACAATCTTCCAGGGTTTACTACTTGATCGAGAAATTGAATTCGTCATTGAAACGTACCCGAGAGCTGAGCCTGTATCCAAGAACCTTATAGGATGGCCCTAGCCGAACTGAAGGAGTTGAAGGCTCAACTGGAAGAATTAGTTAATAAGGGTTTTGTCTGCCCTATTTTTTCACCGTGGGGAGGTCCGATGTTGTTTCTTAAGAAGAAAGATGGATTGATGAGGATGTGCATCGACTACAGGGAACTAAACAAGTTAACGGTGAAAAATAAGTACCCACCACCAAGGATAGATGATTTGGTTGATCAGCTACAAGGCGCTAAAGTGTTCTCAAAGATTGATTTAAGGTCAGGGTACTATCAGCTGAAAATAAAGGAGGAAGATATCCCTAAGACAAAATTTCGAACTAGATACGGGCACTACGAGTTTCTGGTGATGTCGTTTGGATTGACTAATGCCCCTGCAGTCTTTATGGACATGATGAATTGAGTATTCAAGGAGTTTTTGGATAAGTTTGTAATTGTGTTCATTGATGATATCTTGGTGTTCATCGAAGGATTTTCTAAGATTGCGGTCCCGTTAACCCGACTAACGAAAAAGATTATAAAATTTTGTTGGTCTGAAGAATGTGAACAAAGCCTTTAGAAATTAAAGCAGAGGTTGACCACAACCCCAATCTTAACCCTCCCAACTGAAGATGGGAAGTTCAACATTTACTGCGATGCATCCATGGTTGGGTTGGGCTGCGTCCTAATGCAAGNACTAATTTACTAATATTCACGATATCTTACTACTTCGATATTTAACCATCATTCATAAAACTATCTTTAAACAATTCCGCCTTAACGTTACACATTCTAAAACAAATGAGGGTTGTTACAAAGACAGTAAAAGAGTTATGAGCAAAATTCCCCAATGCATGATTTTGAATTAGCAGCGGTAGTTTTTGCATTAAAAATATGGAGACATTATTTATATGGTCGGTAGTGTGAAGTATACTCGGACCATAAGAGACTAAAGTATTTTTTTACATAGAAAGAACTAAATATGAGGCAAAGACGGTGGCTTGAATTTGTAAAGGCCTATGACTTTGAAATTAAGTACCATTCAGGAAAAGCCAATGTGGTTGCGGATGCTCTAAGTAGGAAGTCAGCAGCGGTACAAGCGACATTACAATCGATGCCTATACAACTCCAAGAGGAAATGGTTAAGTTTGAACTCGAAGTAATTTCCAACTTAAGCTCTATATTGATGGCCATGACAATTAAGCCCAATATCTTGGAAAAGATAAAGATTGCTTAGAAAGAAGACCCAATCTATAGAAAGTATGTGTTGGGCAAAGAGACGGTTTCCTCTGAACTACATTATTCAAAGGATGACATTCTAAAGTATGGGAACCTATGGTATGTACCAGACAATTCAGAACTACAAAAAGACATTCTAAGAGAGGCACACTCAATGTTCTCAATGCATCCCGGGAGTACCAAGATTTATCGTGATGTGAAACAACACTTCTGGTGGCCGAGTATGAAAGAAGACGTGGCGAAACATGTAGGGTTGTGTCATATTTGCCAATCCCGAAATGGAAGTGGGAGCACATTGCAATGGACTTCGTGGTAGGATTACCAAAGACCACTAAGGAACATGACACTGTATGGGTTGTAGTAGATAGACTCACGAAATCACCTAATTTCCTTGCCATTAAATTAAGCTTGAGCTTGGACAAGTATGCAGAACTGTACATCCAAGAAGTCGTGAGGCTGCATGGAGTCCAAGTCTCCATACTGTCGGATCGTGATAAAAAATTCACATCTAAATTTTGGAAGAGTTTACAAAAAGCTATGGGGACGAGTATAAGTTTAAGCACAACATGTAACAACCCTCGTTTATATTAAAGAAGTATTTAAGATTTTTCTTTATAAATGTTGGTTACGATCATGAATGATTGGAAGAAGAATACCTGTCTGGGGTGTATCACACCATGCACCGGCCCAAGTGTTTGGGTTTGATTGGTGTTTATTTGATGATTGCTAGGTTTAAGTAAAATTAATGAAGTAAGCTTGGTTAAATATACTAAAGGACTACCTTCAAGTAAGTTTCGGTCGACACAATAGACGAGCGGTCGACACAAGTCGCTCTTGGGAATTCTTTCGGTCGACAAAATAGACGAGCGGTCGACATAGAATAACTCTCGGAAATTTCTTCGGTCGACCATGGTGTCGACATATGTCGACCATGGTGTCGACATAAGTCGAGCATTATGTCGACATAAGTTGAAAAGTCAGCAAAATCTGAAGAATTCTGATTGGTGGACATAAAAGGAATATTGATTTTATTTAATAAAGAACATTAAGTGGGTCTTGGCTGGCATTTTTCTCTCCCAGCCACGATCTTCCTCCCCATTTTTCTCCCTAGGTTTCGTGCTCTAAATCAAAGGAGGGTGAGATTGAGATAGAGGAGTTTTGTGAGGAAAAAAAGAGTGAGAAAGTGAGTGACATCAAGAGAAATGAAGTGAAGAGCTTTGATATTTTGTGGAGGCTGAAGCTCAAGGTATTTTCATATCTTTTAAAGTTCTTGTAGGTTCAATAATGATAAAAGGATGATGTTGGTTAAATTAGTGGATAAATATGAAGGAGTTCGTGTCAAGTGTTTTGAAATCAGTTATTTACGTACAGGGTTAGGCTTTTTGAAGCTTCGGTCGAATTTGGTTACGAATCTGAGTTTTTGTGCTTCCTAAGAGTTATACTAGACCTTTAGAGTAATCTATAGCCGTTTAAATCAATCCAATTGGAGCTTCTTAGACAAAGTTATGAATGTTACAAGTTAGTAGACAGAAACTGGGAGAGCACCGGTCGACATATTATCAACCGGTCGACACAAAATAACTCTCTGTAAATGATTCGGTCGACCGCATGAATAAGCAGTCGACACATTATTCTAAGTTAGGTCGACACCTATAGGTTATTTCGACCGATTCTTGAGTTCCAAAAATGTATGCTCTCTGTTTTGTCGACATAGGTCGACCCCTGAAAGTTTATGTCGACCTAATCACTGTTCAAACAGTGAATGCCCTCTATTTTGTCCACGTAAGTCAATATACGTTAGTTTTCTAAATTTGGTGTCTTCTAACAGGTTATAGTAGACTCCTTAAGGAACAATTTGACACCTTAATAGTTAGGAATGGATCAATATAGAGGAAGTTATAGATATTCAAAGTTGGAATAGAAAGTTAAGACTTTATGCAAATTCTGATCCGCATATGATTTATAGGTTTAAGCCATCGATTGGATTAAGAAGGAGACTCAAGTGGATCAACTCAACCTAGCTGCTAAGGTAAGTTAGCATTAAGATTATTTGGCCCTTAAGTGAGACTACATGGCAAAGATTAGGATGATTGTTTGATGTGTGCTGCATGTTTGTTCGCATGATATGTTTGGTGATGTATGCATATTTTCATGTTATGTGATATGATTTAAGAGATGTTTTCAAGTTCATATGGTCATGCATCATAGTTTTACAAAATGTCTACGAACTATTTTCATGCATGGTTTTACAACGTAGTTGGAGGTAAACGGGATATGATTGGTGGTATGGGACGCTGATTATGTTTCGTCTCCGACAAATTAAGAACTTGAACATAAGAATCAGTAAAGTAAACGACCGGTGGAACCATGAGGTAGAGAGCTTGGTCTCGAGGACTGGGTGGAACCATGAGGTGCAGAGCCGGATCGATAAATCAAAAATGTAAATGACCGGTGGAACCACGAGGTGGAGAGCTCGGTCTCGAGGACTGGGTGGAACCACGAGGTGCAGAGCCGGATCGATAAGTAAGAATAACGCAGTAAAGAAGATAGGAAACCTAAGATACGTGAATGAAAATGTGCATTGTTTTAACGGCATAGCATGCTCATGCATTGCATTTTATAGTTATGCTTCTTACTGAGCTTTAGGCTCATAGTTTAGGCTTTGCAATGTAGGAAATGTAATGGAGGAAAGGCTGCAAGTGACTAAATAAGAAGTTAGAGCATAGGGGTTTCCAAATGATATAGTTTATTCAGCAACGACCAACGGGGAGCGATGTATGACACACACAGATATTTTATAAAAATGTTTTGAATGTTATGAATATTTTGAAGATGTAATTAAATGTATGCCCTTATTTTTGTGTGAAGGATTTTAAAGTATTTTAGAGTGACTGTATTTTGAACTATAGTTTTCCGCTGTAAGTTTAAGTTATGAAATGATCATGTATTTTTGATAAGGGTGGAATTAGAATGTATGTTTTTATCATTGACGGTTTTCTTGTAAACTGTTTTTTATACTAAAGGTAATAGTTTTTAGAAATTAAAGTAAACGAGTTTTCCACCAATGTAATGTAAGTAAGTAAGTAAGAACAGTAACAGACCAGTCCTCGGGCTACCCGCGAGTAAGCAAAGTAAAGTAAAGTAAAGTAAAGTAAGTAAGTGAGGTAAAGCAGAAAGTGGCAGCACAGGAATCATGTCGTTATAATTATGGTATCAGAGCAAAACACACACGAGTGAATAAGGGAACGAAAGGGTTAGTGTACTGAGTTAAGTCGATTCTTTAGACAACTTAATAACTGTATCATTTGCATACTTCTATGTTATAACAGGATTAAGGTACAAAAATCCTTATTTTGGAGTACTAACGATGTGATTAGTGATTGAAGGACCATGAGGAGAGGAAGAAGAAATGTTCTAGAGGAGGGAACTAATGAAACTGCTATTCACCAGCTGTTGGAGTTGGTTAATCGCCAGTTTCAACAATTGGGGCGAATGATGAATGAAGAAGAACAAAGAAATGGACGAAACAAGAATGGTGGAGGGGTGAGCTGTGAGAGATTTAGGAAAATGAATCCTCCACCGTTTGATGGACAGTCCGCAGATCCTGTGTTGGCTAAAGAGTGGATTACAAGTATCCTATAAAACATAAATAGCAACAATTGGAGTCTGAGGGCAATAATTTTGTTGATGGGGAAAGTTCATATCACAAGAATTTTTATCGAAATGAACTCGATAATTCTAAACTTATTAGATATAGGAACATGGGAGAGTCATATCAACCATATCAAAATGTATCCTCTACCTCATACTATGGAAAAACTGGAATCCAGGTACCTACAACATGAAATTTAGATATAAAGCTTTCTAAGTATACAAGGATTGAGGAGAAGTGACGAATATGAGCCAAGGGAAATAGATTCTGATGAAAGAAATAGGAGTGCTAATCATCCTCAACGAGGTGGTTTTAGTCCTAGGAATGAGCATGAAGACTATCTTTACTCTAAATTAGGCAGAACAACAAATCATACTCATGAATATGCTCAAGGGAGCCGAAATAAAATGACTCACTTGCATACTTAAATGGGTTATGGTCTTGAGCATAGCGAGGATGAGTACCGAGAACCTGTAATTATGGACACAACTATGGAGAGACAAGACATAACAGGGTCATATGCAAGTCAAGGAAAAGGGTGGTATGATGGAGAGGCATCCTACATAAACTAGGAATTATATTTTGGGATCTCAGCAACTTGGGCAGAGCAAGGATTTTAGTAAAGTAAGATGGTCGATTTGAAGATGTTTTGGATGACCATGTGAAGTGGTAGGTAAGATGCCCCAAGATTACAGAATACCTCATTTAGACGATTATCAATATTCTCATGTCTCGAGTGAGCATGACTATGGAAGAAAAGAAAACTTGAAGTTTCACAAAGAACTTTATAGTCATCATGTATCCATGCATGAACAAAATCGTAAAAACATGGATTGGTTACAATCAACGGAGGGTTATGATTCTCATAAATAGGGAGATGTTAATAGACTAGTTGGAAGTAAATATACTCACGAATAAGAAGTAAGAGTTACTAATTATAGGATGAATATGTCTCGTGAGTATGAGACTTCAAGAAACTACCACGATTTATACCCCAACGACAAAGACGTTCTGGCTATGGATTCGACAAGGGAAACAAGGTTTAAAAATGAGAAAAATTGGAATAGTATGAGGACATACGATCAACACAAATCTGTTCAGCTGATGACTGGTTGACATCTCAGGAGTATATTAGACGCAGACAACCAGAATCATGTGAAGGCACAAAAAAAATGAGACTCGATTTATGAAGGTAAATCAAAGACATGAATCTTTTAGAGGGAATAGTTCATGTCACTTTGAAAGAAGAAATAGACATGATAAGAATCATGTAGTTTGGGAAAGAATTTAATATTGTCATGATGATGAGCAAGTAGAAGAAATGAATGGTCCTGCTGATCCTCCAAAGAAGTCTGAGGAGTTAAAGTAGCTGGTACCAAGAACGTTAATCATGCTAATGTGGTGGTCAAGAATCTTGGAAATTTAGAGGTGGTTTATGAGGTATATGAAGTCTTTGATGAGAAATTCTTTGAACCGATAGTACCTCAATCAAGTAAAGAATGACAACCACTGAGAAGAACAAAAAGGATCAAGTGAGAATAAGTTCAAAGGAAGTACAAGCAAAAAAGTAATTTTAAGGTTCTTCTTGAGACAAGATATGCCATAGATTTAAAGGAGGCATTTTGGAAAATGTGCAATCGGCACATGACGATTTATTAAAATGCAAAGAGAATAGGGCGTCTAGTGAGAAACTATCCCTAAATGAAAAAGCAATAACCAAGAACAAATTCAAGGACGTAGAAATTAAGTAAGCTAACGATAAGGGATAGGTGTATGTCATCAGAGATTGATAATTTGTTCGATGAAAATGGACGATATTTGAAGATGACATTCATGAAGAATATAAACATTACGAGTTTTTGGAAGATATATGTTAGAGTAACAAATGCACCAGTAGTTTTATGGACGTAACAAGTTGAATGTTTCAAACATCTTGGACGAGTATATGAAGACGCACATCTAAAAGATACTGAGAATAGTCAGGATTTCAATCTCCATTGTTTTGGAAAGACCATGAGAAAATTTTAGAAATATGAACGACGGTTCATCCCCGAACTGGTAGACGAATCAAAGGGGCAACCAAAATTTAGCAGACACAGTGAAAGCATGAGTGTTGAAGTTTCAAAGTGTCGTAGAGCAAGTCATTGCCCTTAGTGAAGTTTACTTACACTCATTACTGCTAAGCTACAATTAGTATGACCTTTATAAGGTGAATTATGATGAGAGGTTTAAATTACCCCAAATTAGATAACACTAGAGAATCAAAATATATGATCCAAGAATGTTACAATAACTCAAGGATCGATATGTATGATTAGGAAAAGGATTCGAGTGTCACGAGACCAAGATGAGGGCTATACTAGCTCAGACAGGACTCAAGTTTGGTTGAGGAACACTCATTCCAAAGGCTATTGGACTTGTCTTGATTATAACTGAGATTGAAAAAGCAGCATACAAATTTGGAATTTTCATCAACTATGCAAGGATTATACCAGGTAGGTCTCACATCGATGTCGAAAAGGTTCATATGGATCCCAATTAAGTGAATAAAATCAAAATGGTATAGGGAGTTTCAAGGTTGAATGTTGAGGTTGAACAAAGGTTAAATTGGGGTACAAATGTAGAAGGATGAAGATTAAGTAATAATTTAATACAATTGAAAGACTTAGAAAATAATAGAATGAGAGTTGTGTTTGAATGATAAGTGATTAATGAATGGAAAGAAGGATTGACGTTAGATCGAAAAGAGATGAAGGGTTTGTATAGGTAGAGTAGTCGAGATTTGATGATTTAAAAGGTTACGAAGAAGAAGGGGCAATAACCTTGAATAAAATAATGAAGAAAATGTAGGAAATATTTTGGTTACTTAGGATTTTGTAGTTAGATTCCTACAACAAACAGACGAGCAGACAATAAGAATACTAGATACTAAGATAAAGGTGTTGCGGAACAAGCAAATCCCATTGGTGAAAGCTCTATGGCAAAATCATAACGTGAAAGAAACCACCTGGGAAAGAGAACAAGAAATGAAGAAAAAGTATCCAGAGATGTTTGAAGTCTAAATTTTTTGGACAAAATTTTTGTTAAGGAGGGTAGAATGTAACAACCCTCGTTTATATTAAAGAAGTATTTAAGATTTTTCTTTATAAATGTTGGTTACGATCATGAATGATTGGAAGAAGAATACCTGTCTGGGGTGTATCACACCGTGCACCGGCCCAAGTGTTTGGGTTTGATTGGTGTTTATTTGATGATTGCTAGGTTTAAGTAAAAGTAATGAAGTAAGTTTGGTTAAATATACTAAAGGACTACCTAAGTTTTGGTCGACACAATAGACGAGCGGTCGACATAGAATAACTCTCGGGAATTTCTTCGGTCGACCATGGTGTCGACATAAGTCGACCATGGTGTCGACATAAGTCGACCATTGTGTCGAGATAAGTTGAAAAGTTAGAAAAATCTGAAGAATTCTGATTGGTGGACATAAAAGGAATATTGATTTTATTTAATAAAGGACATTAAGTGGGTCTTGGATGGCATTTTTCTCTCCCAGCCACGATCTTCCTCCCCCTTTTTCTCCCTAGGTTTCGTGCTCTAAATCAAAGGAGGGTGAGATTGAGATAGAGAAGGAGTTTGTGAGGAAAAAAGAGTGAGAAAGTGAGTGACTTCAAGAGAAGTGAAGTGAAGAGCTTTGATATTTCGTGGAGGCTGAAGCTCAAGGTATTTTCATATCCTTTAAAGTTCTTGTAGGTTCAATAATGATAAAAGGATGATGTTGGTTGAATTAGTGGATAAAAATGAAGGAGTTCGTGTCAAGTGTTTCGAAATCAGTTATTTACTTACAGAGTTAGAGTTTTTGGAGATTCGGTGTAATTTGGTTACGAATCTGAGTTTTGGTGCTTCATAAGAGTTATAGTAGACCTTTATAGTAATCTATACCCGTTTGAATCAATCCAATTGGAGCTTTTTAGACAAAGTTATGAATGTTACAAGTTAGTAGACGGAAACTGAGAGGCACCGGTCGACATATTATCAACCGGTCCACACAAAATAACTCTCTGTAAATTATTCGGTCGACCGCATGAATAAGCAGTCAATACATTATGCTAAGTTAGGTCGACACCTATAGGTTATGTCGACCAATTCTTGAGTTCCAAAAATGTATGCTCTCTGTTTTGTCGACATAGGTCGACCCCTGAAAGTTTATGTCGACCTAATCACTGTTCAAACAGTGAATGCCCTCTATTTTGTCCACGTAAGTCAACATACGTTAGTTTTCTGAATTTGGTATCTTCTAACAGGTTATAGTAGACTCCTTAAGAAACAATTTGACACCTTAATCGTTAGGAATGGATCAATATCGAAGAAGTTATAGATATTCAAAGTTGGAATAGAAAGTTAAGACTTTATGCAAATTCTGATCCGCATATGATTTATAGGTTTAAGCCATCGATTAGATTAAGAAGGAGACTCAAGTGGATCAACTCAACCTAGCTGCTAAGGTAAGTTAGCATTAAGATTATTTGGCCCTTAAGTGGGACTACATTGCAAAGATTAGGATGATTGTTTGATGTGTGCTGTATGTTTGTTCGCATGATATGTTTGGTGATGTATGCTTATTTACATGTTATGTGATATGATTTAAGAGATGTTTTCATGTTCATATGGTCATGCATCATACTTTTACAAAATGTCTTTGAACTATTTTCATACATGGTTTTACAACGTAGTTGGAGGTAAACAGGATATGATTGGTGGTATGGGACGCTGATTATGTTTCGTCTCCAACGAATTAAGAACTTGAACATAAGAATCAGTAAACTAAACGACCGGTGGAACCACGAGGTCGAGAGCTTGGTCTCGAGGACTGGGTGGAACCACGAGGTGCGGAGCCGGATCGATAAACCAAACATGTAAATGACCGGTGGAACCACGAGGTGGAGAGCTCGGTCTAGAGGACTGAGTGGAACCACGAGGTGCTGAGCCAGATCGATAAGTAAGAATAACGCAGTAAAGAAGATATGAAACCTAAGATACATGAATGAAAATGTGCATTGTTTTAACGACATAGCATGCTCATGCATTGCATTTTATAGTTATGCTTCTTACTGAGCTTTAGGCTCATAGTTTAGGCTCATAGTTTAGAGCAGAGGAGTTTCCAAATGATATAGTTTATTGAGCAACGACTGACGGGAAGTGATGGATGACACACACATATATTTTCTAAAAATGTTTTGATTGTTATGAATATTTTGAAGATGTAATTAAATGTATGCCCTTATTTTTGTGTGATGGATTTTAAAGTATTTTAGAGTGAATGTATTTTGAACTCTAGTTTTCCGCTGTAAGTTTAAGTTATAAAATAATCATGTATTTTTTATAAGGGTAGAATTAGAATGTATTTTTTTATCATTGACGGTTTTCTTGTAAACTTTTTTATGAACTAAAGGTAATAGTTTTTAGAAATTAAAGTAAACGAGTTTTCCACCAATGTAATGTAAGAAAGTAAGTAAGAACAGTAACAGACCGGTCCTCGGGCTGCCCGCGAGTAAGAAAAGTAAAGTAAAGTAAGTAAGTGAGGTAAAGCAGAAAGTGGCGGCACGGGAATCGGGTCGTTACAATTATGATAATGAGAATAAAATTGAGCAGTTTGTGCAAGGGTTGAAACCAGAAACTTATAAAGGAATATAGACTTGGGGATCAGAGGATGCTCAATATTCAAAGGTTGTTTCCAAGGCTCTAGACCTTGAGGAAGCAGAATAAGAGTTGGTGAAACAACAACCGGGAACATCCCAAAGACGGTTCTTTCGGGAAGTCCAACCAGGGCGTGTGATAAAAAGGCCAAGTGAAAGTTCGAACGAGCAAAGGAAAGCAAAGCAAAGCAAAGTAAAGTAAAGTAAAGTAAAGTAAAGTAAGTAAGTGAGGTAAAGCAGAAAGTGGCGACATGGGAATCGGGTCGTTACACAGCATTTAGTCCTTAAACCGATGGCCAGACTGAATGAACAATCTAGATTATTGAGGATATGTTAAGAGCATGTGTGCTCGAGTTCCAAATGACTTGGAATAAGCTTTTATCATTGGTAGAATTCACCTATAATAACAGCTATCAAGCCGCGATTGGCATGGCCCTGTATGAAGCACTTTACGGTAGAAAGTGTAGATCGCCTCTATATTGGGACGAAGTCAGTGAAGCTCAATTTTATGGTCTCGAGATCTTGCAGCAAACCAAAGATCAAGTGCAGGTGATTAGGGAAAGAATCAAAGTGGCGCAAAGCCGACAAAAGAGTTATGAAGACCAACGAAGGAGGGAATTGGAGTTCGAAGAAGGAAATGAGGTATATTTGAAGGTTTCCCAATTTAAGGGGATAAAGCGCTTTGGCAAGAAGGGGAAGCTAGCTCCAAGGTTCATCAGGCCCGTCCTGATAGCAAAGAAGATTGGGAAAACGACCTACAAATTGGATCTACAATTATCCATGCAAGGTGTACATGATGTGTTCCACATATCAATGTTAAGGAAGTCCATGCAGGATCTGGACCAAGTAATCAAACCGAGTTCCATTGAGGTAAATCCAGCTTTGACTTATGAAGAACAACCAGTTAAGATATTAGACTCAAAGATCAAAGAGCTAAGGAACAAGAAAATCCCATTAGTCAAAGTACTATGGAGAAATCACTCGATAGAGAAGGCCACTTGGGAGAGACAACGAGACCTGGAAGAAAAATATCCTAAACTCTTTTAGTGTGTAAATTTTGGGGACAAAATTTCAAATAAGGAGGGTGAAATGTAACACCTGAGCCATTTAACCACCTTAGTTATTATAAATGTAAATTATGTTGTTAAATCTTGATAAGTGCATCACGAAGTATTGTCGGTAGTGTGTTAAAATACACCTTTGAAAGGAATGCTTAAAGAAATAAGAAGTAAGGTTAGAGTATGTGACAAGTGAGTTAAGTGTTGGAGGAGAAAATTTAGTGAAGCCACCTCATGCTTGGCTCTCTACCTCATGCTTGCCTCTTCACCTCATGCTTGCCTCTCCACCTCATGTTTATCTCTTCACTTTCAGCTGACATTTGATGCACGAAATTCTTATTATCATCCCTAAATTCTCTCAAGTTTCGTATAAAGGCAAACATAAGGTTAAAGCTGAAGTTAAAAGTTTAGTGTGAGAGGTACAAATCGAGTGTGTTTTGTGAGTTTAAATAACAAGGAGGAGCACGAAGTTAGGGCTAAGGTATGATGTTAGTTGATTTAAGTGTTTTTCTATACCCTATATTGAAGTTATAAGAGTTCGAGTATGGTTTTTATTAATGGAAATGGCATGAAAAACAAGGTGTCACCATGTCCATACAAAAGCGGGATTAATATGTCCGCCTTTAAAGATACAGATTTTATAAGATTGTTGATTACGAAATTGAATTTAAAATCTTCTGATGATTTATATTAGACACCTTAAGGGTGATTTCGGTTACTTATTCATACAAATTGGAATTTGATAACTTAAGTTATGGTTGTTGTAATTTGGGAGAAAAAAAGGATGAATTTGGGAAATTCTAATGTCAGCATATTTGTGATGTTAAGGGTTTTTGGAATCAAGTAAAGAAATTAAAGGAAACAAGGAGTATTTTGCAGCTTGGAATCCAAGTAAGTGAATCTTGCATGTCTTTGGCCCTTTGGGGACTACATCACAAAGATACGATTAAGGTTGTATAATTAGAAACAAATAAAAGTAAACGTGAATTGGTTACGATTATGAATAAGTAGAATAAGAATACTCTGTTTGGGGTGTATCGCACTGTGCACCGGCCCAAGTGTTTGGGTTTGATTGGTATTTGTTTGACATTGTTTGATGGTTGCTAAGTTTAAGTAAAATAATGAAGTAAGTTTATGTTAAGTATACTTAAGAGATAACAATTATCTTCATTTGGATACGTTTGTTTATGTTGATTGAGAGATGTTTTATGCATGCTTTATGTTTATGTTATAAATGTCACGTTGTCCACGTATGCATTTTCAAGCATCATGTCTTACGAAAAGAACGAAAATATTTTCATACATGTTTTCAAACGTCACCCAACAAATTGGCGTGGGTGGGATGGGAGGAACCTGTTGGTGCTAACTTTCGTTCTGAAAATCCTCAAAGTTCTATGCATGAATGTACGTAACGAATGAATAAGGTAGAATCATGAGGTGGAAAGCCGAACATGTAAATGACTGGTAGAATCACAAGGTAGAAAGCTCGGTCGCGAGGACTGGGTAGAACCACGAGGTGGAAAACCAGATCGATAAGCAAGGATAACGCAATAAAGAACGAAATGAATATGCATGTTTTACAAAACCACGCTCATGTTACGCACATCTTTTTATACAATTTCTTACTGAGCCTTAAGCTCATTAGAATAAGCTTTGTGATGTAGGTGATGAAAATAAAGGTGAAGAACTTGGTTTTCACCACATGATGTGATGCTATGGAGGAGGCTTGCTCGGGCCGTGCATGCACTGTTAAGCGACGACCCGTGGGAATAAACGAAAGAAAGAAGTTTTTGATGTATTTTGAAAGTACTATGTTTTAAGATGTGTTTTGTGAAATTTTAATTACATATGTAAACTAACTCTATGTATAAATAAACACGTTTTGGAAATGCATTTTGAATTATGGTAACAATGTATTTACTTAATGACTTCCTCTGTGTTTTCAAGAAAATGATTTATACAAATTAAAGATTTCAAGGAAAAGAAAACAATTTTACCACGGCTTTTTCAGTATTTTTTTATAAATAAAAAAAGGGATATTTCACAAACAATCTCAAGAGTTTGGGTCAGTGTATTGTGCAATACACCCCAATAGAATATTATCCATACTTAATCCTTTAATCTTCAACACTTATCACTTGGTAACCTTAATACATAAAAGAAAATTGAGTGAGCAATCTTAGATATACCCTATTTTGCAGTAACTTCCAAAAACTATGACTTAAGATACACAAGTCCAATTACGAGGATTAAAGTGCCATAATCTTTAGGAAGATGACTACTTTAAGTCATCTAAAGAGAGAGTAAAATCAAATTACCACTCGAAAAACTTGTAACAATTCAAATTCTAAAATTGTGCAGATTTGTCCGAAATTGGGAAATCTTCATACAACTTTAAATGTTATGCACTAGCAACCATTATGAACCAACCCAAGCACTTAGATATCAATATAGAGTAAGAATTGATACCTTAGAGGAAAGAAAACTTGCACCAAAGTTTCCAAATTCGTGGCTTCCATGTTTTCCTCTTTTCTTGCTTCAATAGTGCACTAAATCTCACTTTTATGCACTAAATACCCTCACACACTTCAACTATCCTTAAATCTTCACTTTTCTCCTACAAAACTAGAGAGAACTTGAGAGAAGGAGATGAATTTCGTGGTTTTCCCCATCTGATTGGAAACCCTCTTCATAAAAAGCTAAGGAGGAGGTGGAGAAAGCGTGGGGTGTTTTCTCCTCAATCCACCCCACTTAAGTTGCTCCCTAAATTCACCAATCATATTTATTTAACTTTAATAATAATATTTTGATTTATATTATTTTTACACAGAAAATTAAGGTGGAGGTGGAGGAAAGCATGAGGTGTCCATTCAAGTAGGAGGTGTTCGTTCTAATAATCATGAATTAACTTAGGTTAATCATATTATTGAGAGTTTTATTTATTCTAACTTTTCTTCAAACCTTCATACACGTAATAATTTTTTTCCCTTCATCAATCGCAACTTCTAATTTACCGTACCATCAAAACTAAATCACAAGATCATTGTACCATACACAAAAAGCAAGGGTGTTACAGTTAGGGCTTTAGAACTTAGAGATTAAGGCTAAGGTTGCAGAGTTTATGGCTTAGGGCTTAGACCTTTTGGCAAAGGGCTTAGGTATTTGAACTTTGGTCTTGAGAATTTAGGCTTAGGGATTTGGATTAAGAGCTTAGGCCTTAGGCCTTAAGGCTTACTGCTTAAGACTTAGGGCATAGGGCTCAGTGCTTAGGGCTTTGGGCATAACGATTAGAAGTTGGGCTTTAGGCTTTGAGCTTAGGGAGTTGGGCTTAGGGCGTACGACTTTGGGCTTTTGCCTTAGGGATTAGGGCTTATGATTTGATGTTTTGTGTTTTCGGCTGACGACTTTGCTCTTAAGTCTTAGGAATTAGAGCTTTGAACCTAGAGCTTTAGGTTTTGGGCTTTGGGCTTTTGATTAAAGGTTTATAGATTTTTGCTAAGGGCTTTGAGCTTCTGGCTTAGGGATTATGGCTTAGGGCTTAAGGATTATGACTTTGGTCTTAGGGTTTAGGCTTTTGGGCGAAGGGCTTTGGCTTAAGGTTTAGGGCTTAGGTCTTTTAGCTAGGCGTAAAGGTTTAAACTTTTGGCTTAGGGCATAAGCAACTGCTTATGACATAAAGGTTTGAGTTTAGGCCTTTGGGCTTCGTTATTTAGGCTTATAGCTTAAGACTTTGGTCTAAGGGCTTTGGGCTTAGGGTTTGCTGCTTTGTGCTTTGGACTTTGGGCATAGCACTAAAGGCTTATGGGTTAGGGCTTTGGGATTGGGTGTAACGACCTGATTCGCGGATCGCTACTCGTTGTACTTAATCATTTTAATTAGTGAAGTAAAAAAAAAATCATGAGTGAAATTGTAAAAAATCACCTCATATATTAAAATTCATAAGTATTTTAAAATGGTGTGAATTGAATAATCAAATTTACGTATTTAAATCATACAGCAGAATTAAAACTAAACATTAAAATTTTTCATACATCTTTAAACAAAATATTTTTCCTTTTGACACTCCAAAATAATCTTTACATAAAACTATTTTATTGAAAACATAACAGTGTGTGCATGAGCCACTCCCCACCGGTCGTCACTCAACAACTATTTTCATCAGATCACATTTTTGCTCTAAACTTTATCTTCTCCCAGCCCGTCATCTTTTATCAGGTCGCATACATTGTAAAGCCTAAACTATGAGCTAAACGCTCAGTAAGTAGTATCACTATAATATGCATAGTTATGAATGCAATGTTTTTTTTTCTAAAAACATGCTAGACTTCATTAGGTATTTTCTTTCGAGTCTCTTATTATCTTTGAAATATTACAGGATCTCAAGAATACTGCCCACCACCTAACTTTATCCTCTACTTACTAGGGCCCACTTACATTATTTCTTGGCAAGTGCTCAGGCCTACAATAATCACTTACTTATGTTCTGACTGTTTCTCTTATTTATCATCAAAAGTACGTAAGAATAAGTATATTGGCCTCTCATACGACCACTTACACTTCGTTCTCCCTTGACAATGTTGTATTTTTAAAACCGTGCATGAAAACATTTTTATACATTTTTTTAAAATAATCATGATGCATGTAAATGTGACCATGAACATGATAATCAAACTCTAATGCAAACAAAGCACCCAAACAATCCTCAAATAAATTGAGGTCGATGTATTTTGCATTACACCCCAAACAGTCTATTATTATGCATGAATCATAAAAATAAACTATCTTTGCAATGTAGTCCAACTTAAGGGCCATTCATTCTTAATACTAACTTACCTTAGGTTCTTTGCTTCAATGAACCGAATTGATCAATCACCTTTCTCCAATTGACAACCATAATAAAGAATTACCAAATCGGATTTTAGATATTTTGTCCTCATTTTACAGCCTAGTGTAAAGACCATAACTCACACGATACTAATCTAATGGACTCAAATTATGTGCCATAATATCTTTTTAGGTGTTAATTAGATTTCATTAGAAGACACAAAAATCAATTGATAACCCGAACATCATGCAAAACGCAGAACTACAAAACTGCTCCAAACATTACAGAATTTAAATCTTTATCTTTACAGCTACTTAAAATTTTTTTAACTTCTTCTCTAGATATCCCATTACAGTATTTAAAGTTTCTATCTCTTTATTAGAATGTCTGTTACATTTTTTCACAAGACATAAACTCCAATAAACCAACAGAACATTCCAAAAACAATGCAACTATAAAACTTGGCAGAAGAACATTTTCAGATAACTATTTCTGTTCCAAGAGTGACTTCCAAATTAGATAACATAATCTGTACAACTCCAATTTTAGTAAATCGAAAGTTATTATCTTTTTTGACTTGTCTAATACAAATTTGTAGAAGGCAACAAACTCAGAAAACCATCACAAAAATTTGGAATTTCCAAAATCCTATAACCTATCCAGATTCTCGTTTTTTTTAATAACTTTGCATAAGATTCAAAACAATACACAATTCCAAATCTTAATCTACTCCAAATTGAAATTACATCTTCTAGGGCTAAAGTAAATACTTATGATGTGTAGAATTTTTGTAGAACCCTTTTCCTTGCTGGGTTTTTCTCTTCTTCTTTACTGATTACTAGAGATAGTGAACAAAACACTCATTTGTTTTGCACAAGTGCTGCCAATTCTTCCAATTCACCCTTGAGATCTTTGAATGAGAGAAAACCAGAGGAGAAGAAGAGGGTTTCGTGGTCTCCTTATCAGGTAAAGTTCTCTTTCATAATAAACAAAAGAGAGAGAAAGAAGGTGGTGGTGTGAAGCTTAAAAAGCTTGAGGTGTCAAGCATGAGGTGTCATTTTCTATTAATTCCTAATTGATGTAACTTTTTTCTTATTTCTCCAATTAAAATTTGACACTTCATAAGAAAATCCAAATCACCTTTCATAAATTCAAATCAATTAGCAATTTTCCATAACTTTCAAACAACACTCATTTTACACCTAATTATCCTATAAACTTATACATAAAATGAGGGTTGTTACATTTGGGCTTTGTGCGTCAGGATTTGGGCTTAGGTCTTATAGCTTTTGGCTTTTGGCTTTTGGCTTAGGGATTAGGTCTTACAGTATAGGGATTCAGTCTTACAACTTAGAGATTATTAGTAAAGGATTAGGACTTTGGCCTTTGGGCTTAGCTGTAAGGGGTTATGGCATAGGGTGTATGACTTATGGCTTTGGGCTTAGGACTTTCACCTTATAGCTTAGATCTTTAGGCTCATGGCTTTTGGATTAGGTATTAAGGCGTTGGGATAAGTGTTGTGGCTTAGTCTTTTGGGCTTAAAGATTAAGGGATTAGGCTTAGGTCTTAGGGATTTTTCCTTAGAAATTAGGTCTTTGGATGTAGGGATTCGGATTAAGGGCATTTCGCTTAGGGCTTTGAGATTTTGTGTTAAGGATTAGGGGTTTAGACTTAGGGCTTTGGGCGTAGGACTCAGGGATTAAGCTTAGGGCTTTGGTCTTTGGGCTTATGGCTTAGTCCTTGGTGCTAATGACATAAGACTTACGGGATAGAGCGTAGGGACTTAGGGCTTTGGTCTTTGGGCTTAAGGCTTATGGCTTTTGTCTTAGGGCTCAAGGCTTAGGCCTAAGGGCTTTGGGCTTAGATGTCAAGACATAGGGCTTAGGTTTTAAGGCTTTGGATTTTGGGTCTAATGCCTTGGGCTTGTGGCTTAGGGCTTAGTCTTTTTTATTAGGGTTTAGTGCATAGGGCTTTGGGCTTAGGGCTTTAAGATTAAGGGTTAGGCCACTCAAAATTTAAAATTTTAAACAAAAAACTCAAAACCCGAAAATCAAAAACTAAACTGATAACCTAAACCCAAAAAACCCAAAACCCAACCTAAAACTCAAACATCAAAACCTAAACCTAAACCTAAACGTTGAACATAAAACTAGAAATTTGAAATCCAAACTTAAACACCAAAACCTGAACCACGAAACTCAAAACCCAAATTTAAAGCTTCAACCCTTAACTCAAAAAACAAACTTTAAACCCTAAGACCCAAAACTTGACCCCCAAACCCTAAACAAGAATCCCAAAACTTTAAACTCGAAACCCAAAACCCAAACCCTAAACCTGAAACGTGAAACATGAACTTTAAACCTAAGACCCAGAATGTAACGACCCGATTCCCGAGCCGCCGCTTACTGCTGTTCTTACTTACTTACTTACTCACTTACTTTCTTTCTTGCTCTTTGGTAACCCGAGAACCGGTCTGTTACTGGGTTTCTTACTTACTTACTTACTTACGTTGGTGGAAAACTTTTAAAACTTGTTACTTTAATTTAAAAAAAAACTATCTTTAGTTTATAAAGATTAGTTTACAAGGAAAACTGTCAAATAATAAAAACATACATTTGAATTCCACCTTTTATAAAAAATACATAAGCATCTATTGATTTAAGTCTGCAGCGGAAGAAAAATAGTTCAACTTACATTCATTTCATTTTCAAAACATAGGTAATTGATCACACCAAAATAAGGGTATACATTTTAATTACATCTTCAAAACATTCAAAACATTTTACAATATAATTATGTGTGTGTGATGCATCACTCCTCGTCGGTCATCACTCAATAAACTGTATAATTTGGACACTCTTCTGCTCTAACTCCTTGATCAGTCACTTGCACCCTTTCCTCCATTACATTTCCTACATTGCAAAGCCTAAACTATGAGCCTAAAGCTCAGTAAGAAGCATAACTATAAAATGCAATGCATGAGTATGCTATGT
>QAOC01041299.1:0-15671 GCA_003255005.1 Begonia fuchsioides | reverse complement strand
TGTAAGGGGTCGACCGCAGCTCTCCTAAGTTTCCGTACACTGACTTGTGACATCCATACATTTTCATACATAGCTTCAAATTGAGTGATTCAAACGACTATAGATCACTCTACAAGTCAACTTTAACTCTTATGAAGGACATAAACTCAAAATCGTGCTACAATTTGACCGAATCTGAAAAACCCTAACCTTGTGCATAATTAACCGATTTCACCGAAATTAACATGAAATCATTCATATTTATCCACCAACTCAAGCAATACATCATATTATCATTAGTGAACCTAAAAGAAACTCAGAGGGTAGAAAAATTACCTTGAACTTCAGTCTCCACAAAAGCTTTAGAGTTTCCTACCTCACCTCTCTTGAGATATCCCACTTTCTCACTATTTTCTCTCACATAACTTCTTTTCTTTCTCAATCTCACTCTCCCTTATCAAGACGTGAGAACTTAGAGTAGAATAGGTAGAAGGGGTCATGCTGGTAGGGAAATTGCAGACCATACCTTCTTATCTCCTTAATTAAATGAAAATCAATGTTTCTCTCACATCCATCCATCAGGATTCTCCACGTTTTTTGTTGACTTTTCAACTTAAATCGGAAAAGTGTCGACCGCTCCTCCGTTGTGTCGACCAAAAGAAGTTCCCGAGAGTCATTTGTGTCGACCGCTTGGTCCTGGGGTGGACCGAAAGTGTTCCCGAGAGTGACTTGTGTCGACCTCTCTTAAATCCTTGGGTCGACCTAAAGTATTCAATTGTGTCGACCCCTCCTAATTCCTAGGGTCGACCTAAAGTAAAGAATTGTGTCGACCCCTCCTAAATCTTGGGGTCGACCAAAAATATTCATTGTGTCAACCCCTCATTGATCTTGGGGTCGACCGAAAGTTCCAATTGTGTCGACCCCTCCTAAATCCCGGGGTTTACCGGTAAACAAAGTGTCGACCGCTAATCCATAGCGGTCGACCGGAAATCACTTATTTCCTTCTTCACCTTTGACCTACTAATTTACTAATATCCAAAATACCTTAACACTCTAATATTCAAGCAACATTCATAAAAATAATCTTAAACGTTTCCATCTTAAAATCACAAATTCTTAAAATAAAATGAGGGTTGTTACACAGAACCTAAAACCATATACCCAAAACCCAAACCCTTAAACCCAAAACCCAAACCAACATCCCAAAATGAAAAACCGAAACATGAAACCCAAAACCCAAAACCTGAACCGAAACCTTGAAAACTTAAACCTGTAGTGCTTCGAACGTAAAGCTTAGGGGTTTAACTAAAGTGTTAGTGCTTAGTGCTGAAGGCTTACGGCTTTGTGCTTGAATCTTAGGGATTACGCTTACGGCTTTTGGATTACGGGCTTAGGACTTAGGCCTTAGGGCTTACTGCTTAAGACTTAGGGCTTACTGTTTAAGACTTAGGGTATAGGACTCAATGCTTATGGCTTACTGCTTAAGACTTAGGGCATAGGGTTCTGTGCTTAGGGCTTTGGGCTTAGTAATTAGAACTTAAAACATTGGGCTTTGGATTTAAGACTTTGGGCTTTGGGCTTCGAGCATAGGGAGTTGGGCTTCGGGCGTACGATTTTAGGATTTTGCCTTAAGGATTAGGGCTTAGGGTCTAAGGTTTTGTGCTTTGGGCTTACAACTTTAGTCTTAGTTGTTAGGAATTAGAGCTTTCAACCTAGAGCTTAAGGTTTAGGGCTTCGGTCATTTAGCCTTAAGGCCTAAGGCTTCAACTTTGGGCTTAGGCCTTAGGCTTTGGACAAACTGCTTATGAGATAAAGGTTTGGGTTTAGGCCTTTGGGCTTCGTTATTCAGGCTTATAGCTTGAGACTTTGGTCTAAGGGTTTGGGCATAGGGATTTCTGCTATGTCCTTTGGACTTTAGGCATAGCACTTAAGGCTTATGGGTTAGTTGTTTTTAATGGGTCTTAGTGCGTCAGGCTTTGGGCTTAGGTCTTACAGCTTTTGGCTTTGGGTTTAGTGCTTTGGACTTTGAGCTTTTCGCTTACGAATTAGGGCTTCAGGATTATTTGTTAAGCCTTAGGGCTTAAGACTTAGGGCTTTAGGCTTGGGCCATAGGAATTAAGCTTAGGGCTTTGGACTCAAGTCTATAGGCTTAGGGCTTAGGACTTTTGGCTAAGGAGTTAGGGCTTTAAAATTTGGTTTTTGGACTTTGGGCTTAGGGCTAATGGCTTAAGACCTATGGAATAGGGCATAAGGCTTAGGTCTTTGGTCTTTAGGGTCAACGGTAAGGGCTTCGGACTAAGGGCTTTGGTCTTAGGGCTAAAGGCTTTAGGCTTAGATCTGAGGACCTAGAGCTTAGGTTTTATGGCTTTGATTTTTGGACTAGGGCTTTTGGCATATGGCTTTGGCCTTTAGGTCTATGGCTTAGGGCTTTTGGTCTATGGCTTAGGGCTTTTGGTCTATGGTTTAGGGCTTAGTCTTTAGGCTTAACGCTCAGGGATCAAGGATTTATGATTAAGCGTCAGGCCTTTGGGCTAAGGGATTTGGGCTTTATTGTTAAGGCATATGGCTTGGGGCTTAAGCTTATGGATTGAGCTTAGGGTTTAGGGCTTGGGTATTGGGCTTTGGTTTTGAAGCTTTATCCTTAGGGATTACAACTCGGGACCCATGACATATGGCTTAGGACTTTTGGCTTTGGGCTTTGGGCTTTGGGCTTAGGTGTTAGTATATTGGGCTTAAGCATTAGCGCTTAGGGCTTTCGGCCTAATGGTCACGATATAGGGCTTAGGTCGTATGACTTAGGGCTTTAGGCTTAGTATTTGGGGCTTTGGGCTTTGAGATTAGGGCTTAGGGTTTCTGGCTTAGGGCTTAGGGATTAAAACTTAGGCTTAAAGCTTTGGAATTTTTCCTTAGAAATTAGGTCTTCGGATGTAGGGATTCGAATTAAGGGCTTTCCGCTTAGGGCTTTGATTTTTTGTGTTAAGGATTAGGGGTTTAGACTTAGGGCTTTGGGCGTAGGACTCAAGGATTAAGCTTAGGGCTTTGGGCTATGACCTAAGACTTAGGGGATATAGAGTAGGGACTTAGGACTTTAGTCTTTGGGCTTGAGGCTTATGTCTTATGTCTTAGGGCTCAGGGCATAGGCCTAAGGGCTTTGGGCTTAGATGTCAAGACATATGGCTTAGGTTTTAAGGCTTTGGATTTTGGGTCTAATGCCTTGGGCTTGTGGCTTAGGGCTTAGTCTTTTTTATTAGGGTTTAGTGCATAGGGCTTTGGGCTTAGGGCTTTAGGATTAAGGGTTAGGGCTTTCCGCTAACTCCTGGGATTTGTTGTTAGGGCTTAAGCTAAGGCTTAGGACTTAGGGTTTAGGGCTTTGTGATGAGGGCTGATGGCTTAAGAATTAGCACATAGGGCTCAGGGCATAGGTGTTTAGGGTTTAGGGTTTAGGGCTTAAGGCTTAGTGGTTAGGGTTTAGGGTTGTGAGCCTTCAACTATAGCTTTAGGGATTCGGGCTTAGGTGTATGGATTAGTGATTAAGGCTAAGGGCTTTGGGCTTAGAGCTAAGTGCGTTCGACTTTGGGCTAAGGGATTTTGTCTTTTAAGCAAAGGGATTTGGGCTTTGGGCTTATGGATTTAGGCTTTGAGTTTAAGGCTTAGGGATTACTCCTTAAGGCTTTGAGCTTAAGGATTAGCGCTTAGGGCTTTAGTCTTAGGTGTCAAGCGTTAGGTCTTAGGGCATAAGACTTAGGACTTTAGCCTTAGGGTTTACGGCTTTGGGCTTTGGGATTAGGGCTTCAGGCTTGGCATTTAGGGCTTTGACTTTTTTGTGTAGGGCCTTCGGATTACGGCTTAAGGCTTTAGGCTTAGGGCTTAGTCCTTGACATGCAAGGGATTGGAATACCGAATGGAGCAATTACCCGAGCCCGAGCTCGGGAATTTTCTAACATATTTGTTAATTTTGCAGGAAAAATTAAGTGATGAACTATACATTTCTAAGCAAACTTTAGAGAATCAAACAAGGCCAAAACAAGTGATTAATTGGCATGGAGAAAAGATGGACTTACAACCAAGAACCGAGCCTCCCAGAATCAAGCCCGCACATGAACCCGGTTGAAGTTCATGTTGCATGGTGAGTTCTAGTAACATGCAAACATGATTAAATGTCCCACGACTCAACTCATCAACACTTCAATGGAGTGAAAGAATTTTATTGCATTTTTTAGTATAATTTTACATCAATTTTTACATTACATTTTAGGAGAACCCGAGAGGGTTTCTCGGCTAAATACATTTTAGTACTTTTGTATGCTTTTGCAGGGGGTTTCACATGAGGGATTCTTGGCTGAAAGAAGGGTATTTTGGGCCAAGAAATAAGGGCAAATTGTCTGAAGGGGTGCAAGATCACGTGGCCATCACATTCTTGCATTCTCATTGGTCCAATTTTCTCTCCTTTATTTCAATTTCCAGCATGCAAGTTGCATGCCTTTGGCCCTCAAATTTCCCTCTTTTTTTCCCACTCTTCTAAGCAGATAAAACCTCCCCCATTGCGGGATTGTAAGGTCAATTTGGAATTTGAATTAAAGTTGCTTTGAGCATCTCCCTCTCACGGGCATTTCCAACTTCAAAACTGGCAGCCGGCGCACCTCCGGCCACCGTAGGTTATCTCAAAGGAATCCTCCCTTCGAGCTGGAGATTTCTTGGTGCTTCAATACTCCAGCCTTCTTCAAGGACTTTAGGGTGAGGTTGAAGGTCACAAGCTCTTCCTTCCATCAATATTTTTCGTTTGGTTTTAGTTCTTTCTGCCGGCAGATTTCTGGCCTGATGTGCCTTCCTTGGGGATCGTCGCACCGTGGGTTGGAAGAATGCACGCACACGGGGCTCGGATAAACGTCGCGTACAGCAAACATGAAATTGGGTCGTGTGAATGGTAGTGTTGGGTTGCGGAAGCGTATGGTGATGGAAATAAGGAATAATGATCGAATGAAATATGAGATGGCTCGGTGAAATAGTGTAATGGCTCATATGATGGAAAACAGGGTGAAATCGGACAATGGAGGGTTTGAAAGCTCGGGGAATGGAATGATTAAACTCTTGCGAGTTTAGATATAGAGATGGATGAACAATTTGAATACCTGAGAAATCACGGTATTCTCCTCGGTAGACCTTGCCCACACTCGGATGTGACGCACCGATCGTACGTGCAAAGGGTTGACGTTCTCGGCCGGATATTACGCACCGAGAAGGTGCTATGCACAATTTTTCACTAAAAATTCACTCTACTCATTCAAGTGTAAGTGTTACACTTAAATAAACAAAAACGTAAAATAACTAAACTAAGCAAGTTAAGCTAAGCCCTTTGATGACTTGAACGCCTTGGATTAGCTTCGGAAGCCTTTGGTTGACTTTAGGCTCGGTTCAATAGGATTGGCATGGTCGGCTTGGAGTTTTGACCGATGGTGATCGAGGTTGACTGAGAGGGTGCGTCGGGTGGGCGGAGCTCCGTATGAATAAGAGATTGGCTCTAGCCAACCTGGATCCGCGGCTTCTAAAGTCTCCTTGGTGGTCAACTTGATGTAGTGCATAGTCTGGTTCTTCGATGGTCCGATGATGACTCGAGCGTGTACGCGGGCACATCCAAATGGGCCGAACCGGAGGTTGTGCATGTGCGAGCTTCAAGGGATCCGTGAGTTTATTGAGCAAAACTGTTGCTTGAAGATCCTCTCATGATTCAACAACTGGTTCACGGATTTTATGCATGAGAATCCCTTGTGGTTCGCTGGTGGTTCGGTTATCGGCCTTGTACGTGCGTCTGATGGAAGATCTTCGGTCATCTAAAAGATATGCTCGTGCTAATCTGAACCTCTTCCTTTCCTTGACCAAATAACCAAAATACTTGAGGATTTAAGTAAGTTGGCCGATAGGATTTGCCAAGGTCTTCGACTGGGCCGAAGGTGAGCCGAGGCTTGACCGAGGGTCGGTCAATGTTTGGCCGAGGCGATCCTCCGTGGGCCTTCGCTTGTGTAATGAGTTCTCCTCGTCTTGGGCTAACTTTTCTTCCTCTTCTAAGGCTAAATGTTGGTTGAAAGGAAATAGACTAAGTGTGACAAAAAAATAGGGCCCATGGTTGAACACTCGATCCAAAGGATTTGGACCGTGCGTTCATCCATGTCGGTCACTTATTCTGCTGGGCCGAAGCCCTAGAGGACTTTGGCAGGGCCAACGACCGAGGCTTGGATGGTCGTCGGGTCGTGGTCGTGGGGTGCCCGTTGGGGGCCAGGCGTGTCTCTCGGTCACGAGCCTCGGCTGCATCATGGACCGGGCTGCCGGGTACGTCGTGTCCGGGTATGGTCGGACACCTCATGATCGAGACTTTAGGTCTCTCCCGATCATGCTCGAACGGAAGTTCCAAAGTAATGATACCTGCAAAATGAGCAACTACGTTAGTAAAATCTTCCGTGCTCGTCGGGATCACGTCTGTGTCCGTGATGTTGTCTGTGATGTGCTCCGGTTGCACATCACGGGCACTACCAAAAACGTCGTTTTTGTTCCATTGATTTAGAACCGGTCCATCCGCAAGAATTCCGTCATTTTTGGATGATTTTTTCTCAACCTACTCTGAAAGTTCCTCTCAAAATTTCAGCCTAAAACTCATCCGCATCATCGAGATATCGCCGTCCAAATTCCAGTCAAAATTCTTGAAATTTTGGATTATCGTTTTTCCATTTAACCTAACCTGATTCTCCCACTTCCTAAAATCTAAACTCCCTCCATTCTGTGTCAGTCCTTAGGGCATTAGAGTTAGGAATTAGATCTTAGGGCTTAGAGCTTTGGGCTTTGGGCTTTGGGCTTTGGGCTTTGGGCTTTTCGCTTACAAATTTGAGCTTTGATTTCCAGGCTTCAAGTTTAGGGCTTCAAGCTTATTTGTTAAGGCTTAGGACTTAAGACTAGGGCTCTAGGCTTGTGCCTTAGGAACTAAACTTAGGGTATTTGGCTTAAGTCTCAGGGCTTAGGGCTTAGGATTTTTGTTTGAGGAGTTAGGGCTTCAAAATTTGGTCTTACGACTTTTGGCTTAGGGCTTAGAACTTTGGGCTTAGGGCTAATGACTTAAGACCTAGGGAATAGGGCATAAGGCTTAGGGCTTTGGTCTTTAGGTCAACGGTAAGGTCTTTAGATTAAGGGCTTAGGTCTTAGGGCTAAGGGTTTTAGGCTTAGATGCCAGGTCTTAGGGCTTAGGGCTTTGGGTCTATTGCTTAGGGCTTAGGCTTTAGGCTTAGGCTTAGGCTTTAGGCTTAGGGCTTTGGGTCTATGGCTTAGGGCTTAGGCTTTAGGCTTAGGGCTTAGGGTTTAAGGATTTAGGATTAAGGGTGAGGGCCTAGCCCTTTGGGCTAAGGGCACTGAGCTTTAATGTTAGGGCTTATGGCTTGGAGCTTAAGCTTAGGAATTGTGCTTAGCGTTTAGGGAATTGTGATTAGGGCTTAGGGCATTGGGCTTTGGTTTTGAAGCATTATCATTAGGGCTTACAACACACTCACAACATATGGCTCGGGTCTTTGGGCTTAGGGGTTAGTGCATTTGACTTAAGCATCAGGGCTTAGGGCTTAGTCTTTTTTAGTAGGGTTTAGTGCATAGAGCTTTGTGCTTAGGGTTTCAAGATTAAGGGTTAGGGCTTAGGGCTTGGGCTTAAGCTTAAGGCTTAGGACTTAGGGTTTAGGGCTTTGTGATTAGGGCTTGGAGCTTAAGGATTAGCATAGAAGGCTTAGGGCATACGTGTTTAAGGTTTAGAGTTTAGGGCTTAGGGTTTCGAGCCTACGACTATAGCTTTAGGAATCCCAAAACTTAAAACTCAAAAGCCGAAACCCAAAACTCTAAGCATGAAATCTGAAACAAAATACCCAAACCCCAACACCCAAACATAAAAGTTGTAACCCGAACACCAAAACTCGAAACCCAAACCCCGATACCAAAAACCCAAAACCCAAAACCCTAACCAAGAACCTGAAACCCGAAACTCAAAACCCAAAACCCAAAACCCAAAACAAAAAAACCGAAACCCAAAACCCAAAACCCAAAACCTGAACACAAAAAAACCAAAACTCAAAAACTAATCTGAAACCTTAAATACAAAATACAAAACCCAAAACTTGAAAGTCGAACCCTCAAACGAAAAACCCGAATCATGAACCATAAACCAAAATCTCAAAACATGAATCTAAAAACCCAAAACTCAAAACCCAAAAACATAAATCCAAACTCGAAACTCAAAACTCATAACCTTAACAACAAAACCTCAACCTAAAAATCTAAACACCAAAACCCAAAACCTAAAATTCGAATTCAAACCTTGAAACCCTAAAACAAAAACCCGAAACCCAAAAACCAAAAGACCCAAACCCTGAAACCTGATACCCAAACCCATAAACCAAATACCCAAAACCCAAAAACCAGAAACCCATAACCCAAAACTTGAACTCTAAAATCATAAAAAAGAACCCTTCATTCAAAAATCAAACCTGAAACACGAAACCCAAAATCCAAACCCCAAAACTCAAAACTTGAAACTTGAAACCCGAACCCAAAATCCAATTACTAGAAACCCAAAAATCAAAAACCTGAAACCCAAAAGCCAAAACTCGAACTCCGAAACTTGAAATCGGAACCCAAACCCCAAAAACTTAAACCTGTAACCCAAACAACAAAACAAAAAACCCAACACCCAAACTCGAGCCTCGAACCCAAAACCCAAAACATAAACCGAAACCCAAAACTCGAAACCCATATCCCTTAACAAGAACCTAGAAACCCAAAAACCGAATTCGAACCTCGAACCCAAAATTAAAACTTTGAACCCGAAACCCAAACTTTGAACTTCGAATCTTGAAACTAGAACCCTAAACCCTAAACAAAAAAACCTAAAACTTGAAACATGAAACCCAAACCCCGGAATTTAAAACCCAAAACCCAAAACCTAAAACTCGAAACCTAAAATACAAAAACTTAACCCTAAACCCAAAACTCAAAACTAAAAACCGGAAGCTTAAACTACAAAACATGAAAAACAAACCACCCCAAACCCGAAACTTGAACCACAAATCACAAAAATCAAAATCGGAAACCGGAAACCCGAGACTCAAATTCGAAAACCCAAAAAGCAAATTTAGAACTTGAAACCCGAAACCAAAAACATGAACCCCGAAAGCTTCAACCCAAAACTTGAAACCCAAAACCTGAACTTTGAAACCTGAATTGAAACCCAAAACTAGGAACACGAAACCTAAAACCCAAAACCCGAACTCAAACCCCGAAACCCAAAACCTGAAACCCGAAATCCAAAATCTGAAATGAGAGACCTAAAACTCAAAATAAGAAACCTAAACCCTAAAACCCAAAACCCAAAACCCAAAACCAGAACCCCAAAATAGGAAACCGAAAACCCAAAAATCGAACATCGAGACCCAATACCCAAAAGTAGAAAACTTAGTCCCAAAACATGAAAACTTAAAACTCAAAACCCAAAAAGGTATTTTAGAACTAGAAACCTTACCCACAGCCCGAAAACTTTAAACCTAAACTTGAAACCCAAAACCATTAATCTAAACTTCAAAACCTGAATTTTTAAAACCAAAACATGAAACACAAAACCGAAAAGTTGAAACTTGAAAACAAAAACCCCAAACCCAAAACCTTACACTCGAAACCCATAACCAGATACCTTGTACACGAAACCCAAAACCTGAAACTCAAAACCCAGAACCCGAAACACTAACCAATACCTGAATACATAACCCAAAAACCTGAAAGCCAAAACAAAAACTAAAAACCCAAATCATGAAACTAGAAAACCAAAACTTAAAAAAAAAAACCAAAAACCTAAACTTTGAAAGCCGAAATCTGAAAAATGAATCCTAATCCCTAAATTCTGAAACCTAAAACTCAAAATTAAACCCTGAAACACGAATCCCAAAACCCAAAAAACAAAACCCAAACCAAAAATTCAAGTTTTGGGTACTTGGTTATAATTTTCTAGGTTCGGGGTTCATGTTTCAGGTTTTGGGTTTTGAGTTTCGTGTTTCGGGTTCAGGGTTCGTGTTTTTGGTTTTTAAGTTCAAGTTTCAAATTTTGGGTTTCGGGTTTGGGTATCAGGGTTCGAGTTTTAGGTTTTGAGTTTTTGATTGTGGGTTTTCAGTTTCAGATTTTGGGTTCGGGCGGCGTGTTTTGGGTTACAGGTTTTTGAATTCGGGTTTCATTGCTCTAGTTTCGGGTTTCTCATTTTTTATTTTGGGTTTTAGGTTTCGGGGTTCAGGTTTAGGGTTTCTAGTTTTGGGTTTTGTAATTCGAGTTTTGGGTTTCGGGTTTCATGTTTTGGATTTTAAGCTTTGGAATTAAGTTTTTTTGGGTTTTGGGTTTTGGGTTTTTGACTTCCGGTTTCATTGCTCGGGTTTCAAGTTTTTTTATTTTGGGATTTAGGTTTCAGGTTTCGAAGTTCAGATTTTGGGTTCGAGTTTTTGATTACTTGTTTCGAGATAAAGGTTTTGGGTTTCGAGTTCAAGGTTCTTTTATGGTTTTAGAGTATGAGTTTTGAGTTTTGGGTTTTGGTTTCGTGAATCGGGTTTTGGGGTTCGGGTTTTAGGTTTCAGGTTTTAGGTTTTGGGTTTTGTGGTTCTTGTTTTCTTTTTTTCTTTTAAATTTTGAGTCGCAGGTTTCAAGTTTTTGAGTTTTGCGTTTGGAGGTTCGAGTTGTGGGTTTTGGATTTTCTGGTTTTGGATTTTCAGGTTTTGGTTTCGGGAATCGGGTTTTGATTACTTGTTTCGAGATACAGGTTTTGGGTTTCGAGTTCAAGGTTCGTTTTATGGTTTCAGAGTATGAGTTTTGAGTTTTGGGTTTTGGTTTCGGGAATCGGGTTTTGGGGTTCGAGTTTTAGGTTTCATGTTTTAGGTTTTGGGTTTTGTGGTTCTTGTTTTTTTTTTTTTTTTTAAATTTTGAGTCGCGGGTTTGAAGTTTTGAGTTTTGCGTTTGGAGGTTCGAGTTGTGGGTTTTGGATTTTTGGGTTTTGGTTTCGGGAATTGGGTTTTGGGGTTCGGGTTTTAGGTTTCGGGTTTTAGGTTTTAGGTTTTGTGGTTCTTGTTTTCTTTTTTTTTGAGTTTTGTGTCGCAGGTTTCAAGTTTTGAGTTTTGCATTTTGGGGTTCGTGTTGTGGGTTTTGGGTACTCGGTTACAATTTTATAGGTTCGGGGTTCATGTTTTAGGTTTTGGGTTTTGAGTTTTGTGTTTCTAGTTCAGGGTTTGTGTTTTGGGTTTCTAGATTCGAGTTATGGGTTTTTAAGTTCAAGTTTCAAATTTTGGGTTTTGGGTTTGGGTATCATGGTTCGGGTTTCAGGTTTTCAGGTTTCGGTTGTGGGTTTTAAGTTTCAGGTTTTGGGGTTCGGGCAGTTTGGGCATTCGTGTTTCGGGTTACAGGTTTTGGAATTTGTGTTTCATTGCTCGGGTTTTGGGTTTCTCATTTTTTATTTTGGGTTTTAGGTTTCGGGGTTCAGGTTTAGGGTTTCTAGTTTTTGGTTTTGGGTTTTGGGTTTTGATTTTTGAGTTTCGAGTTTTGAGTTTTGGGTTTTGATTTTTGAGTTTCGAGTTTTTTTTTGGGTTTGGCTTTCTTCTAGTTTCTGGTTTTAGGTTTCGAATTCAAATTTTGGGTTTCATGTTTCGGGTTTCTAGTTTGGGGTAGTTTCAGGGTTCAGATTTCATGCTTATGGTTTTATGTTTCGGGTATCATGTTTCAGGTTTTGGTTGTGGGATTCTTGTTTTGGGTTTTGGTTGTCGGGTTTCAGGTTTAGGGTTTTGGATTTTTGGTTTCATGTTTTGTGTTTTCGTTTTGAGGTTCTGTTTTCAAGTTTCGAATTTTGAGTTTCAAGTTTTAGGTTTTGAGTTTCAGGTTTCGAATTTTTGTTTTCAAGTTTAGGGTTTCAGATGATTTCAAGTTTTGGGTTTTTAGTTTTGGGGTTCTTATTTTGGATTTCAGGTTTAGGATTTGAGGTTTGACGATTTTAGGGTTTAGGGTTTCATATTTTTGTTTTGGATTTGGTTTAGTATTTCAAGTTTAAAGTTTTGGGTTTAGGGTTTTGGTGTTTGGATTTATGGTTTCAAATTTTGGGTTTTGGGTTTTTAGTTTCAGAGTTCGGTGTTCGGGTTTTGGGTTTCAGGTTTTGGGTCTCGGGTTTTAGTTTTCGGGTTTCAGTGTACGACATTCAAGTTTTGGGTTTTAAGTTTCGTCTTCCGGGTTTTGAGGTTTATAATAGGGTTTTAGGTTTCTAGTTTTAAGTTTTGGTTTTTGAGGTTTAAATTGTGGTTTTGAGTTTCAAGTTTTAAGTTTTGGTTTTTGGTTTTATGTTTTGGTTTTCAAGTTTCAAATTTTGGGTTTTAGGGTTCAGGTTTTGGGTTTTAGGTTTTGTTATGGGTTTCGGGTTTTAGGTTTTAGGTTTCAGGTTTTTGATTTTGGGCTATAGGTTTAAGTTTTCAAGTGTTAGGTTTTGTGTGTCGAAGTTTGGGTTTTGTGTTTTGAGTTTTGGGTATTTGTTTTCAAGTTTCATGTTCTAGGTTTCGTTTTTCAGGTTTGGGTTTTTAGTTTAAAGTTTTGCGCTTTGGGTTTCAGGTTTTTGGTTTTCAAGTTTCATTTTGGGTTTCAGGATTTAGGTTTTGAGTTTTGGGTATTGGTTTTCAAGGGGGCTTAGGGATTAGGGCTTAAGGCTCTGGGCTATTGGGTTAGGGTTTTCGGGTTAGGGCTTATGTTTTAGGGCTTAATGCTTAGGACTTATGTATTAGTGCTTAATGCTTAGGGCTAGGGATTAGAGCTTGGGCTTTGGTATTTGTGCTTACAACTTAGGGCTTAATGCTTAGGGATAGGGATTAGAGCTTGGGCTTTGGTCTTTGTTCTTACAACTTGGGCTTTGTGCCTTGGGCTTTGTGCCTTGGGCTTTAGGGTTAAGGCTTTGAGCTTTGGAGTTAGGAATTAGGGCTTAGGGCTTTGTCCTTTGTGCTTTAGGCTTAGATTTTTAATCTTTTGGCTTATCGATTGGCACTTTGGGCTTTGGGTCAGGGCAATTGAGTTATGGCTTACGACTTAAGGCTTAGTGCTTATGGCTTAGGACATTAAGATTAAGGCTTAGAGCTTTGGGATTAGGTCTTAAGGTTGAGGGCTTGATGTGCCTTCCTTGGGGGTCGGCGCACCGTGATCGGAAGAATGTGCGCACGCGGGGCTCGGATTATGGTTGCGTGCGGCAAACGGGAAAATGGTTCGGGCGAATTGTAGATTTGGGTTGTAGAAGCGTAATTGATGGGAAATAATGGCTAATGGTTGAATAAAAAGGGAGATGGCTCTGTGAAATAATGGTATGGCTCGGATGATCGAAGGATGGCCGAGAATCGGCTAGTAGAGGAAGGTGATAGCTCACGGAATGGTTTTGGAATTTGGGAAGGTTAGTAATGGAGGATGAGGTTGTACAAGTTGAACACTTGAGCAGTCAAAGTGTTCGCCTTGGTAGACCTCGGTAGTGTTCGGATATGACTCACCGATCCCACTCTCGAGGGTTGACACACTCGGCCGGATATGACTCACCGGAGATGGAATGTCGGAAAGAGCTTCAACCAAAGGGAAGAAGGTGCAATGCATTTAAGTACTAGAAATTCTACATTTAAGTACTAAAAACGTAAAAAGATAAGAAAGACAATTTAGGCCCTTAGATTACATGAACGCCTAAGATTAGCTTCAGGAAAATCTTTGGTTAACTTTAGGTCCGATCTGTTAAGGATATGCACGGCTGGATTTGAACGAAGACCTTTCTTGACCGAGGGTGACCCGTTGTTGATCGAGAGGTTGCACCAGGTGAGCTAAGCTCCAAACAATGAAAGATTGTGACACGCTCCGAGATGCAGAGGTGTCGGGAAGAGAGAAGTTGGCAACAATCTGCCGAGAGAGAGAGGTTAGGCAGCAACAGCGGATTCGAGCAAGGAGAACTCCAAATTCATACAGGGACTTGGACTAGAAATTGGAAGACTTAGTCTTTAGGTAGTCGACTAAGTTTGGGCACATTTTCAGGGCAATGCACTAGGGAATATTAAAATGGCACGGGGATACTTTTGGGTGTACAAAACAGACACAAACAAGAAAACAGTGTTGTGGATATGGAAAGACTTCTGCACAACTTCCAATGCAGTCAATCTGGGAAGGTGGAAATTGGCAGAAACTAACTCAAATGAAAGGGGAAGAAAATGCAAGTGGTTTGAGGGAAAATTTACGAGTAGATTAAAAGATATGAGGGATTGAAAATTGATGGACAGAATTACCCGATTTCAGGAATTCGGGTAGGAGGCAGTGGAAAACACATGCACAACTTCGATGGGGAGGGCCTGTGGATAAAGATAGAAGAACAGATGTTTCAAGACAGGAAAGTGGAACTCCCAGCCAAAACTTTAGGGCTTTTGTTCACGGGAAACAGAAAATGACACGGAGTGGACTTTTGTTGCACTAAAACCACTCGGGTAGATGACAAGGGCAGCAAACAACACTCAAACAATCACAATTGCAAACAACAACGGGATGAGAGCTATGGGGGTTTCCAAACTCACCTTTGATCCTAAAAAAGTGAGGAAGGGAGGTTGGAATAAGGCTTAGTGATTCTAGCTAAGACACCAGCACCGTTACAAACCAAAAAAAAATCAAAGGATATTACTCACCTTTGAATTGCTTGGTCTTGAGAGAAAATGGGAGAGCTTCAAGCTTCAACATTCAACATTTTCTAATCTGTAAATGCTGAGAAAGGAAGTGTAAAAACCCTCCTTCCCACGAGCAATAAAAGGCATATGATTATCACTTATAATCCTAAGAGCTAAACCAACAACAAGGTATGGTAAATGGGGCCCACCCTTGACTTTCATCACCAACAAGAGTGATGGTCACTAAGGGAAGGTAAAACCCATCCCCTAAGGCTTCCTAAGGATCTCCCACTTGCAGCCACGTAAGTAACTTACAACAAAAAAAAAAGTAAGGAGCTTGCATGGTTTTCACGAAAAACCAAAAACCTAATAGATGGGCCAAACCGATGATGGAATGTCCATAATCAAATGGACTTGAACACTTGTATCTTTTGGGCTAATGGTTGGGCACTTCCATGGGCTGCTAGCTGCTGCTCCCATGAAGAAAAAAGATGAAATTCAGCCTTCCTTTCCGTTGGGGCCAAACATGGCCATGGACCAGCCACCATGGGTTGGATGCTCTTGGGCTGCTCCATCTTCTGGAGGCCTCTGTAATGGCGATCGTTGGCTGGGCAGTTGTTGTCCAAAGTTTATGCTCTGCCACATGATGAAAAACCTTAAGATGTGGGCCACATTTTTGTAGAAGCACGTTTTTCCAAAACAGGTCTGGAAGGTGGTCTAAACCATAAATGTTTTGATCACCCTTCCATGCCACGGGTACACTAAGTACCCTTACATGTGCACAAATTTAAGCTACTAATGTAACACCCGACTTTTCCAAGTACTGTAAGTTCTATCAATGTTGAATGATGAACAAAGTTATCTCATTTTAAAGGAGATAAGTTCTTTAAATGAGTTTAAGTCCTTCAAATTAAATTAATTAGATTCGTTGATGAAACTATAGCAACAAGAATTTCGTGATTTGGAGGTTCGTAGAGAAAGTTATGAGTTTCGGAA
>QAOC01041288.1:20000-21218 GCA_003255005.1 Begonia fuchsioides | reverse complement strand
AGCCTTGTGGAGGAACATGGACATGTACTTCCACCTACGTGTGCCTTGGCCTAGGGCGCGCCTTGATCGTGCCTACGCTCGGCACAATGACCCTTGGGCATGATGTGCAACCCGAGCACATCATGGATCAAGCCTCAACGAGCCAACCCAATTTTACTAACTTAGTTGCTCGTTTTGTAGGTATCTTAATCTCGGAAACACCTTCCGAGAATGATCGGGAAAGACCCAAGCACTCCGTTACTTGGTGCTCGGTCATTCCCGGCCTTGACGCGCGCATCGGACCGTGTCCAATCATACCCGAACACGACACATCCAGCAGCCCGCGTGACGCACCCGGACACGGCGCACCCGACAGCCCGACCCACGACGCAACCGGGGCTCNCCTCAATACCTTGCCTTACCTTTTGTTAGTCAATTTGACAAACTTTTGAACCAAAGGCATGCCTCGTGCCTTGCACTTGGCCGGGCCTTGATCTTGCCTTTGCTAGGCACTATGTATGATACTTGTCCTTGGGCGCGCTTGATTGGGACTTGTTCATTTTCCGAAAAGAATGAAAGAAGCCTTGTGGAGGAACATGGACATGTACTTCCACCTACGCCGAGCCCGGCCACCTTAGTTTGTTTTCGCATTTAGAAGACTTAGTGAAGGAAAGATTGAAGTCTAAAGATAGAAGACGCTCAACACACGATGAGAAGCCCAAGATGGCCGAGTCCCTCACGAGGTTCGGCCCGCCATCGGCCCATTCGGAGACTTAGCCAAATTCTATCTGCCAAACTTACTTAATCTTTAAGTATTTTGGTTGTTTGGTTAAGATAAGGAAGATGACCAAGTTTGGCACGAGCATATCTCCATGATGACCGTAGATGATCCATCGGACGCACGAGCACGGTCGATCACCGAACCACCTACGACTATCAAGGGATTTTCATGCACCAAATCTTTGGAGCATCTATTAAATCTTCAGAGGATCTTCAATCAACGGATTTCCTCAACAAACTCTCGGATCCCTTGAAGCACGCACATGACCGACCGCTAGCTCTGCCCGCCTAGAAACACCACGTGCCAATTCGAGTCATCACCGGTCCATCAAAGAACCAGACCGTGCGCTACCTTTTCTTGACCACCGAAGAGACTTTAGAAGCCCCGGATCCAGATTGGCTCGAGCCAATCCTTCATTCGTTCGGAGCTCCGCACATGGCGACGCACCCTCTCGGTCC
>QAOC01041288.1:0-15000 GCA_003255005.1 Begonia fuchsioides | reverse complement strand
CGAGCGCTTATTCCTTCCCACCTGTAATTTTCAGCCATGTCATCTGTCCTCCCTCTCTGCAAATCGCCCCCCCTTTTCTCCCAGCAAACCTTCCCCCCATTTCCACCATGCCGAAGAAAATACTATTCAGTGAATTCATGGCTGATATTGATGAGCCGAGTGCTCCAAAACCATCAAAATCTGGAAAACGTACTAAGGATTCAAAAAAGGAAAAAAATAAATCTTCTGTGACTGTCACCCGACCTGAACCTGATACCTTCCCCTCTCCCTCCAAGGACTCTCCAGCAGGACTTTCCTTCCCTGCTCCGCCCCTCCCCTAGTTTTTCCCCCCGGAGGACACTCCTCTTAATGAAAAAGACGTATCCTCTCCTCCGCCCCCCTCCCTCTTAATCCTGGACTTGCCCCCCGAAGATCCCTTCCATTCCCTTTCAACTGATAAGGGTCTCCTTAATAACCCGCCAATCCAAAAATCTAGCTTCCCCTCACCCTTCCTCCCGGGTTTTCAAGTCCAGCATCATCCTCCCTCCGGTCCTACCTCAAGCTTTCATGCGCCTTCATCCCCCCATCCCCACTGTCTGCTTCATTTGTTGACATGGTTAAAAACGGAAGAAATCTTGGTCAGGGTCATATTCTCTCCTCTACCCGTTGGAACGAAGAGATTATTCATCTTACTGAAGCTGAAACCCTAAATATAAAAGAAGACCTTGGTCATGTTCTGGTTGGTTTCTTCCCGAATAGACACCCGGGTAAAGTGGGACTCCACAAGATCATAAAGGGTTGGAATGTCCCGGTTAAAACCATATCCAGTGCAAGAGGCTGGATTACTTTTATTTTCCAAACTGCTGAGAGTTGCAGCAAAGTTCTTCGTGAAGGCCCCTATTCTATTTTCGGCAAACCTCTATTATTAAAAGAACGGCCCGAATTGTTTATTTATGGAGATGAAAGCTTCAAAACTATTCCGGTTTGGGTTATCCTTGAAGAGCTGCCGCTGGAATGCTNCCCCGAGCCTCCTCCATCATTCCGAAACAATACATTCCCCCCATCCCCCCTTCCCCGCCCATCCCTCTCATCCCAGAAATCCCCTCCTCTCCTAAAGACCCTCCAAATGATCAGTCTTCAAGCTCTTCAACTTTTCCTATTCCTGCCTCCCCCTCCCCTTCCTCACCCCCCCATCCCTGCATGTCCAGTGACAGTCTCCTGTGAGCCTTGCCCCTCTTCTGTCCCCACCCTTCAGACTTCCCTTCCTACCGATGGCAAGTCTCTCCCGGCTGAAGGCCTTCCAGACCTGGATGAGGCGCTTCAATCTAAATCGGATCATGACACCTCTTTCCAGATTGTTACGAGAACTAAATCTGGGAGACCCCCAAAACCAAATGCCCCTACCACTGTTAGTGGTACCAGATTATCGTCATACGTGGGAAGTAAAAAAACCAAATCAGCAAGGGGTCCTGCCCCCTCCTCCCAATGATTTTTGCCACATGGAATGTAAGGGGTTTGAACTCGCCCCTTAAACAAGATGCGGTTTTTAACCTCATCCGTAGTTCGAATATTGACATCCTTGGTATCCTTGAGTCTAAATCATCCCCATGCGTGGTCTCCCTTCATTCTGCTCCCCCTCCCGGGAATCTCCCCTGGAAATTTTTTAATATGTGGTCCCTGCACCCGGATTTTAAGCTGATTACTTCCTCTCTCTGGAATTCTGATATGTCGGGTTCAAAACACTTTATCCTTGCCTCCAAACTCAAGCTCCTTAAGCCCAAGCTCTCAGACTTAAATAAGAAGCACTTCCAACACATTTCCAGCCGTGTTTCTATAGCCAAAGATCATCAAGAAATGGCCCAATCTTCCTTCCTCTCTGCTGTCTCCAATCCCCCCGGTAAACCTCACTATCCTGCAAAGAAACCTCTCTTTTCTTGGTAAAGCCGAGCTTGCCTTTTATCAGCAAAAAGCTAAAAGCAAGATCCTTCTTCAAGCCGACAAGCCCACCAAATTTTTTCATGCCTTAGCTCGTCGAAATGCAAAGAATAATTTCATTGCTTCCCTTACTAGAGAGGATGGTTCCGTGACTTCTTCCCTGGATCAATTCCCTGCCGATTTTATTAATTATTTCCAAAAATTACTCGGTGTCTCTCACCCGGTCACCCCGATTGAGGATTGCTATATTAGCTCGGGCCCCAAAATTTCTCCAAAATGCTGCTCAACCCTTGTAAAAGATATCTCTTCTATGGAAATATTAGATGCTTTACGTAGTATTGGGTTTGACAAAGCTCCCGGCCCGGATGGTTATTCTTCTAAATTCTTTATCGATGCTTGGGATATTATTGGTGATGATTTTTCTCACGTTGTGGCTGACTTCTTCTGTTCCGGTCGATTATTAAAGCAGCTCAATCATGGTATAATTGCCCTTATCCCAAAATCCAGCAATGCCCACGAGCCTAAGGATTTCCGTCCGATTACCTACTGCAACGTTGTTTATAAAGTAATCTCTAAAATCTTGGCTAACCGTCTCTCGGATTCTCTTTGCCCGATCATTGATCAAGCTCAATCAGCATTTGTAAAAGGGAGATCCATGACTGAGAACATTCACCTCATGCAGGAGCTCATCCGAAAATATAATTCAAAAAAAGCTTCGCCAAGGTGTTTCTTAAAAATTGATCTCTGGAAGGCTTTTGACACCATTTCATGGCCCTTTCTGAATTCTATCCTGTTAAAGCTGGGCTACCCTCCTAAATTCGTAGCTTGGATTATGGAGTGCATTTCTTCTACCTCATTCTCCATCTCCCTAAATGGGAAAATGCATGGTTTCTTCAAGGGCTGCCAGGGTCTTCGGCAAGGTGACCCTCTTTCCCCTTATTTGTTTGTTATCTGCTTGGAATATCTCTCCAAGATTATTAAATCAAAGCTTCCTAATTCCGAATATAATTATCATCCGGCGTGTGAGCCCTTGGGAATCACCCACGTTGCCTTTGCTGACGACTTGATTCTCCTTTCAAGAGGAGACATCATCTCTGTTAAAGGAATCCTATGATGTATATATGAATTTAGTGATGCCTCGGGTCTATCCCTTAATACCCTCAAATCGAGCTTCTACTTGGCTGGTTCCTCTAATGATCTCCGGGCTGATATCAAAAGCCTCTCTGGCCTCGAGGAGGGGTTGCTGCCTTTTCGGTATTTAGGTATTCCTCTCTCCCCCTATAAGTTAAACCAAAACAATTATGAGGAGCTCTTCAACAAAATCAGGACATACATTGATATTTGGAGTGCCAAATCCCTAACTTATGCCGGTCGGGCAGAGCTTATTAAAAGTGTCATTCAAGGGGTGGAGTGTTTTTGGATGTCGGTTTTTGACCTCCCAGCTGCTGTTCGGCTGAAAATTACGCAATTATGCAGAACCTTTCTTTGGGGTAAACGATATTCTAACTTCGCCTGGGACTTATGTTGTATGCCGAAAGATGAAGGGGGCTTGGGCTTCAAAAATCTGGACGTTTGGAACTCTGCCCTTCTTGCAAAAACTCTATGGAATGTTCATAAAAAAAAAGGACTCTCTTTGGGTCCGTTGGCTTCATCATTACTATATGAAGCCGGAAAATTTTTGGGATTGGTCCCCGGGTTACAGAGCTTCCCCTTTGATTAAAAAGCTACTCCAAATCCAGAACTTAATTCTATGTAAATCTGGTTCCCAGCATAATGCCGATTCCCTCCTCGTTACATGGAGTTCATATGCTCGCTCCAAGGGTCTCTCTATTGTTTACAACTTCTTCCGTCCTGTGGGTATCATAAAATCGGCTTTCAAAGCCATTTGGTCCAAGAGTTATATTCCTAAGCATAGCTTCATTCTTTGGCTCGCCTTCCATAACCGGCTGGCTACTAGGGATCGGCTCTCCTTCATTGACACTTTGCGGAGCTACCTCTTTTGCAACTCCCATCACGAATCATGCAGCCATATCTTCTTTGATTGTTGCTTCTCTCAAAAGGTCTGGAATGCTGTTAAGCTGAAGTTCGGCTTCACAAGGAAAATGTCGACTATTGCGTGTGCCATCAAATGGATTATCAAGGAGGGCAAGCTGGGAAACAAAAAGCGAGCTTTTATTCTTAATTGCCTCCTTGCTGCCTCGGTTTATCACATCTGGGCAGCAAGAAATTCCAGATTATTTGAGTCCTCTAACGCTCACCCGGGGCAGATTGCTGATGGTATTGAGCATAAGGTTTATAAAATTCCTTTCCTGGTCTACCCTGCCCTCACTTCAAGAGTTGAATGTCCCCCTCCTATTCCGGATGTTCTCCCCCCGCTTCCATGTTAAGTTGGCCATCGCCTGCTTTATTTCTTCCCTAGCTTCTACTTTTGATTCTAGGCTTTATGATTCGGCTTTCTGCTTATAGGGCAGTTTGTTACTCTCTGTTTCTTCTAGTTTGTCTTGGTCTTTTGTAGTCTTCTGGCTTTTCTTGCTTCAACTGCATTTGTTGTTTTTGGGTGTCCCGTTCTCCTCCCGGGTCTCTCAAATTCTTTTGTTTGTTTGTTTTGGCTTCCCCGAGTTTTGTTGGATGAGTCTCCATCTTGTGGTTTCCTCCTCTTTTCTCGGGTTTGATGTATCTTTCTCTTCTTTATATACTCTTACTTATCAAAAAAAAGAAAGAAAGATGGCCTCCTCTCAGATTCAATATATCAAGTCCACGAGGAATTTGTGCAATACTACAAGAATCTCCTCGGCAGCCCATGTGTCCTTCCTAATCCCGATCCAAATATCATTTGTAATGGTCTTATTCTCTCGGATTCTGATCGTAAATTACTCACAGACCCTATTACAATGTCCGAAATTCAGCAAGCTCTCTTTGACATTGACAATGATAAGTCTCCCGAGCCCGATGGATATACTTCAAAGTTTTTCAAGGACACTTGGACTATTACCCAGGATCTTTTCTCCAAAGCTTTCTTGGAATTCTTCTCATCCTCCTTGCTCCTCAAGCAATGGAACCATACAATCATATTCCAAAATCCCAAACATCTCCCTCGGTCAAAGATTTTCGCCCCATCTCTTGCTGTTCAGTTTTTTATAAAGTGATTTCCAAGATCTTTGCTAGTAGAATCTCCAAACCCCTTCACCGATTGATTGACCATGCCAAGCAGCCTTCATCAAAGGCAGATCTATCATGGAAAACATCCTTTTAATGCAAGAGCTCATGAGAAAATATAATGAAACCCCGAGATGTATCATCAAAGCCGATCTCTCCAAAGCCTTCGACTCGGTTAATTGGTCTTTCCTTAGGAATGTTCTAGGAGATTTAGGCTTCCCTCCCATCTTTGTTAACTAGCTCTCTGAATGCTTCTCCACGACCTCCTACTCCATCTCCATTAACAATGGCCTTCTCGGATTCTTTAAGGGTGGAAATGGTCTTAGACAAGGGGACCCTCTATCCCCATATCTTTTCGTCATATGCCTTGAATACCTCTCAAGATTAATAAAATCTAGAACTCATAACTCCAATTTCAATTATCATCCTATGTGTGAGCACCTAGATATCACCCACTTGATTTATGTGGATGATCTTATGCTTCTAGCCAGAGGTGATCCCACTTCAATCAAAATTCTCCTAGATTGTATATCTTATTTTGGCTCTGTTTCTAGGCTAAAGATGAACCTGGAAAAATATAACATCTTTACTACTGGTATCCGGCCCCTAAACCTCACTGAAATTCTTCAATCGTCTAGATTAAAGCAAGGTTCCTTCCCCTTCAAATATCTAGGTATCCCCCTCTCGGCTGGGAATCTGCATTCAAGCCATTTCCTCCCATTCATTAGCAAGCTCACAGACAATATCATTGGTTGGAATGCCTCCTCCCTATCTCATGCTAGCCACCTCGAGCTTCTTAGATCGGTTCTTCAAGGAGTGGATAGTTACTGGATGTCTATTTTCAACCTCCCTGCTCGATCAAGCTAAAAGCTATCAAAATTTACAGGAACTTCCTTTGGGGTTCGGGCAAAGCTGTCATTTCCTGGTCCACTATCTGGCTACCTAAGAAGGAGGGCGGTCTTGGTCTTTGGGATCTTGACTCTTGGAATAAAGCCTTTCATGCGAAAGCAATTTGGAACATTCAAGCTAACAAGGAATCATTATGGGCCAAATGGATACATCATATTTATTTAAAAGGCTCTGATTTTTGGAGTTAGATCCCTGGCTACCGTATTTCCCCCTTCATGAAAAGCCTCATCCATACTCGTTCTTATCTTCTCGAAAAGTTCTCCAATATTGACAAAGTGAAGGCCTTAATTGATGCTTGGAAGGAAAAATCAAATGGTCATGGTCTATCGCATCTATACCACTCCATCAGACATTCGGGACCTCCAAGACCGTGTGCTCCTCTTGTTTGGTCCAAATGTGTTACTCCTAAGCATTCTTTCACTCTCTGGCTAGCACCCCATTCGAGACTCAAAACAAAAGACCAATTAAGCTTCTTAGGAATATCTGATCTTTGCTGTCTTTGCTTTTCTCAAAACGAATCAAACCATCAACTTTTCTTCTCTTGCCCCCTCTCCACCTCGGCCTGGTCTATCATCAAATCCAAATTCAATATTCGAAGATCCCTAAGCACCTTAAATAGGGCTCTCAAATGGACAAAAAGAGAAAACAAAATCGACCATCGAAAAGCAAACTTAATGAAAATCATTCTTGCCACCACAGTTTACTATATATTGAATGCTAGAAATGTCAAAGCTTTTGAGGGAAAGTCTTGGCAGCCGAGGACATCTCCAGAAAGATCGAAAAGCATGTCTTTACAATGCTTTTTGCTCTCCACCCTAAGATGGCTGATCAAATTCATTCCACCCCGTCTTGAAGAGCTCACTCTTTGCTGTTTTTCTTGTAGGGCTTGCTTATCCTCATTCATTCTACTTAATGTTTGTTGTCTGACATGCTCGGGAACCACCATCCGCCAGAGGGAATGACCACCCGTAGCCGAGCAAGGAGTTTTGCTAACATGTTTGTCAATTTTGCAGGTGTGACATTTCCCCCTTTGGACCTCTTAGATGCTCCCTCAACTCATGACAAAGATCTTCCCAAACATTGCTTGCTTTGGGAATTTGAAGAGAAGGAATTGACAACCGAAGTCCATAATTTTTCTTGCCGGAAAAACCTACCCGAGCCTCGGTCTTGTCCCACTCCGAAGGAAGGGAAAGCTATAAAATTGTGGACCAAGGAGGAAGCTGTTCAAGGGTGGCCCAAAGAGGATACAATTGAACAAAACCAATTAGTTTTGAGCACTCCTTCAAGTGGTGGACCGAGCCATGCCTAAAACCTTTCCACACCTTGAGCTCGGGTTGGAGGCCAACAAACCCGAGAAGAGATTAGAGTCCAACAAATCCAAGGCAAGGGTGGATCAGCATTGGGGGTGTTCTTGTTCACTTCTAGGAGATATTTTTCTTTGCTTGAATTACTTGTACCTTTTTTGTAAAATAGTTGAATGGTTTTTTCGTAGAAACCATGCAAGAAACTTGTCATCCATTTTATTTTATTGCTAAATTACGTGGAAGCAAGTGGGAAAGATTAGGGAACATTAAGGAATGGGGGTACACCATACCTTAGAGTTCCATCTCTCCTTGAAGTGTAGAAGTCAAAGGAGGGGCCCACTTGCCATGCTTTTAGGTTTGCTAAGTACTTTGAAACGTAGGTAGTAATTATTTTTCTCCATGTAGCTCGTGGGAAGAAGGGTTTTATTCATTTCTTCTCGTCATTTTGAAAGGGAGAAAAAGTATTGGAAAATTTGCATAAGCTTTGAAGCTCTCAAACCCTCTTTTCTCACGGCTTCTTGGGATTTTGGTGAGTAATATCCAATCTTCCTTGTTGTCTTTGGTGTTGGTGCCTTGCTAGAGTCCCTTAGCCTTTATTCCAACCTTCCTCCTCACTTGCTTAGGATTAAGGTAAGCTTGTAAGTCATATAGCCTTCATCCCATTTATGTATTTTGGTTCTTGGTTGTTTTCTTATTGGTTGCTGCAATTTTAATTTACCCGAGAATCTGTTTGAGTCCCAAAAGTGTCTCCCATGCTATTTTCTGTTTCCCTCGTGATAAAATCCTCAAAATCTGGCTGTGAGTTCTCATTTCACGTCTTGAAGTATTGGCTATTCATCTCACTCCCAGGTCTGTCAAATTAAAAGTTGTGCATGCATCTATCCTCTGTCCTTCACCTGAGTACCTGAATTTTGACAGTTCTGTCGACCAATTTTCAATCCCTCGTATCTTTTATTCTACCTGTGCTTTTTCCCTCTAACCAAGTGCAATTCCTTCCTCTTTCATTGAAATTGTTTTCTGCCAAATTTCACCTTCTCAGGTCACCGGCATTGGGAGTTGTGCAGAACCTAATGTTCTGCCAATTGGTAATTTTGTCTGTTTGTGCCTCTAAATGTGTCCCCATGCCATTTTATGATGCACACCTGTTTTCACTCTAAATCTTGACCAAACTTAGTTCCTTCCCTAAATTCTAAGTCCCCAAAATTTCAGCCCAAAAGCCTGTATGCAATTGGAGTTCTAACTGCCACAATCCCTTGTTTCTGTTTTAGTCCTTCTTCTCATTGGCAGATTGCATTGCTTTCTCCTATCCCGACACTTCCGCATTCGTGGAGCATGTCATTGTCTCCCCTGTTTTCTTTGGTCTGCCATGCTTTCCCTGGAGCTGTTTGCATTCTGCTCGCTGCTCTCCTCTTGTGCTGCCAAAGCTTTGATCGGATCCGCTGCCATTTTGCTGCTCCTCCCTTATTCGGATGCTGCTGTCTCCCTGCCTCCTTCCCGCTCAGATCTGCTGTCTCCCAATTTGCCGCTCCTCCCTGGCTGTTGTTGCCGTGCCTCTAGCTTAATCCATTGCTGATCATCTCCTTCATGCATCCGTATTTGGTGATAGCCACTTTTTAGATCGATCTTTGAGAAGAATGCAGCCCCACTAAGTTCATCCAAAAGGTCCTCTAGTCGTGGTATAGGAAACCTATATTTGATAGTTATGTGGTTGATAGCACGGCTGTCAATACACATCCGAGAGGAGCCATCCTTCTTTGGTACTAAGAGAGTAGGCACCACACAAGGAGTAAGTGACTCTCAGATGTATCCTTTCTTCAAGAGTTCCTGTACTTGAGCATCAAGCTCTTGAGCTTCTTCGGGGTTCATTCTATATGCTGGCCGATTAGGAAGGACCACTCCCGGTTGGAGATCAATCCGGTGTTCTATCCCTCGGATTGGAGGTAGGCCGTTTGGTAGTTCCTCGGGGAAGAAATCCCCATACTCCTCAAGGAGACCTAAAACTTCCTTCGGAGCTCCTCCTATTTCTTCCATCCTCTCCCAGAACAAGATCAACACAATTGGTCCCACTTGAAGTAACTCCTGAGTGAGCTCCTTCTTGTTGATGAGAAAAACTTTCTTGGAGGAGTTCTCTCTTCTCATCCTCTCATCTCTAGCTATGTCCTCAGGTGATAGGGGTGCAAGTTTGATGTGCCGGTTCTCCCACTTGAATGAGTATTCATTGGACAGCCCATTATGCAAGGTATGCCGATCAAATTGCCATGGCCTCCAGAGAAGAATGTGGCTTGCATCCATTGGTAAGACATCACAAATAACAACATCCTTGTAACTCCCAGTTGAGAATTCAATTCTTGTGAGTTTGGTCACCTTAAGGTCACCTTCATCATTCAACCACCGGAGCCGATATGGAGAGGGATGATCCTCGGTTTTAAGTTCTAGCTTCTCGACAAGTTCGGTGGATGCCACATTGGTGCAACTCCCTCCATCTATGATTAAGGAGCACACTTTATCCTTGATCAAACATCGGCTATGAAAGATGTTCTCTCTTTGGATAGAATCAGGCCGGCCATTGGTTGTGAGGGTTCTTCGGATCACCATTAGAAGGGGGCCTTCTTGTGCTCAGCACACTTCCTCTATAGGCTCGGCCAATGGTTCTTCCACTTCCTCCATTTCACTCACAACCTCCCCACTACTTTCAATGAGCACCATCACTCTCTTATTAGGGCATTGGGAAGCAATATGTCCTAATCCAAGACATTTAAAGCATTTTATTTCTCGACCGTGGCTTATTAGCCTCTTCAATTGGTTTAGGAGTGATGTCTTTCCTTTGTGTCCACGGTTTTGATTGGTAAGTCTTGTTCTCCTGTCTTGGAGGTGGCTTGTAAGGTGTGTTGAAGGTCGGAGCTGGTCTCACTACATTCTTCTTGCCTTTCTTCTCATGTTGCCTTTCCACCCATAAGGCTAATTGTATAGCGGCATCCAATGAGTCCACAATTTGTAACTCCACCACATCTCCTATATCTTTATGTAATCCCCTTAGGAACCTTGCTAGAATTTGTTCTTCTGGTTCCTCAAGATCACAACGGATTCGCAAGGTCTCAAACTCCATCAAATACTCTTCCACCGAAAGGTGTTCTTGTTTCAAATTTTGGAGTTGATTGAACAATTCTTGTCTATAGTTGCTAGGGAAAAATCTCCTTTTCATGTGCATTTTCATGGCTCTCCAAGTATTTATTTCTTCCTCACGGTCACGCCTCCTTTGGGCTCTCAAGCTATCCCACCATAAACTTGCATAGCCGTGGAGCTCGAAAGCCACTAGTTGCAACTTAGATTTCTCCGAATAGTTATAGCAATAAAAAACTTTATCCACCCAAGTCAAATATGTATCTCCATCACAAGAGCCATAAAAGGAGGAATACTTAGCTTCACATGCCTCAGATCATCCTCACGGGGTTGTCTATCCCGTGGTTCAAACTCATCCTCCCAATCTTCTACTTCATATAATCGGGTCCGAGCACATCTGGTTCTTCTTCCGGGAGTAACCGGGGGAGGTGAACTTGGAGGATTTGGTGTCTCCCACCTTTGTAACAAGGCGTCCAACCTTTGGTTAGTGCCATCAATTTGGTTCTGTAAATCAGACTCACGTTCTTTGAAGGACATTGGAGGTGGAGGCGGTTCACTTGTTGATGGGAGGTCTCGGCTAGGCTGCAAAACCGCCCCACTTCTAGTGGTCATGCCACCACTTTTATGTGCCATAAAAAAAAGGAAATTGGATGGATTAAGGGTAAGGAACAAAGGAAACAAGAGCTGCGCTCTAATACCAAATAGAGCTACAAATCATGCGGAGGTGTCGGTAGAGGTAGGAGGAATGGTAATCTGCCGAGAGTCAATGAAGGAATGCAGAAACAGGGGAGTGAGTCCAATGGAACTACAAATGCATGGGTGCGTTTGGATTAAAATTTCTGTGGACTTAGAATTTAGGGAATGGACCAAGTTTGGTCAAAGTTTCAGAGGGGTAGCACGTGAGGAACATAAAATGGCACGAGGTCACTTTTAGATGCACAAGTGGACAAACAAGGGTTTTGACAGTACAGTAGGTGAAGAGAAACCTCTGCACAACTCCTAATACAGACAATCTGAGAATGAGAAAATTGGCAGAAAACTTTCTCTATGGAGGGGGAATCAAATGGTGAGGGTTTGGGAGGAATCAAGCAGGTAGTTTAAAAGTTATGAGAGATTGAGTTTTGGTCGACAGAACTGCCAGATTTCAGGAGCTCAGAAGAAAGGAAGAAAAAGGAATGCACAACTTTTAGATCGGAGAAACAGGGAAGGCAATGACAAACCAAATATCTCAAGACATGAAAGAGGAGTTCACAGCCCAAATTTTAGAACATTATCACTCGGGCCGGCAAAATCTTAAAAACCGCGCTTGCTTGCTCAGTCTACCATATTTGGTCAGCCCAGAATGCACGCTATTTTGATGGCAACTACCAAGACCCGGCTCAGGTTGCCGCGGGCATCGAAAGGAAAGTATTTAAAATACTGTTCCTAATCTTTGCAGCTCTGGATGAAAGACTAGAATCCACAGGCATCTAACAGCTCCTTTACTTTTGTATCTCCACATACGAGATAAGGTTACTTGCATACACCCTCTGTTGTGGCCAATGGGACGATGCCTAATCATGGTTCCGCCCATCCGGCCACAATTGAATTGTTGTACTGATGTTCATCTTTCTTTATTTAACACATAGTTATAAAAAAAAGAGCTCTCAGTCTGTCAATCCTTACTATGTCTGGACCTGGTAAGTTTCCCCGTGTTGAGTCAAATTAAGCTGCAGGCTCCACATCTGGTGGTGGCCTTTCGTCAATTCCTTTAAGTTTCAGCCTTGCGACCTTACTCCCCTCGAAACCCAAAGACTTTGATTTCTCATAAAGGTGCCGACGATGTCCTATAAGAAACATCTGCCGATCACTAGTCGGCACCGTTTATGGTTGAGACTAGGACGGTATCTGATCATCTTCGAGCCCCCAACTTTCGTTCTTGATTAGTGAAAACATCCTTGGCAAATGCTTTCGCAGTTGTTCGTCTTTCATAAATCCGAGAATTTCACCTCTAACTATGAAATACGAATGCCCCTGACTGTCCCTGTTAATCATTACTCCGATCCCGAAGGCCAACAGAATAGGATCGAAATCATATGACGTTATCCCATGCTAATGTATATAGAGCAAAGGCTTGCTTTGAGCAATCTAATTTCTACAAAGTAATAGCGCCGGAGGAGCGACCCAGCCAATTAAAGCCCGTAACGCATCGCCGGCAGAAAAGACATGAATGACGGTGCACACCATAAGGCAGATCGACTGACATATCCTGAGATCCAACTATCAGCTTTTTAACTGCAACAACTTAAATATATGCTATTGGAGCTGGAATTATAGCGGCTGCTGGCACCAGACTTGCCCTCCAATGGATCCTCGTTAAGGGATTTAGATTGTACTCATTCTAATTACCAGACTCAAAAAGGCCGATATTGTTATTTATTGTCACTACCTCCCTGTGTCAAGATTGGGTAATTTGCGCGCCTGCTCCCTCTCTGAAATCGAACCCTAATTCTCCGTCACCCGTCAGTGCGACTGTCAAAAGCAAAGGCAACAATGGTCAATCAGGTCACTTGTCAGTAGACCACCTTCTTTGAACGTCGACAACCTACAACCGCAGTGAACAACGAGAGATCATGTGTGTCGCAAGCGACATAGCCGCCATGACTGCAACCACGCCCACCTTTGGCCACACTAGAAAACCAATTGCTCCTTTGATCGCACACGACCAACGAGCACGAAGACCAGTTATCGAACACGCAACAAATCTTTTGCTACAGCTGAATTAACTAGGGACACGACTATTAGATAGGTGTCAGGGACGCCACATTACACGGATTGCTGCCCGAGTTTTGTGGAGTCACCACTGGCGTGCTCGCCCGAGGCCGCCAATGGCAAACGATCGCCGAGTTTTCAAACCAGCTTATGAAACCAGCTTATGATCTTCCACCAGTGCCACCACAGTGAGCAATGAGAAACCAAGCTCGCCGCAAGGAAACAAAGCCGCCATGATAGCAGCCGGGACCACCTTCGGCAGCACGAGATAACCATGAACTCGACTTTTGATGATGTGCCACCGGGAAGGGTTGGCACGTCGTGGGTGGGACTAGTGCTGCCCGAGTTTTGCAGAGTCACCTCCGGCGTGATCACACGAGGCAGCCCGAGGCAACCATTCACAAGCTTAAACACAAGGGAGGTGTCCTCCATCACCCTTCGTTAGTTGGGTGCATGCCTCGCCCATCGATGCACATGGGCGCCCTTACCCGCCCATACCTCAGTTGTAACAACCCTCATTGTTATTTTAAGAATTTGCGACTTCAAGATGAAAGCGTTTAAGATTTATTTTTATGAATGTTGCTTAAATATTAGAGTGTTAAGGTATTTTGGATATTAGTAAATTAGTAAGTCGAAGGTGATGAAGGAAATAAGTGATTTTTGGTCGACCCCAGGATCGAAAAGGGGTCGACACAATCAATACTTTCGGTCGACCCTAAGATTGAGGAAGCGTCGACACAATTGTGTACCTTAGGTCAACCCCAGGATTTAGGACGGGGCGACATAATTGCATACTTTAGGTCGACCCCAGGATTTAAGAGGGGTCGACACAAGTCACTCTTGGGAACTTCTTTCGGTCGACACAATGGACGAGCGGTCGACACAAATGCTTCACGAGAATTATTTCGGTCGACACAATGGACGAACGGTCAACAAATTCTCACCTACCAAACTTGAAAAGTCAGCAACAACCTGGATGAATCCGATCGGTGGACGTAAAGGAAAGGTTGATTTTCTTTTAATTAAGGAGATAAGAAGGCATGGTCTGCAATTCCCCTACCCGCATGGTTCCTTCCCCCTATTTACTAAGAGCTCTCACGTCTTGATAAGGGAGAGTGAGATTTAGAAAGAAAAGAAGTTCCGTGAGAGAAAAGAGTAAGAAGGTGTTATCTCAAGAGAAGGGAAGTGGAAAACTCTGAATTTTTCGTTGAAGCTAAAGTTCAAGGTAAATATTTTATCCTCTGAGTTTCTTCTAAGTTCAGTAATGATAAAATGTGGGTATTGGTTGGGTTGGTGGATAAATATGAAGGATTTCATATAGGTTGTTAGAAAATCGGTTAATTATGCGCAAGGTTAGGGTTTTTGCTATTCTATCGAATTGTAGCACGAATTTGAGTTTATGTCCTTCATAAGAGTTAAATTAGACTCTTAGAGTAATTTATAGTCGTTAGAATAACTTGATTCGGAGCTATCTGGACAAAGTTATGAGCGTCGTAAGTCAGTATACAAAAACTGGGGAGAGCTGCGGTCGACGACTTATAGGTTATGGTCGACCGATTCTCAAATTAAAAACACACGGTCTCTATGTCTTATAGGTTGGGTCGACCCCTTATAGGTTGGGTCGACCGAATCGGGATTCAAACAGTGAATGCTCTCTGTTTTGTCCACATAAGTCGACATACTTTAGTTTTATGAATTTGGTGCCTTCTAAGAAGTTATAGTAGACTCCTTAAGGAACAATTTGACACCTTGATCATCAGGAATGGATCATTATCGAGGAAGTTATAGTTGTTCAAAGTTGGAACAAAAAGTTAAGACTTTATGCAATTTCTTATCCTTATATGAT
>QAOC01041251.1:0-11145 GCA_003255005.1 Begonia fuchsioides | reverse complement strand
AAATTCATGTTTCGTACACAAATTATAATAAATTAGAAAAAATTACACGAAATCATGATTAGTTACCAAATTAATTTTAATCACGATTATTAAAATTAATTTTATTTTTTCGTACACAAATTAAACGCGCAAACAACAAAGGCCTCAAAGGGAGGACGATTATTGTCCCTTCCCTCTCTATTCTCGGAGAAACGATCTTCAAATGAATTCCGAGAATTCTTTCAAACTTAAACGTTTTCATATTCAAAATAAAATACGATTAATGGTAGATTTCTTATTTTATCAGTTCAGTTTAGGGGTGGGCATATCCGGTCCGATCCAATCCGATCGGATTCGGTCGGATCGGACCAGGTATTCGGTAGAAGAATTTTTCATTTGATCCGACTTTCGGATTGGCTATCGGATTCAAAGCCAAATCCGATAGTCAATCCGATCCAATCCGACAGTCAGATTGCTTAATTCAAATCGGCCGAAAGTCGAAAGTCGAAACCCTAAATCATTCATCCCCGACTCCGATTTTGGAATTCGAAAATCACTTGTCCCAATTTCTTGACTCTGCTACTATGACGACGAAGCCGAGCCGCCTCGCCGACCCTCTGCTCCTAGACTCCGAGTCTCCCTCCAACGACGGCCGCGAAGAACAGAGGAGGAATCGATGGAGAACTGAAAATTTCTGAATTGCAGGTTTTTAAAAATCCAATCCAATCCGATCTGATTTCTTTAATCGGATTCAGATTCGGATGACACAAGCATCCGAATCCGATCGGATCAAAATTTTTGATCCGAATCCGATCGGATCAAAATTTGTCTTAATCTGATCCGATAACACTCGATGACCAACCTGGTTCAGTTAATATTCTACTATAATAAATTCTAAATTATTTCTATTCTTATAGCGATTAACTAGCTATACGTAATGCAAGGTCATTAGATAAGATGGCGACGACGAGTAACAAAAATAGTGTTAATATCGCGAAAATAAGAATATTAGTAATTAAAATTAAAACAAAAAATATGAGATTTATTGATGATATGTTCTTGAACAAATCTTTCCAATTTGAGAAGAGAGAGAAAGTGAATAGCGAAAGTGTTTGAGGAGAGAGAAAAGACATACTTTTCCAAAAAACGACAGCTCAAGAAAGCTATTTTTCAAAAAGCAATCCCTCCAACAATCTTCCATGATTGGTGACTCTAATGAATTAGTCCACGGGAGATCAATGATGAACTATGAACTCAAGACTAATTTTGGAGCACAATGTTTCTTATATGTATACCTTCTTAATTAAATTTACGCGCATTTTAATATTCAATTGTCGCAAAGTTACGATCAAACGAGCACATCGTGAAATTTTTTAATTGTTTAGGTTCGTGACGTTGTCGTACATTATAAATATATAGTTAGTTTTTGGACTACCGTTATTATTGAAAACTAATACGAATTTTGATCATGATAGCATGAAAATTTATAATAATCGTTTGTGGATTACTTTTCAAAATCAAGATAAAAACAATATACTATTGCGAAATGAATAAGTGGAGTAAAATGGTAACAAATATTTTAAACTATACACTTTTCAATAATTTAACAAATAAATTCTCGAGTTTAAAATTTGATAAAACAAATCTTGGCTGGTTCCTGCTACTAGGGTGGGCATCGGGTGTTATCAGATCAACAATTTTAATCTGATCGGATTCAGATGCTTGTGCCATCCGAATCCGAATTCGATCTGAATCCGATTAAAGAAATCGGATCGGATCGGATTGGATTTTTAAAAATATGTAATTCAAAAATTTCCAGTTCTCTGTCGATTCTTCCTTTATTCTTCGTCGTTTTTAACGAATCTACTCATTTATAATTACAATTACAGAAATAATTTACAAATCCAAAATCAAATCTCCATACCTATTTATATCTTTGTTTCTGTTCTTTGCAGCCGTCGTTGGAGGGAAACTCGGAGTCTAGGAGCAGAGGGCAGGCGAGGCAGATCGGCTTCGTCGTCAGAGTAGCGGAGTCGAGAAATTGGGACGAGTGATTTTCAGATTCCAAAATCGGAGTCGGGGATGCTGAATGATTTATGGTTTCGAATTTCGACTTTCAGCCGATTTGAATTAAGCAATCTGACTTTCGGATTTGATCGGATTGACTGTCGGATCTGGCTTCGAATCCGATTTGAAATTACATTGTTTTATATGGTTCNGGTAATTTGTTATTTAATGAATAAAAAAATCATATTTATTTATTTTAAAATAAAGGAGGTTAATTATTTTAAGAGAGAGGGGGGAGCTTGATTGGAGAGCCATTGACTCTACCACAAAAGCCTAGGCCAAGAAACTGAGAGCAAACGCTCCGCAATCAACGCGTGTCCTCACTCTCCAATCAGTGATTAAACTGTGTCGTACGCCACGCGGGGCCCACCACTGATCAGGACATCGTAAGAGCACGCGGTAAAAGTGAGTGTGGGATAAAAGTTGTATTTCACTGGTCTGGGAAGAGAGGAAGGAGCAGAGGAAAAAGAAAGAGCTTTAATGGAGTTTTTTTGGTTTTGGAGGAAGTGAACGTGCATCGCTATTTCAAGGATTTAATGTTTTTAGATCTCTGCCGAGCGCAGAGGCAGATTCAGACCCCCTCTCTCTCTAACTTTCTCTCTCTAATTATCGATTCCCCGCTGCGATTTGAAGTTCAAAGGAGAGAGAAGTGAGAATAATGGAAATCTAGAGAGAGAGACAGCTCAGAACCCGAGAAGCAATAACAGCAGAGAAGCAAGGCAAGGATAGTTCTTCAGTTTCTTCTTCTTCTTCGTTTGGCTATGGCGTAAGAAAAAAGGGAGGGTTTTGGCTTTTGCAGTAAAGTTTGACTGTCATTGTTACAGTGGTTGAAGAAGATCAGCTGGGATTTCATGGTAAGTCTGCACTTTTTGATTCAGAAAACTGAGTTTAGTTCTAGATTTTCTTTCTTCTTTTTTGTTTCTGCGACGTTTGCGCTTCATGTTTTCTTCGTACAGCCATGGCTTTTAAGCTTCTCTCGCTCTCTCTAGGTTTCTCTGGTTCACTTCTTTATCATAAGGCACACGGGAACACTACATGAGTGACCCAACTTTTCTTCTTCTTTACACATTTATCCTCTTGGGTTTTGCAGGTTGAGGAAGGAGATAGAGAGAGAGAGAGAGAGTAAAATAGTCCCAGTTTCGCCAAATCAATACACCAAACGAAGATTTTAAAAACAGTTTATTGACTCCAATGGATTCATGCGAAGCAACAAGAATAGTTTTCTCTCGAATCCAAAGTTTGGATTCAGAAAACGCTTCGAAAATCATGGGGCTTCTTCTTATTCAAGACCATGGCGAGAAGGAAATGATCAGATTAGCTTTTGGACCTGAAACTCTCGTTCATTCTGTGATCTTGAAAGCTCGAAAAGATTTGGGTTTAATGGCGAACTCACCTGCTACGCCTTCAACCCCTTCATCTCCTTCACCGTTTCTCCCCAGTAACCCTATAAGTATTTCAAGACAGAATTCATCTTCTAGGTTAGGGATCAATTTTCCACCGTCGATTACCATTCCTAGCCCGTCGTCGTCCAGCTCCGCCACGTGGACGGCTTTCTCCGAGCTTCAAAACCCCGAGGATTCATGTTCTCCTATGGATTCTTCATCTTTACCCTTTTTCAGCTCCAACGGAACGGACGTGATCGATGAGTTTCAGCTCCAAGACCAGCTCTCTTTCCTCAACGATGGATCTACGACTCTTGACACCAAAAGTCCAGATTTGTTTTACCCACAGTCTTTATCATCTAGTCCGACAAGTGAAGCAGTTAGCGAAGCCATGCTCGGCGCCGGTGGCGGCTGGGGAGGGGCGGCTCTCCACCGCCGGAGTTGCTCCGTCAATGACGCGTGCATGTCGTCAGAAGATCTTAACTCTGTGCTTGGATGGAAGCCATGTTTGTACTACGCAAGAGGGTTCTGCAAAAATGGGAGCAGTTGCAGATTTCTTCATGTGGGTGCTGGAGAGAGCGGTCTAGTTAGCTCGGACATGGCCGCCATTGTTGGTTCACCCAAGATGGAAGCAATGGACAATGAAATCTTCAGATCTAAGCCTGCTCAGCAACAAAGGCAAGCTACTGCTTCTCAAATAATGGCTTCCACTAATTCTCTCCCATTTTCATCTCAGTGCATGAATTATCTTCTTCAGCAGAACCAAACCGAGACTCAAAGGTTGATATACTCTCGAAGATTTCACTTTTTTTAGTTCAACGTTGTAGTTGACTTCATGTTTGTCGGATTGAACGCAGAGTTGCGTTGATGCACGGCGATGACGCGCAGAAATTCGGGCGAGCTCGGCTTGAAAGAAACGATTTCTTGGTGGTGAATCCTGCGTCGAGGCAGATCTACTTGACTTTCCCCGCTGATAGTACGTTTAGAGAAGAAGATGTTTCGAATTATTTCAGGTAATTTTGTGTTTTTTAACGTTGTTTCTCGTGGTTTGGATCCTGGGTTGGTTTTTGAACTGTTTTTTTTTTCTCTTTTTGAAAAAAAATGAAGCATTTATGGACCTGTTCAAGACGTGAGAATCCCTTACCAACAGAAGAGAATGTTTGGATTCGTTACTTTTGTTTATCCTGAAACCGTGAAGCTCATTCTGGCCAAAGGAAACCCTCATTTCGTCTGCGATGCTAGGGTTCTTGTTAAGCCTTACAAAGAGAAGGGCAAGGTCCCGGACAAGTTCAGGCACTCTCTCTCTCCTCTCTCTCTCCTCTCTCTCTCTCTAGAGCTCGTTTTCCTCATCTACTTAATGGTCAATTCTGGTCTTGGATATGCAGGAAGCAACAGCAGCTGATGGAGAGGGGCGATTTCTCTCCGACCAGCCTAGACTCGAGAGACCCTTTCGATCTTCAGCTTGGTATGTTTAAAAAACTGTTTTTTGTGTAAATCTTGTTTTGAAAACTGAAATTCTGGGTGTTTTTTTTGTAACGATTTTGTGTTTTCGATTGGGTATTAGGAGCTCGGATGTTTTATAACACTCAAGAAATGCTGTGGAGGAAGAAAATCGAGGAGCAAGCGGATTTACAACAAGCTCTCGAGCTTCAAACGAGACGATTAATGAGTTTACAGCTTCTCGACGCGAAGAAGAATCACCACCATCATCGTGCTCTTTCGACCGGAAGTCCGATTCCTTCTCCGACTCAATCGTTCGGCCAAACTCTACCCTTTCCGCCAATTATTAGCACCAGCCCTGACCTTAACGGATTCGGTAATTTCTCCATTTTTTCTCCCGATTACAAGATCTTTTCGATAATGCTAATTTATATCGTTCTTCATGACAGATAATGGATCTGCTGGCCATCTGCCCCCGGTTGCAGTTGGTCGTTCTGTCGATCCAATTGCGAATAATATCGAAATATCTTCGAACTACGCAAATGGTAACTGCAATAAGGACAATACAGAAAGGTGTTACATTTTTTCGTAAGTAATTTCGAATTTTATTCTGCTGGTACGTGTTTTCCTGATTTAAGGTTCGATAATTTGCAGTTTGGAGCATAATCTACCCGACAGTCCGTTTGCGTCTCCCACCAAGGCCGGAGGATTTGTTTCAAGCTTCTTGACTCATTCTAGCGAGGCTATTGGCTTGTCGGACAAAACCAGTAACAATAATAATTTGCCGAATTCATCGGACATGGCTTCGATCAAATCGTATAATTGCCAAATGCCAAGGTTTGCTTCTAATCACATCCACAATCATTAAAACCCAAACATCTCTTAGTTTTTATCGAATTTCTTCCTTTCGACAGGTTTTCCTCAGCCATAGGCTCTGGCGGACCAACCTGCCCGGTCGGAATTTAGCTCAGGTAACGGCATCGTCCAAAGGAACTAGCTTTGGATACCCTTTTGTTTTACATTTAAGGGTTCTTTTTCATCGCCTTCTGCAGGACGAATGAAAAGTCTGTATAAGAAAACAAAGGAAAATATGTAGAGAGTCAGCTCCATTATCGCCATTAGAGCCACCTCCATTATCAAGCTCAATACTGCTACACCAAAAAAAAAAGGAAAAGGCATTTATTCTCTGCTGCTACTGCTGTTGTATTTGTAATTGTACTGTCCTGAGGCTAAAAGAACAGGAAGAACAAAAAAGGACAGAAAGAAGAAGAAGATTCACTCACAGTCGAATTTAGTTGTAAATTTGTAATCGTCGTGGCACTGTAATTTTCTCTACCTCCCAATGATTCACTGGGGGAGAGTTTGTTAACAATATTATCAGAATCCCAGCTTTTTCTTTTTCTGGTTTTTCGAGCTCTGTGACTATGGCGGAAAGTAGGGCCTCGTTGCAGGCAAAGGGAGTCACATGGTGAGTAGGGCCTACTCATTTACGTCCATGACAGGGGGGCGATGGGTCCTACCAGACGACACAGACTCTCTCTCCTCCGTGTGATCGATTCCAGTATCTGGTGTCCTAAATCTTAGTATTTTTGAGAGAAAATGAGAGTGGATTCTCAGCTCTATGAGCTCTTCTCCTTCATCTGTAGACTGCGGAGGTTGATGTTTGTACACGTGGCATTATTTGCACGCTTGCTAATCTTGGTTTTTCGGAGGAAATGATGAGTTAATTTGAAAACGTTGATGGGTCAAATGATTTGGTTTTGGGTAAGTTTGAAATACTTAGCCCTGCCAAGGAGAGGTCAGAGGACGGCAAAAACTGATTATAAATCTTAATTTTTAAAAATTATAATTGAAAATCAGAGCTTTAATTTAATTTTTAATAAATAAATTAATATATTTTATTATTAAATTTTAAAAATAAAAAATAATTATTAATAAGACGAGACTAGAACCGGACCAAAATATAGGTATTGGTTCGGTCCATCATGATTTGTCTCAATAACAAAATAAAACAACTTTAAAATAATATACAAGTTTAGTTTAAATTTTTTTGAATTTTCTAATAAAATATATTTTTAATCAATTATTTTATTATTTAAAATAAAAATTATTCAAATTTTGATATATTTTAAAACTTTTTCCTATATTATTATAATTATATAATAAAAAATTTAATTTATTTCAATAATATTACCTTCATTTCTAGATTCATTTTGTGAATAGAACCAAATGAGAACCGTAAAATTTGAACTTGCAATTCAGGTCTTAACGTTTATAATCACTAACAGTTTAAAACTAAAGCTCTTTTTCGACGTATCAAATTTGACGCGTCACTCGTCTAATTTCTTAGCTACGATCTTGCCAAAAGCTTCTGTCCCGACCGGAGTCGTTTGAATCTGGATAAACAATGAGGTCGGGGAAGAAGGGCAGAGGTCTTTTTATTCATAATCAAGATTAAATTCATAAAAATTTGAACTTTCTTTAAGGTCAACAACGTGCTGCTTATTTTCTTTGAGTGTTAAAAGAAAAGTATTTTTGCAAATTCTTAACACAGACTAAGCAGCTTCCACATTCCTGATCACAGTTTGTTGGATTAACAACGAGGTTTCTCATAGTTCATCCTGTCCTGTAATTCCACGTGTCTGCCTCTGTGCATTTTGCATTGTTTTTGTCATNAAAGAAAAGTATTTTTGCAAATTCTTAACACAGACTAAGCAGCTTCCACATTCCTGATCACAGTTTGTTGGATTAACAACGAGGTTTCTCATAGTTCATCCTGTCCTGTAATTCCACGTGTCTATCTCTGTGCATTTTGCATTGTTTTTGTCATTCAAAATTTGATTATTTGATTCTATGATGTGAAGAGGATGCTTGTTTTTGGCTGCAGTTTCGTTTGACTCTGTCGAAGCAAAGTTCTTTATCGTTCTGATTTTTTTACCACTGACTTGTGTGTATTCAGCTTGGTGAAGGATCCAGTAAGATGCCCGAGATATCACTCGATACGGACGGCCTTACCATGGGCGCTAAGAATGACATAAAAGGTAGAGTTTTAAGCTTTGGGGACAAAGATGACACTGAATTTACATTGACAAGTTCATTGAGTGATCAGGAGTGAGATTCAATTAGATTCCTCTTTGGTCATTCTTAACTCAAAATTATTCACTTACGCTCGTCAGGTGCTCGATGATTTGCCTGAGAGAATGTTTGTTGAATTGGGCCCATCTATAGCAAGATTTACGGATCTTGCAAAAGAAACTCTCGAGCCATTCTGTTCCTCTATTCATCTTCTTGATAAAAGAAGATATACACACCGGAGGTTTCCCAATGCCGGTTTTTTAAACACCAATGGCTATAAATATAACCTGATTATTTATTTTTTTTGCATTATGATCTGAAGGCTTTAATCAGAGTTTATAAAGCACATTATGCAGTTCTAATTTGAAAATTTATATTTATTTTACACCTTTTTTCAATAACATGTAAATCAGTAGCTTAGATAATGTTCAGGCTTGTAAGCTTTAACTATGAGTAAGGCATTATTGCCTTTTGAAATATTCTGTGGCCTGGAGCAAGTATTGCCAAAGGGTCATGAGTAGATTTTCTCTGAACAAACTCTTCCCACTTTGAGCCAAAGTGGGCCCTCCACTCTTCCCTTGTTGTATAGTGGGGCAAGTACTGTTTCATCCCTAAGTTGGCTTTCTCACAGAAGTCTATAATTCTTCTATTCTGAGTTAATATGTAGTCTAAGCCACCATTTCCAGTGGAAGAGGGAGCTGCAGAGGTGAGAAATGCGACCAAGTAGAAGATTGTTTCATCTGGAATCACAACAGAAGTTCTATTGTTCCACCTGAAATAAGAAATTAACCATTTCAAACTTGAAATCTGTTATGACTCCCATCTCACACTTCACCGGGGACGCTTCACTCGGCCTTCTTTTCATGTCAGAACCCTCGAGCCGAGCAGTCGTAGCATGGAGGAGGGTGTTGACCGCAAAACAAGGCCGAGTGAAGTACGGAGAATCTACAGAATTAGTGAAGTGAATGCATACTTTGACTTGTGAATTGGGTAGATGAGAATGGGACCATTGCTAGTTTCAGTGAGGATATTTCCAAAGACCCCTTCTGCAAATTTTTGAATCTTGCTTTTCGGAATCAGAAGATTTAACCATGGATGTGGAACTTCCCACAACCCTTTTGATCTTAATTCAACTTCTGATGCATGAACTCTGTCTAGAAAATCTACATACGAAACTTCTGACATGAAAAGTGTCGACGGGATATAGCTTAACTGAGACAGCAGGCTCTTAATCTCCTGCATGATGATATATTTATTTTACCATGTAGTTTCATTTTTGCAAAGTATAAGAGAATTTTTGCTCCTCAATCTAGTTCTAACCTTCTCTTCTCTCTTATCTTCATCCAAGTTGAAGTATTTTGCCATTTCTAAGCAGAAGAGAGTTCTTCCATCTGATTGAAACTGGCTTGCTTGTACAGGGTCGTGTGGATTAAATGATGATCTCCAGTTATTTAGCAGCCCGGTTCTGTTGATTATCACGAATCCTTCAACGTAATCGAAGGTATTTGCAGCAGATATCAAATGCTCTTGGTCTTTGGAGAAAGTTTTGAAATCTGTATACAACACTCTGATCCATTTCACCTATGCAACGTTGAAGAAATATAATAGCTAGTTTAGCAACATTTTTTTTGGAAGTTTCTTTATCTGAATGGACAACTTTCCTTACCATTTCAGGTGCTGGTTCTAAGACAATTTGTGCTCGAGTAATGATTCCAAACTGACCAAGTCCACCAAGAACGCTATGAAAGAGGGTCCTATTCTGCTCCTCTGAACAGCTGAGCACTTCCCCTTTTCCTGCATTAAGCCTCAGTTCATTTGTCTGAGATTTTACGTAGAAATATGTTAAGCTTCAGTGGAAGCTTCTTTTTCAGGGGGAATGCAAACCTGTCACGACCTCCATTTGGTAAACATTGCTGATCTGTGGACCATGTTTAAATGTTTGTCCACTTATTCCAGCATTGGATAAAGTCCCACCAACAGTTAAATGAAGGTAATCTGTCCATGATTTCGGAGCCAACCCATATTTCAAGGTCTCATGCAAGATATTTATCCACAATTCACCTCCAGAGACATCAACATAAGGTGAGGTTCCCATGTGAACCTCCATTGGAGGGAACCGGAGAGTTTCCATACTTATCACAACTCCTTGGTCGGCTTGAGACTGACCTTGAAGTGAGTGGCTATGGCCTCTTGCTGCAACTGTGAGCTCTGACTGAGGACCCCTCTTCCAAATATGCTTCAGAGTTGTGGCTATGTCAGCAACTGATTTTGGGTGGAGAACCGCCATTGGCTGGTAGCTGAATCTGTTGCCAAAATCCTTCATTGCATTATCGACTTTCTCGAATTCGAAATGGCCATCGAGAGGAAGGGCCTTTAATGAAGAAGTGCTGCTGGAGAGAAAAGAGTTCATTCCTACTATAACACAACTTGTAAACGAAAGCAAGATGATTCTTAGGAAGACAGGACCAATTTTCAGGTATTTCATTTCTCTCTTGAACTAAGTTCTAAATCTAGAGAGAGATAGAAAGGATTGATAGTGCACATGCAGGGGACGTTAGAATTAAGAGTTAGAGGGAGGATTTAAAGGGGAAGGAAGATTCTGATTTTAGGTGGTTTAGTCAAACTCACGTATGAAGACTGTTTACTTGAGTGGAAGTGTATATGGATTTTGTTCATTTATAATATAAGCTGTAGGCATATTCCAAGTTGATGATGAAAGGCAGTAGGAATTACGGGTGGGCACAGACTGGTCCGACTTGGTTTTATCTCAAAATATAGCCAAAAATTGGAAATCATATTTCTAGATTTTTAGAATCAGAACCAGAACCAACGATTTCGGTTCTGTTCCGATTTTAACTCGAGTTTACCCAATTGAATCAAATATAATAAAAATACACAGTGAGACATCAATGGCGAGTTTGTTCTCTTTTGAATCCGGCTTATCCGTCTCAAATTGAATGTCCATTTCAAAAGAATACATGAATGGCACAATGAGTCACAAATAGGGTCCATGATGGTGATAGCATCAAGAAAGGTCTTATTGTATATTGAACACAAAAACGTAACAAAAATACACACCAAGAGACTCTTTTGGATGGCTTTGACACATGAGTTCTTCGCTACAATCCGACATGGGAGCATGTATGAAATGGGAGTAGAAATGGGGAGACTTTAAGTCTCGTATGTTCCTATAAATACACAC
>QAOC01041226.1:0-11887 GCA_003255005.1 Begonia fuchsioides | reverse complement strand
ACCAAAGTTTCCAAATTCGTGGCTTCCCTGTTTTCCTCTTTTCTTGCTTCAATAGTGCACTAAATCTCACTTTTATGCACTAAATACCCTCATACACTTCAACTGTCCTTAAATCTTCACTTTTCTCCTACAAAACTAGAGAGAACTTGAGAGAAGGAGATGAATTTCGTGGTTTTCCCCATCTGATTGGAAACCCTCTTCATAAAAAGCTAAGGAGGAGGTGGAGAAGGCATGAGGTGTTTTCTCCTCATTCCACCACACTTACGTTGCTCCCCAAATTCACCAATAATATTTATTTAACTTTAATAATAACATTTTGATTTATATTATTTTTACACAAAAAATTAAGGTGGAGGTGGAGGAAAGCATGAGGTGTCCATTCAAGTAGGAGGTGTCCATTCAAGTAGGAGGTTTTCATTCAAGTAGGAGGTTTCCATTCTAATAATCACTAATGAACTTAGGTTAATCTTATGATTGAGAGTTTTTTTTATTCTAACTTTCCTTCAAACCCTTCATACACGTAACAATTTTTTTCCCTTCATCGATCACAACTTCTAATTTACCGTACCATCAAAACTAAATCACAAGATCATTGTACCATACACAAAAAGCAAGGGTGTTACAATGTTCATCTTGTCCTCTTTCTTCTTCATGAACATAGGGAGTCCGATCTTGCACATTAAAAGTTGCCGAAACTTCATACTCTCTGGGTAACACCAACTTATAAGTGTTATTGTTAACCCTTTCCAACACTTTCAATGGTCCATCGGTCTGAGGTAGTAGTTTCGATTTCCTTAGGTTTGGAAACCTTTCCTTTCTCAAATGTAGCCACACAAGATCTCCTTCATTGAAGATTACCTCTTTTCTCCATCAAAAAGCTTGCTTGGCATATGATTCATTCTTCCATCGAATGGCTTTCACTACCTTAAAAGGACTCATTTGAGTCATGATGTGCCAACGATATCAGAAGACACAACACAAATGGTGCGGAATTGATGAAACAAACAAAATACTCTACAGTGTGTATCCCTCTTGCTCGAAGTGGGGAAGATTGCATCAAGTTACTAATTTCACAACTAGCAACAAGATAATTAAACTTACAAACACACAGATATTACTCACTAGGTGAAATGCAAGGCTGTTTGGAGGATTCCTAAACAAACTAAAAGCAGCAAATGCTCTGGATATTATATGTTCAACCCCCTTACAAAATGAGCTAAGGAAGGCTTATAAGCCTCTGAATTACAGCCATCATATTTTTGCTTCAATTATTGTTAAAACATGTTAACAAAATGTATGTTGCGCAGTAGTTTTCAGATGAAAAATTAGTGTGAATGCTCAGAGCCAAGCATCCCATCCCACCTTTCTTTTTGACTCTGTATATTTGTGGTTTTATTTTGATAATATGTATTCACTAGTTGCACCACATTCGAGATCAAAACAAAAAGATATGTCAACTGCACCAAGAAGCCGCAGGCAGCTTGATGAGCCTTCGGTTTCACCTCAAACCTCAAGGTTTGCAGCCTATAATAATGTGAAAAGTTATTCTGAGGTTGGAATTCCTTCCTTTAGAGGGGCATTTGATGATGAAGAATATTATTGTTGGTTGGATTTAGTTGACACACATTTTGCATGCAATGAGTACTCGGATATAGGGAAAGTTCGTGTAGCCTCACGAAGTTTTGTTGGTGACGCTTATAATTGGTGGCAAGATCTCGAAGAGGAGAAAATGATAAATGAAGAAGATGAAGTTAGAACTTGGAAGGCCTTAAAGAATCTAATGAGAAGGGAATTTTTCCCAAATGGAAAACTCCCTCACTCTCAAGCAAAAACCCACTACATGAAGCACCTTAAACCGGGTAACTTAGACTTGTTGGTTTAGATAAAAGAATTGTTGTTGGAAGCACGTTTAGACTTATACAATATTGCTGAAAATTATGCTAAGACTCACCAACAATAAGTGGAAGGAAATGTTGAAGTAAAAACCGAGCAAGTCGAAGAAGACTTCAGTTTCGAGAAGAATCACTTTTCCATGGAACCCGACCACTCTTTTGATATCTTGGAAGAATTTCACGAGCCTAACCAAGAAGATGTGATGGCTAACCTTTCATTGACAGCACATAATGCAGAAGGAATCGAAATCTAGACGGAGCTCCAAAAGCCCGAGAGTGTAAGCTCTATGTCTCTTCTGACTTTGAAACAACCGTTTAAGTTTGATGAGTCGATCTTGGCAACATCTTTATTTACTTACGTTGAATATACAAAGGAGCATGAAGAGCTCCTATTGATACATCATAATAGCCAAGTAGACCGAGAGGATGAAATGGCCAAACCGCGCAAGGTTGTGGCCGAAAGGTATGATCCATTTGACAAAGTTCTTATGTATCTTCATGAGATTGATTGGATTGATAGTAGATATTTTAGTGATGTTGACGTTAACCTTTTGAAGAAGGATTTCGTGTTTGTTTTCGAGCATGGAAATTTTGGAGCTAAGGAACTTTTCTTGCATAATTATGAACGTTTAGTTTTGGAAGAAACACATGGACGAATTTGGGTAATCAACTTCTTTTGGTGGTTAAATGGTTTACAACTTTTCATCATTCTAACAAGTGGTGATAATGTGAAGTCTTGGTGCCCTAAAGAAGTTAATAGAGAGAATATCGTGGCTATTGGATCTTTGATCAAGAAAATAATCAAATGCAACCCAAACATAACCGAGTATATTGAATTAGGGAAAGAGATTCATCAAAGGATTGAGAAGGTTTTGGATTTGAGGACAGATCCTTATCAACCCTAGAAGAATGACATGATATGGAGGGCCCAAAAATTCTCTTGCTATCAATGTTTATCTAATGTGTTTTCTAATTTTGTAGCTCCCTATATCATTGAAGAATTCAACCTTGTTCAACTCTAATTCTTTCCTTTGAATTCAAAGCATGGAGGTCGGATGGAAGAAGGAGTCGAAGCCCCCATGGTAGTGGTCCAAGCAACAAAGCATGGGTACCACAATTTGAACAAGCACATTTGGACCTCCGAAGCTTGCTCCACCAATTTGACAACTGGCCTACCCTCGGATGAAGACAACGTCACCATATGCAATGTAGTCAATCCTTCAAGGTTTCTAAAGAGTGGTAGAACGTTCAAATTGGACACCGTTTTCTCCGTGAAACGATGCAATCACAAAGAGCCTAGGAAGAGCCATCCACGATCGGTTTCACCCCTAATCCACATCCTAAAGCCTTTGAGAAAATTGAAGATAAAAAGTTAGCTAATTATCATTTGGGAGGATATTTAGGACATTTCCTTGGAGCCTAATGAGCTGGAGGAGGAGTGTAGGAAGAGCGTCCCATGAAGGCTTCTCATTGGTCCATCTTTCAAGTCATGGATTGGTGTTCTTGGAGATGATCTAGGTCGTCCGATGATAAGCATGTTTTAGTTTAATTTTCTATTTAATCATCCCCATTCAAGTGTAATGATCAGATTTGAATTTAGAAGGTTTTTCTTTTCAAATTTTGAATCTCTCCCTTTCGAGTTTTTCCTCCAAAGACTCGGTCTCCGGAACCTATATTTCGGCCACCGAGAGACACCCGGAGTTGATTGTCTTTCTGAACTAAGACGATCTATCCTTACCACATTTATGCAGCCATCTTCATGGTCTTAGGGTGTGAGTGTGGATCATCAGCTCAAGCATCCATTTTTTTTAAGTGAAGTGAAGTCCAATTTCTGTTGTTCTTCGTTTCCGATCAAACCCTATCCCGCATTCATCCCATCGCCATAAATCCGAAACCCTACGTGAGAATCTTTTCCATTTTGGTATATCTCTCATACATTCATTCATCAAAGAAACCTCAAACTTTCAGCCCCTAACTCATTCCCTTTTTTTATTTTCATCCGTCCAAAGTTTACCCTATTTTCTTGGTTATTCCTAGAAAAACCCTAATTTCCTATGATCATTTTTAATTACTCATTCCGCATATCTTTTATTTCATCCGTGAGGATCCCTTAATATTTTTAAGATCATTTTATATCTTATCCATCTCCAATCCCTCCAAATTTTAGATCAAGAACCACTACCGTTTTTAAGATATTACCTCCACAACCACACTTTGTATCTGTCTGGCCCCCTATTTGTGCATTATTATTCCTGATTCTATATCTCCTTATTTACCGGTGAGAATCCTCTCAAACTTTTAGGACTTTAGATTCATTTAGTTTTTTACCTGTCCTCAAAATTTTAGCTCCAAAATCACTAGCAATCCCGATATCTCGGCCTTCCATTATCAACTCTCTTCCCTGATTTTTCGGGATCTTTCACTCCTTACCCGAGTTGGTAATTTTCCCGCTTATTCCATTCCCATTTCGTGTCAATCGGCCTGAGGTAGTAGTTTCGATTTCCTTAGGTTTAGAAACCTTTCCTTTCTCAAATGTAGCCACACAAGATCTCCTTCATTGAAGATTACCTCTTTTCTCCATCAAAAAGCTTGCTTGGCATATGATTCATTCTTCCATCGAATGGCTTTCACTACCTTAAAAGGACTCATTTGAGTCGTGATGTGCCAACGATATAAGAAGTCACAACACAAATGGTGTGGAATTGATGAAACGAACAAAAAAATCTACAGTGTTACACTTGTATCCCTCTTGCTCGAAGTGGGGAAGATTGCAGCAAGTTACTAATTTCACAACTAGCAACAAGATAATTAAACTTACAAACACATAGATATTACTCACTGGGTGAAATGCAAGGCTGTTTGGAGGATTCCTCAACAAACTAAAAGCAGCAAATGCTCTGGATATTATATGTTCAACCCCCTTACAAAATGAGCTAAGGAAGGCTTATTAAAACATGTTAACAAAATGTATGTTGCAAAGTAGTTTTCAGATGAAAAAGTAGTGTGAATGCTCATAGATTGTTTCCTCCCATTGTGGGCTGGCATGTTGCATGCTCACATGTGATTGGAAGAGTTAGAGGTGATAAGAAGAATAAAAGCCTTTCACTTAATGGCTGCAAAGTTGGTGGGCTTGCAGGGATTTTGTTGAAATCTGATTGGATGAGAAAAAGGTGATAAAAGGCTGAAAGCTTATCAAGGGATGGCTTAATTTTAATGTGAAAAATGGATTGGATGATAGAAGGGAACAAAAGGAGACTTGTAAACTTCCATCTGATTGCCTAAAAAAATAGGTAACTTGGTACTACCAAAAATAACGGCTGTTAGTGCAATTTTGACCGGTGGGCGGCTCATGTAAATCGAAAGATTTTGTTGAAAACTAACGTATAATATTATGTTTAGTCTATAACTGTTTTGTAATAACTTGGTTTTTAATGTTAAAGTATAAGTATGTTTTGGATTACCTATTACGAATATAATTGATTTTGATGAAGTTAAATAAAAGTCTTCCGCTGTATTTTATATGAAGGATTTCAAATTGATACGTTTTATCGTAAATTGTTTAAAGTAGGTACATGTGTAAAAAAAAAATTTAATTAAGAAAAAGAAAAACCGGGCGTTACAATATGGTATCATAGCACACCGGGTTTTAAAATTGTTTCTGCAGACTGCCTAACAGCACAAGCTTTCACATGGAGATACTTCATACACTGTAAGTTTGTTAATGATTATATTATTGTTTGTATTTATGGGTTGCTAAATTGTTAAGCCTTAGTTCAATATGATGAGAGGAGTGATTTTATTGGAAAGAGGGAATATTGTAAAGGTGTGGGATACTATTAAGGCGGTAACCGATAAGGATAAAGTTGAGTAGTTCGTGCAAGGATTGAAGTTAGAAGTTCATAAAGGAAAGCAAGTTAAAAGTTTGGAGCCGATATTGGAATGTCCCGAGTACAATAGGAAGCATGCACGAGAATGTATGACTGGCTTACGGGGCTGCAACGTATACAAGGAACTAAGACATTATGGGTGAGATTGCACCCAAAACAAGGATCGGCCTAGGGTAAAACCCCAAGTGTTCACGATGATCGAGCCCAAAGATATGGAACAGCCCGTGGAGATGTCAAGTACGAGAAGATATCTCTTGAAAAAGACAGAAAGTAATTAAATTATGCCTAGAGTATCAAGTAAAGGGAGCCTTGTAAATCTAGAAGATTGAATGTAAGGGTTTTGAGAAGAACTGGTTAAGGAAGTAAGGGACAAATATATCTAGAAGATGTTTTGAGGTTTATCAAAATTTGCCCCACACTTAGGTGAGTAAAGAATGACAACCACTGAGAAGAACGAAAAGGATCAAGTGAGAATAAACTCAAAGGACGTAAGGCAAAAAGTGATTTTAAGGTTCTTCTCAAGCCAAGTTATGCCATAGACTTAAAAGAGGCAATTTGGAAAATGTATTATCGACACATGATGATGTATTAAATGCAAAGAGAATAGGACATCTAGTTAGAAACTATCCCTAAATGAAAAAGTAACAACCAGAAACGAATTCAAGGATGGAGAAATTAAGTAAGCTAAACGATAAGGGATAAGAGTATGTCATCCGAGATTGACAACTTGTTCGATCAAAATGGATGATATTTCAAGATGACATTCATGACGGATATAAAGATTATTGGTTTTTAGAAGATATTTGTTTGGGTAACAAATGCGCCAGTGGTTTTAAGGACGTAACAAGTTGAATGTTTCAAACATTTTGGACTAGTATGTGAAGATACACATCTAAAGATAGTAAGATTAGTCGGAATCTCAATCCCCATTGTTTTGGAAAGACCATGAGAAAAGTTTAGAAAAAATGAATGACGGTTCATCCCCGAACCGGTAGACGAATCAAAAGGGCAACCCAAATTTAGAAGACACGGTGAAAGCATGAGTGTTAAAGTTTCAAAGTGTCATAGAGCAAGTTTTGCCCTTAGCAAAGTTTACTTACACTCATTACTATTAAGCTATAATTAGTACAACCTTTATAAGGTGAAGTATGATGAGAAGTGTAAATTACCCCAAATTAGATAACACTAGAGAAGCGAATTATATGATTCGAATATGTTACAACAACTTAGGGATCAATATGCACGATTAGGAAAAGGATTTAAGTGTCACGAGACCAACAGGAGAGCTATGCTAGCTTAGACATGACTCAAGTTTAGTTGAGGAAACATGGTATCCTTTAAAATTTCATCATTTAAAAGAGTAAGTGTTTTGGTACGAAGGAGGAAGACTCATCCCAAAAGCCATTTGACCTATCTCGATTATAGCTGAGATTGAAAAAGCAGCATACAAATTGAGAATTTCCATCAACTATGCAAGGATTATACAAGGTAGTTATCATATCAATGTCAAGAAAGTTCATATGGATCCCAATTAAGTGATTGAACTAAGTAATAGTATGATTAAGCCAACCTTAATAAAAGAAAAGCGTATGGTAAGGTTATAAAATCCTAAATTTAATGATTAACGAGCTAAGAAGAGAGCAAATTCCTCTGATCAAACTGCTATAAAAGAGCCACTAGACAGAATAAACTACTTAGGAATGCCAAGGAGATATGAAAAGGGGCTATCCAGAGTTGTTTAACCTACAATTTTGAGGACAAAATTTCAAATAAGGGGGGTGAAATGTAATACCCCATTTTTCTGGGTAACCTAAACCTATAGGAATATAGCACATTTTTGCAAGGGTACAATATGCGTTAAGAGATGATGGATGTTGAGGTGGAGTTACACTTTTGGAAATAGTAATTTAGATGATGTGGAAAAAAAGTTGGATGTTAGAATTGGTAGTTGATAAAGTAAGGTCAATGTGAAAGTTGGACGAAATCAGCTGAAGTGTTGAATGAAAGCTTGAGAAAATGGAAAATGAAAAGTTGTGAATGAAGGACCGGTCGACCTATGAATAGTATCGGTCGACACCTTGGTCGTGAGGAACTTGATCTGGTCGACCTACGTTAGAAACCGGTCGACCCTTCCAAGGTGAACCACCTTGACACAATGTTAAGATTAGCCAATTTCAGAGATTTTTCGTTTTTCAAATGAGTTTAAGTTCTTCTTATGAAATTTAATAGACTTGTTTTTCGAATTATAGCAACAAATATTACTCAATTTGGAGGTTTGTAGAGAAAGTTATGGGATTAGGAAATTTATAGTTAGTAACAACAACAAGGTTAAAAATGGATAACTTGGTAGTTTCAGTTTTCCTATTTTATCATTATACAGATGAGCTTAAGTGGCAAAGTAATCAACTTATAAATTATAGAAGACCTCAAAAGGAGAATATTGATAGGTTGAACAACTCAATTGGAGTTGTGGTGCGGAAGTTATACACGTTAGACGTTGACAAATGAAAACTGGACTAAGGAAATATAAACTTTTGAGCGTTATTCGGGGTTTTGTGTAATTGATATCTTTAAGCTCTGAATTTGAAGTTTATGTCTTTTACAAAGTTAAACTAGACTTAATAATAAAAAGAATGGTGTTTGAATCATAGTATTATAAGTTGTATACCAAAGGTTATGAAAGTCTTAACTTTTGGTCGACCTATGAACAATGTCCGGTCGACACAATTGTATACTTTAGGTCGACCCCAAGAATTAGGTGGGGTCGACACAATTGTGTGTTTGGGTCGACCTTAGGAATTTGGTGGGCTTGACACAATTTTGTGTTTGGGTCGACTCCAGGATCGAAGAGGGGTCGACACAAAATGTTCTCTGTGAATACTTTCGGTCGACACAATTGACGTGCGGTCGACACATTCCTCTTTTGAGTTGAAAAGTCAGCCAAAACGTGGGGAAATCTGATCGGTGGATGTAAAGAGGAGATTGATTTCGTTTAATTAAGAGATAAGAAGCCATGGTCTGCCATTCCCCTACCAACACGACCTCTTCTCTCTATCTATTTACTCAGAGTTCTCTCGTATGAGAAGGGAGAGGGAGATTGAGAAAGAAAAGAAGTTCAGTGATAGAAAAGAGTGAGAAAGGGAAGGGAAGAGGAAAACTCTGAAACTTTTGCAGAAGCTGAAGCTCAAGGTAATATTTTATATCCTCTGAGTTTCTTTTAGGATTCAATGAGGTTAATATGAATGTATTGGATGAGCTGGTTGATAAATATGGAGGATTTTAGGTTAATTGCTGTGAAATCGGTTAATCATGTATAAAGCTTGAGTTTTTGAGATTATATCAATATGTGTTACGAATTTGAGTTTATGTCCTTCAAAAAGGGTTAAAGTAGGCCATTAGAGTACTTCATAGCTATTAGAATCACTCGATTCAGAGCTATATAAAAAAAGTTATGGACGTCGCAAGTCAGTTTACAAAAATTGGGGGGAGTTTGGGTCGACCCCTTGTAGTTTGGGTCGACCGAAACTCGATTTCAGAAACGCGACGTCTCTGTTTGTCAACATGGGTCGACCCCTCACAATTTGGGTCAACCCAAACATGGGTTCAAACAGTGAATGCCCCCTGTTTTGTCCAATTAAGTTGACATACGTTATTTTTCTTAATTTGGTGTCTTCTAAGAAGTTATAGTAGACTCTTTAAGGAATAATTTGACACCCGTAGCATCACAAATGGATCATTATCGAAGAAGTTATGGTTGTTTGAAGTTAATGAATTTTGTTACTGGCGTTTTAGGTTTTCAAGTGCAGCAACATATTGATCAAGTTTTAATAAAGCTAACGACCTAAGGTAAGTTAATGTTGCATGTGATTGGCCCTAAGGGGACTACATTACAAAGATTAGGATTTATGATTTTGAAATATGCTGGATTGTTTTTTGGGTGTATTGCACAATACACCGAACTCAATTTATTTGAGGATATGTTTGTGTGCCTTGTTTGATGATTGATTGATTTTTGGTGTTAGAATAAAGACGCATGTTTAGAATGCCTGCAATGTTTGAATTGTATATATTATTGCATGTTATCGTGTTCATGCATTTTAATTGTTCATTGCGACATGGTTTTAAGAAAAATACAAAAATGATTGGCATGCATGATTTTCATGATAATATGCAACGGATCATTGAGGGAGGAGCTCGAGTTAGACTGCCTCGAGGGAGGCCAAACGGTGTCTACTCTCTCCCGTGGTACCTTCAACGATCAAATAATGAAAGAAATGAATTGAATGAAATGTATATAAATAGTTACGTGTGGGGCCGGGTTGAGTTTGGATGTGCCGAGAGGTTGGACCAAATGGTACCTACTCTCCCCTAGACGGTATTACCCACATTAGCTGGACTTTTAAGTGGAAGTAAAGAAATGAAATGAACGATACCAAAATTGCATTGTTTTCATAAAGCAGCATATGCATGAAGGTCTCATAATTGTTTTTATTATTATGGATCAACTTACTGAGCGTTAGGCTCATCAGATAAGCTTTGTAATGTTGGGATAAATGCATGAGGTGGTGAAGTACGACTATTGCGGAAGTTTGCGGCTGTTAGTGCAATTTTGACCGGTGGGCGGCTTATGTAAATGGAAAGATTTTGTTGAAAACTAGCGTATAATATTATGTTTTGTTTATAATTGTTTTGTAATAATTTGGTTTTTAATGTTAAAGTATAAGTATGTTTTGGATTACCTATTACGAATATAATTGATTTTGATGAAGTTAAATAAAAGTCTTTCGCTGTATTTTATATGAAGGATTTCAAATTGATACGTTTTATCGTAAATTGTTTAAAGTAGGTACATGTGTAAAAAAAATTAATTAAGCAAAAGAAAAACCAATGGAGGGAAGAGCTAAATGGGACTTGCTACTAACCTTTCTTCCTTCCAAGGATGATGGAAAGCAGCAAGAAAAACTTAACTTACTATCTCAAAAGTAAGCTGCATTGAAGGTTCTTCTCAGACGGCCGGATATGACTCATTGGAGTTTGATCAGAAGGGAACTTAGAATAAGGCTCCAGGAATGTTATTCCATTAGATAGGATCCCTACAAAATGAACAAAAAAATTAGGAAATCCTTTGGCTCGGCTTCGGGTGATGGCACCTTGAGGAAGGAGAACCTGATGCATGTGATAAGCCCAAAGCCTAAATCCCTAAGTTCTATGGCCAAAACCCTTACCCCTAAACCTTAAAACCCTAAGTCGGAAGCTGTAATGCTCATGCCTGATCACGAAGGCCAAAGCACTAAGTTCTAAGCCTAAGCCTAAGCCTAAGCCATAAGTCATAAGTCATAAGCCTTGTACCTCATTGAGCCCTTACCCCTATGTTGTAAGTCATATGCCTTAAGGACTAAGCCTTAAGCTAAAAGATAAAGATAAAAGCTTAAAGCCTTAATCCCTATGCTATAAGTCCTAACAACTAAGTCATAAGCTATAGGATCTATGCCCTACGCCTAAAGCCCTAAGCCCTAAGTCTTAAATCCTAAACTTTGAGCCCTAAGTCTTATGAACTAGGCCTTGAGCCCTATGCCATAACCCCTAAGCCTAGAGCCATATGCAATCTATATGCTCTTAGCCATAAGCTCTAAGTCTTTTTCCCTAAATCATAAGCCCTAAGCCCAAAGGCCAAAGCTTTAACAATTAACCCATGAGCACAAAGCCCTATTCCCTGAGCCCTATATCCTGAGAAATAATGTCTAAGTCCTAATCCCCTAAGCCATAAACTTCAATTCCGAACACTTAAGCCATGAGCCTCAGGCACTATGCCATAAATCGTAAGCCCTTAACCCTAAGCTCTAAGCCCTTAGTTCTAAGCCTCAAGCCCTAAACACGAAATCGAAAGCACAAAGCCAAAAGCCTATGCCCAATGTCATAAGCACTCCTTTGTTTGGCATAAACCCTAGGCCCTAAGCATTATTCTCTAAGCCCTGAGCCCTAAGCAATTTATTCTAAGCCATACGCCATAAACCTAAACTGTAAGCCTATAAACCAAATCCCTAAGCATAACCCATGACCCTTAAGCTTTAAGCCCTATGCCTTCCGGTCTAAGCCCTAAGCCATTAG
>QAOC01041222.1:10238-21360 GCA_003255005.1 Begonia fuchsioides | reverse complement strand
AAAACCTAAACCCGAAACTCAAAAGCCAAATTTGGAAATCCAAAACCATAAACCTGACACTCAAAACCCAAAACCCGAACCTCGAAACCCAAAACCTGAAACTTGAAACTCAAAACCCAAAAACCAAAATTCATAACTTGAATTCTAAAACCATAAACCTGAAACTAGAACTTAGAAACCCAAAACACAAACTCTGAACCAGAAACTCAAAACTCGAAAGGCAAAATCCTAAACTCGAAACCCAAAACAAAAACTCAAACCCCAAAACCTGAAACCCAAACCCCGAACTATAAAACCTGAAAGAGAAAGCCCAAAATAAAAAAGTAGAAACCTAAAACTAGAAATCAAAAACCTAAACCTTTAACCTAAAACCCAAAACTAAAATCCGAAACTCAAAACCTAGAACCTGAAACTTAAAAAACAAAAAACTAAAATCCAAAACTCGACACCCAAAACCTGAACCACAAAGCCCAAAACTTGAAACTCGAAACCCAAAACCCTAACTCCAAACCCCAAAATCCAAAACAAGAAATTAAAAAAATAAAAGCCAAAAAACCTAAAAATGAAACTCAAAATCCAAACCTAAAACCTAAAACCCAAAACCAAAACTTTGAACCCCGATTCAGAAAAAACTTGAACCCTGAATCCAAAAATAGAAACTTGAAAGTCGAAACTCAAAACTCGAAACCTAAAACCTGAAAACATGAAACCCAAAACCCAAAACTTGAAACCCAAAACCTGAAACCTGGAACCCGACACCTAAAACCTGAAACCTAAAACATGAAACCCAAAACTTCAAACTCAAAATTCGAACCCCAAAACTCCATTCCAGAAACATAAAACTAAAAGTTCGAAACCCAAAAAATAAACTCTGGAATCGAAACCCAAAACCCTCAACTCGCAACCTAAACCTGAAATTCGAAACCCAAAACCTGAACCCCGAAACCCAAAACTTAAATCCCAAAACCCAAAATACATAACTAAAAACCCAACACCCGAGCAATGAAACTCCAAAAGCAAAACCTTAGACCCAAAATCCAAAGCCCTATGCCCTAACACTTAGTCCTAAAGCCCTAAGCCCAAAGCCCTATGCACTAAACCCTAATAAAAAAGACTAAGAGCTAAGCCCAAGTCCAAGGCCTTAGACCCAAAATCCAAAGCCTTAAAACATGAGCCCTATGTCCTGACATCTAAGCCCAAAGTCCTTAGGCCTAAGTCCTGAGCCCTTAGACAAAAGCGATAAGCCTTAAGCCCAAAGACCAAAGCCCTAAGTCCTAGGCCTTATTCCCTAAATCTTAAGTCATTAGCCCAAAGGACTAAGCCTTATGAAAACAGAAGAAAGCTCTAAGACCTAAGCTTAAAGCCCTAACCTTAATCCCTAAGTCCCACGCCCAAAGCTCTAAGTCTAAACCCTTAATCCTTAACACAAAAGCCCAAAGCGCTAAGCGAAAAGCCCTTAATCCAAATCCCTACATCTGAAGACCTAATTCCTTAGGAAAAACCCCAAAGCTTTAAGACTAAGTTTTAAATTCTAAGCCCATATCCCTAAGCTCTAAGACATAAGCCCTAAGCTCTAAGCCCAAAGCCATAAATACTAAGCCTAAAGCCCTAAGTCATACGACCTAAGTCAAATGCTCTAACCCTAAAGCCCTAAGCCATATGTTGTGAGTGAGTTGTAAGCCCAAGGATAAAGCTTCAAAACCAAAGCCCAATGCCCTAAGCCATAATCACAATTCCCTAAACTCTAAGCTCAATACCTAAGCTTTAGCCCCAAGCCATAAGACCTAACAATAAAGCCCAAAGCCCTTAGCCCAAACGGCTAAGCCCTAACCCTTAATCTTAAATCCTTAAGCCCTAAACCCTAAGCCTTAAGCCTAAGCTCTAAGCCATAGACCCAAAGCTCGAAGCCTAAAGCCTAAGCCCTAAGTCCTGGAATCTAAGCCGAAAGCCCTTATCCCAAAGCCCTTACAGTTGACCCAAAAGACCAAAGCCCTAAGCCTTACGCCCTATTCCCTAGGTCGTAAGCCATTAGCCCTAAGCCCAAAGTCGTAAGACAAAATTTTGAAGCCTTAACTCCTCAGCCAAAAGTCTTAAGCCCTAAGCCCTGAGACTTAAGCTTAATGCCCTAAGCTTAATTCCTAAGGCCCAAGCCTAGAGCCCTAGTCTCAAGTCCTAAGCCTTAACAAATAAGCTTGAAGCCCTAAACATGAAGCCTGAAACTCGAAGCCCAACTTTGTATTGGAAAAGCCCAAAGCCCAAGGCTCTAAGCCCTAAGATCTAATTCCTTACTCTAATGCCCTAAGGACTAAGCCCTAAGCCTGAAGCCTCAAGCCATAATCCGAAGGCCCTACACAAAAACGTCAAAGCCCTAAATGCCAAGCCTAGACCCTAAGCCCTAAGCCTTAAGCCATCAGCCCTAATTCCTTAGCTATAGTACCTAAGCATGAATCTTATGCACAAAGCTCTAAGCCCAAACCTCGAAACCCTAGGCCTTAATCTCAAAGCCCAAAGTCGTAAACCCTAAGCCTAAAGCCCTAAGTCTTATGCCCTAAGACCTAACACTTGGCACCTAAGACTAAAGCCCTAAGCTCTAATCCTTAAGCTCAAAGCCCTAAGCAGTAATCCCTAAGCCTAAAACTCAAAGCCCAAATCCATTAGCCCAAAGCTCGACGCATTAAGCCCAAATCCCTTAGCCCAAAGCCCAACGCGCTGAGCTCTAAGCCCAAAGCCCTTAGCCTTAATCACGAATCCCTAAAGCTATAATTGTTGGCTCAAAACCCTAAACCATAAACCCTAAACCCTAAGCCTTAAGCCCTAAACCCTAAACCATAAACACCTATGCCCTGAGCCCTATGTGCTAATTCTTAAGCCATAAGCCATCTTAAAGCCCTAAACCCTAAGTCCTAAGCCTTAACTTTAAACCCAAGCCCTAAGCCCTAACAAAAAAGCCCAATGGAGTAAGCGGAAAGCCCTAACCCTTAATCCTAAAGCCCTAAGCCCTAAGCCCAAAGCCTTGTGTACTAAACCCTAATAAAAAAGACTAAGCCTTAAGCCATAAGCCCAAGGAATTAAACCAAAAATCCAAAGCTGTAAAACCTAAGCCCTATGTCTTGACATCTAAGCCCAAAGCCCTTAGGCCTAAGCCCTGAGCCCTAAGACAAAAGCCATAAGCCTTGAGCGCAAAGACAAAAGCCCTAAGTCCCTACGCTCTATCCCCTAACTCTTGTGTCATCAGCGCTAAGGACTAAGCCTTAAGCCCAAAGACCAAGGCCCTAAGCTTAATCCCTGAGTCCCACGCCCAAAGCCCTAAGTCTAAACCCCTAATCCTTAACACAAAAGCTCAAAGCCCGAAGCAAAAAGCCCTTAATCCGAATCCCTACATCCGAAGACCTAATTTCTATGGAAAAACCATAAAGCTTTAAGCCTAAGTTTAATCCCTAAGCCATAAACCCTAAGGCCTAATCCCAAAGCCCAAAGCCCTAAATACTAAGCCTAAAGCCCTAATTCGTACGAACTATGCGTTGTACCATGACAATTAGGCCTAAAGCCCTAAGCGCTAATTCATAAGTCCAATACAGTAACACCTAAGCCCAAAGCCCAAAGCAAAAAGTCCTAAGCCATATGTAATGGGTCCCGAGTTATAAGCCCTAAGGATAAAGCTTCAAAACTAAAACCCAGTGCCCAAAGCACTAATACCAATGCCCAAAACCCTAAGGCCTAAAGCCCTTAGTCCAAAGCCCTTACCGTTGACCCTAAAGACCAAGGACCTAAGCCTTATGCCCTATTCCCTAGGTCTTAAGCCATTAGCTCTAAGCCCCAAGTCCAAAGACCAAATTTTAAAGCCCTAACTCCTTAGCCAAAAGTCCCAAGCCCTAAGCCAAAAGACTTAAGCCCAAAGCCCTAGGCTTAATTCCTAAGGCCCAAGCATAAAGCCCTAAGTCTTAAGCCCTAGGCCTTAACAAATAAGCTGGAAGCCCTAAACCTGAAGCCCTAATTCGTAAGCCAAAAGCTCAAAGTCCAAAGCACTAAGCCGAAAGCTGCAAGAGGTATGCCTTATGCCGTAACCACTCACAGCTAAGCCCAAATGCCAAAGTCCTAATTCTCTAACACTAATCCCTAAGCTGTAAGATCTAATCCCTAAGCCCAAAGCCAAAAACTGTAAGACCTATGCCCAAACCCTGATGCACTAAGCCCCATATCCAAAAAATTCTAACCCATAAGCCTTAAGTGCTATGCCTAAAGTCCAAAGCACATAGCAGAAAGCCCTATGCCCAATGCCCTTTGACAAAAGTCTTAAGTTGTAAGCTTGAATAACGAAGCCCAAAGGCCTAAACCAAAACCTCTATGTCATAAGCAGTTATTCCAAAACCTTACCTGTAAGCCCAAAGTTTAAAGCCTTAGGCCTTAAGCTAAAAGACCGAAGCCCTAAACCTTAAGCTCTAGGTTCAAAGCTCGAATTCCTAACAATTAAGACCAAAGTCGTAAGCCCAAAGCACAAAACCTCATACCCTAAGCCCTAATCCCTAAGGAAAAATCCTAAAGTCGTACGTGTAGGACCAGTTTTAACCTAAGTGGGGGTGAATTAGGTTAATTGAAATTTTTCGTAAGTTAAATTCTTTAAGAACAAATTAAAAGGGTTGGTTATCAAATTCAGTTTATGCCAGCACAATCAACAAAGTAAAAGTTGAGAGAGAGAGAATTTGACACCGATATGTTTTCGCAATTCGGCTAACAATTGCCTACGTCCACGCTTCAAGGTAGCTCCTTGAAGATCCTGCACTTGATTGAACTTCCAGGTGTCAATCTAACCTTTACAACTTGACTCTTCTTTCTTAGAGGCGTCACCCCTTTGACTCTTATTTTTCAGAGGCCACCCCTTTACAAATTTGCTCAAGAGAATTGATACAGATATTTATGGTTTTTTATCCGACTCTCTCAATCACTAAAAAATGATCTAAAGTAAGTACAAGAAATGAGAGAGTAACAGTTAAATCAAGAATGATTTTTGGCAGAGTTTTGGCATGTCTTTTTCTCTAAAAAATTTGTCACCACAAATAGATTTTCTTCAGCTATTTATAATTTTGCAGCAGCTCAGGCTCGGGCGGTCGACATATGTACGAGAGCGGTCGACCGCAATATAACCGTTTAGACTCATTAGAAAATAGCCGTTGGAGCTTTGTCTCTTGTAGTTGTTCCTGATGGGTCGACCTAACAATCGAGCGGTCGACATAGAGTTTGACTTTGGAGTTTCTGCGGTCGACCTACATTGTAAGCGGTCGACATAAGTCGTTATCGGTCGACATAGATTACATCTCTGGAATTTCTCATCGGTCGACATATGTCTTGTGTGGTCGACATGAATTTTGTCTCTAGAACATAGCCGGTCAACATAATTCTGTATCGTCGACAAAGTTACATCTCTGGATTTTTGCCTCGGTAAACCTGCATCTTCGGGCGGTTGACATACATCTCTTCTCTGGAATTATTGCGGTCGACATACATCTCTTCTCTGGAGTTGTTGTGGTCGACATATATGAATAGCTGTCGAAATATATCTTTTTTCTGGAGTTGTTGCGGTCGACATATATGAATAGCGGTCGGCATACATCTCTTCTCTTGAATTATTTTGGTCGACACATGTGAAAAACGGTCGACATAACTTGAGAGAACTTACAAAATTCTGCAAACACTCGAGCAACTGGTTAGACATTAAGTGTACCCTTTGACAAGGGTATGTCACATGAGAAATTAAGTCTATGAGATACATTACAACATAATTTAATTTAGCTTTCATACATTCACACAAATGATTATCATAAAAAATAATTGATTACTTTAAAAAATTTTAAAGCCAACAGTAAGCCCTAAGCCCAACTCCCTAAGCTCTAAGCCCAAAGCCCAAAGTCTTAAATCAGAAGCCCAATGTTTTAAGTTGTATATGTTAAGCCCAAAGCCCTAATCCCAGAGCCCTACGCCCTAAGTCTTAAGTAGTAAGCATTAAGCATTGAGTCCTATGCCATAAGTCTTAAGCAGTAAGCCTTAAGGCCTAAGCCCTAAGCCCGTAATCCAAAGCCGTAAGAGTAATCCTCAAGAATCAAGGACAAAGCCGTAAGACTAAAGCACTTAGCACTAACACTTTAGTTAAACCCCTAAGCTTTACGCTCGAAGCACTAAGAGGTTTAAGTTTTCAAGGTTTAGGTTTCATGATTTTTCGAATTTTAGGTTTAGGGTTTCATGTTTTGGTTTTGCATTTTGGGATGTTGGTTTGGGTTTTGGGTTTAAGGGTTTGGGTTTTCGGTTTAAGGTTTTAGGTTCTAGGTCTTAGGTTTTTTGTTTAAAATTCAAGGTTCGTTTGAAGGGTTTGGAGTTTGAGTTTAAGTTTTGGGTTTTAGTTTTTTCGTTACAGGGTTCGAGTTTGGTTTTTTGGATTCAGGGTTTAAGGTTTGCATTTTGGGTTCAGGGTTTGGGAGTTTCGATGTTTGAATTTTGTTTCATGTTTTGGGTTTTAGGTTTTAGGTTTTAGGTTTTAGGTTTTAGGTTTTAGGTTTTAGGTTTTAGGTTTTAGGTTTTGGGTTTTAGGTTTTAGGTATTAGGTTTAGGTTTCAAGTTGCAGGTGTTGGGTTTAGGGTTTCAGGTTCAAGGTTTTAGGTTTAGGGTTTAGGGTTTAAAGTTCATGTTTCGGGTTTTAGGTTTAGGGTTCGGGTTTGGGGTTTCGAGTTTAAGGTTTTAGGATTCTTGTTTAGGGTTTGGGTTCAAGTTTTGGGTCTTGGGGTTTAAAGTTTGTTTTTTGAGTTAAGGGTTGAAGCTTTAAATTTGGGTTTTGAGTCTCGGGGTTCAGGTTTTGGTGTTCAGGTTTGGATTTCAAATTTCTAGTTTCAGGTTCAACATTTGGGTTTAGGTTTTGATGTTCGAGTTTCAGGTTTTGGGTTTTGGGTTTTTTGGATTTAGGTTATCTGTTTCAGTTTTTGAACTTCGGGTTTTGAGTTTGTGGTTTAAAGTTTTAAATTTTGAGTTTTGTGTTCCAAGTTTTGGAGTTCGAGGTTTTTTGTTTTGGGATTCAGGGTTCAGATTTCAAGTTTCGCATTTTGTGGTACAATTTTGAGTTTTAAGTTTTTTGTTTCGAGTTTCAGGTTTTGTGTTTTGGGTTTCGCATTTTGAGCTTCGGTTTTTTACTTTTTTGCTTCGGCGTTTAAGATTCAGGTTTGGAGTTCGGAACTCGGGTTTTGGGTTTCTATGTTTGAATTGAAATTTTTTATTTTAAGGATCGGGTTTTTGGTTTTTGGGTTCAGGTTTTGAGTGTTTGGTACATGTTTTGAGTGTTTTGGTTCGACTTTCCAGTTTGGGGATTCAGGTTTTGGGTTTTGAGTTTCGAGTTTCATGTTTTGGGGTTCGGTTTCGGGTTTCAGGTTTTTTGTTTCGTGTTTCGGTTTTTGTGTTTAAGGTTTTGGGTCATGTTTTGGGTTTTGAGTTTTTCCTTTTAAGGTTCAATTTTTATGTTTTGGGGTTCAAGTTTTGACTCTTGGGTTTTAGGTTTCGGGGTTTGAGTTTCAAGTTTTAATTTTTGGGTTTCAATTTGGGTTTTGAGTTTTAAGTTTCTGTTTTTGGGTTTCAAGTTTCGTGTCGTGGGTTTCCTGTTTAGATTTTAGGTATCTGGTTTTAGGTTTTGGGTTTCCAGATTAGGGCATGGTGTTCAAGTTTTGGGTCTCTAGGTTCAAAGTTCATGTTTTGTATTTCGGGTTTAGTGGTCGGGTTTTGTGTTGAGACTTAAGTTTTCTTGTTTTGGGTTTTAGATCTCAAGGTTTTAGTTTCGAGTTTGCGGTTGCAGTTTTAGGTTTTGGGTTTACAGTTCTCAAAATCATAATGCTGGAGAGCTGAGCTGTGAGAGATTTAGGAAAATGAATCCTCCATCATTTAATGGACAGTCCAGAGACCCTGTGTTGGCTGAAGAGTGGATTCGTTCCTTGGAGAAGATATTTCAATATGCTAAGATTGAGGAAGGAGAAAAAGTTAATTGTGCAACCTTCTTGCTGACTATGGATGCAAGGAATTGGTGGGATACTGTTGAGGTAACTACCAATGTTCAAGAACTATCATGGGCTCAATTCAAGGAAATTTTCTATGACAAATATTTTTAGGAGAGCTCAACAGAATAAAAAGAAAATGAAGTTTATTCAGCTGAAGTAGTTGGGATCAGTAGCTGAATATGTGCAAACGTTTGAAGGCCTATCATGGTTTGCTCCACAACTGGTGGCAACCAATGAAGATAAAGTTGAGCAGTTTGTGCAAGGATTGAAACCAGAAATTTATAAAGGAATAAAGACTTGGGGATCAGAGGATGCTCAATATTCGAAGGTTGTTTCCAAGGCTCTAGACCTTGAGGAAGCAGAATCAAAGTTGGTGAAGCAACAACCGGGAACATCCCAAAGACGGTTCTTTCAAGAAGTCCAACCGCAATCGAGTAAACAATGGCAACAAGTGCGTGGGACGAAAAAGCCAAGTGAAAGTTCAAACGAGCAAGGGAAAAGAAAGCAAGTTAAAAGTCTAGGGACGATATTGGAATCTCCCAAGTGCAATCGGAAGCATGCAGGAGAGTGTATGGCTGGATCTGGACGCTGTTTCAGATGATTGTCTGAAGGCACCTCCAAACAAACAAGAACAGAAGAGAATAGCTGGTCATGTTTTTGCAATGATTGATGCCGAGGAAGCGGACCATCTGGCCATGGTGGCAGGTACATTATTAATTGATGGAATTAGTGCCTTTTCATTGATAGATTCAGGAGCTACACATTCATTTATGTCTGAAGAGTTTTCTAAGAAGTTGAACCGGGTACCTGATGTGGCAGAGTAGTTGTACGAAGTGATGCTACCTTCAGGTGACCATCTACGATTAGATAGAGTAATTATAGATTTTGGGGTTCAAATCAATGATCGTATATTGGACGTTGAGTTCATTATAATGAAGATGAATGCATATGAAGTTATTTTAGGGATGGACTGGCTGTTTCGACATTTTGCAACTATAAATTGCGGAACTAGAATAGTCAGTTTTTAACCTCCTTTGTCAGATGCCTTTTATTTTCAAGCGACAAGGAATAAAAAGCAATTACCAATTGTATCAGCAGTACGGGCTTGGAGATTATTAAAGGGTGGTTGTATGGGATTTCTTGCAAGTATTGTGGATTGTCGTAAGAAGCCTGATCTTAAATTGCAAGAGATTCTAGTAGTTCAGAAGTTTTTAGAAGTGTTTTTAGATAATTTACCCGGACTACCTCCTGATTGAGAAATCGAATTTTTGGTAGACGTTTACCCCAGAGCGGGACCAGTATCAAAGAATCCATATCGAATGGCTACAGCAGAAATGAAGGAGTTGAAGGGGCAGTTAGAGGAGTTGTTGAGCAAGAGTTTTATACGCCCTAGTTTCTCCCCCTAGGGAGCCCCTGTTTTGTTTGTAAAGAAGAAGGACAGAAGCCTAAGGATGTGCATCGACTATTGTGAATGAAACAAATTGACAGTGAAGAATAAGTATCAGTTGCCTAGGATTGATGATCTGTTTGATCAATTGCAGGGTGCACGGGTATTTTCCAACAATGACTTGCGGTCAGGATATTATCAGTTAAGAGTAAAGGAGGAAGATATTCCAAAGACCACATTCAGAACCTGATATGGACATTATGAGTTCCTGGTAATGTCGTTTGGTTTGACAAATGCTCCAGCGGCGTTTAGGGATCTTATGAATAGAATATTCCACGAGTATCTCGATAAATTTGTCATCGTGTTCATCGATGATATTCTGGTGTATTCTAAGTCGGAAGAGGAACATAAGGAGCATTTAAGGATGATCTTAAGTATATTAAAGCAACATCAGTTATATGCCAAATTCTCTAAATGCAAATTTTGGTTAGATCGGGTGAATTTTCTGGGTCGCGTGATTTCTAAAGAAGGTGTATCCGTTGATCCAGTAAAGGTGCAAGCTGTTCGTGAATTGCCACAACCAAAGAATGAGATTGCTATGCCATTAACGCGATTAACAAGGAAAAACATGAAGTTCTGGTTGTCAGAGGATTGTGAAAAGAGTTTTCAACTATTGAATGACAAGTTAACCTTAACACCAGTGCTAATAATTCCAATAGAAGATGCATATTTTAGCATATTTTGTAATGCGTCGTTGATGGGATTAGGATGTGTGCTGATGCAAGAAAGTAAGGTAATTTCTTATGCATCATGACAATTGAAAGATTATGAGAAGAACTATCCTACCCATGATCTAGAGTTGGCAGTAGTAGTCATCGCCCTAAAAATCTGGATACATTACTTATATGGACGTCATTGTGAGATATTCACGGACTATAAGAGTCTCAAGTATCTTTTAACACAAAAGAGCTGAATTTAAGACAGCGGCGATGGCTGGAATTTGTTAAAGATTACGATTTATAGATTAAATATCATCCAGGAAAGGCTAATGTGGTAGCTGACGCACTGAGCAGGAAGTCAGTAGCAGTGCAGTCAGAGATGATGCAAATTTTGGTAGAAATTTGTAACGACCTGAAAAGGGCAGACATTGAAGTTATATCAGATCTAACAGTGCAGTTAGCTCCTTTAGCTGTGAGACCAAATATGTTGGACAGAATTTGGGAAGCTCAAAAAGAGGATTTGAAGTATATGCAGTTTATGGAAGGGCAGTTACCTAATTCTTTTGAATTTCAGTGTTCAAAGGAGGGGATACTTAAATTCTGTAATTGATGGTATGTTCCATGTAACAGAGAATTGAGGAATGAGATATTGAGACAAGCTCACTCTTCAAAATTTTTGGTTCACCCAAGAAGTACAAAGATGTATCAGGATTTGAAACAGTGTTTTTGGTGGCCGGGAATGAAAAAGGATATTGCAAAATATATTAAATCATGTGTTGTATGCCAACAGGTAAAGGCAGAACATCAGAGGCCCGCATGAATGCTAAAGTCGTTGGTGATTCCGAAATGGAAGTGGGACCATATTTCTATGGATTTTGTAGTCGGATTGCCTTCAACGATTAAAGGTCATGACAGCATTTGGGTAATTATTGATCGTTTAACAAAATCTGCTTATTTTATTCCGGTAAGAACAAAATTTTCCGTGGAAAAGT
>QAOC01041218.1:0-15456 GCA_003255005.1 Begonia fuchsioides | reverse complement strand
TATTGCTTTATTTAATAGTCGTTTGTTATTTTGCCAAGTATAGTTGTTGTTATTTATTGTACTATTAAATTACTAGGTTAATTCTGGCTATGTAGACTTGGTTCTTAAGTGGTCCGTTGTGACTCACCTCTCTTACCTGAGAATCTATCTAGTGTGATTTTTTAGTACAATATCTTACACGCTATTTGAAATTGCCCGAGCTTCCGCAACAATTGGTATCAGAGCCTAAGGTTTTGTAGTATGCTCTGTGGTTGCAGTTTTGTCTGAACTTCCACATCAGAAACAATTTTGTAGGATTCTCCGCTATTAAATAAATTGTTATTTTGTACAGAAATGACAGACTCATCAAAAATGAAGTCTTCTACTTCCTCAATACTATCAAGAAATGTATTGTCGGATGCAAGATTTGTTGTGGAGATTTTTTATGGCACATGTCATTTTGGCATGTGGCAAAGTGAAGTTCTAGATGCTTTATTTCAACAAGGTCTAGACGTTGCCATTGAAGAAAAGAAACCAGAAGATGTTGAGCAAAGAGATTGGATGATGCTAAATTGATTAGCGTGTGGTACAATTCGATTGTGTCTATCGAGGGAGCAGAAATACGCATTCTCAAAGGAAATTTCTGCAAATAAATTATGGATAGCACTTGAAGAAAAATTCTTGAATAAAATCAGTCAGAATAAACTCCACATGAAGAAAAGACTGTTTCGCTTCAATTATGTTCCAGGTACCACACTGAACGATCACATCACGAGTTTCAATCAGTTAGTCACTGATTTGATGAATATGGATGAGACGTTCAAAGATGAAGATCTAGCTTTGATGTTATTGGAATCCCTTCCCGAGGAGTTTGAGTTTCTTGAAATGACTCTACTTCATGGGAAGGTTGAAGTGACTCTTAGTGAAGTGTCTGCTGCCTTGTATAGTTATGAACTACGAAGGAAAGATAAAAAAAAGGAAGCACTAGTGGAGCTACAGAAGCTCTAGTTGTGAGAGGGCTTCCGCAAAGCCAGATCAAAGGGAAGAAAGAGGGATCAAAATCGAGGCCCAAAATGGGTAAAGATGAATGTGTCTTTTGTCACGAAAAAGGACATTAGAAGAAAGATTGCCCCAAATTGAAGAATAGAGGAAAATCTGACAAAGGAAAAGCTATTGCAGATTCAAATGTTGCTGAATGCAAAAGTGATGCGAAATCAAATTATTCTCTAAGTGTTTCACGTTCAACATCGCATCTAGATGAGTGAATTTTGGATTCTGGTTGCACTTGTCACATGTGTCCCATTTGGAAATGATTTTTTGAATTTCAAGAAATCGATGGAGGAGTTGTTTACATGGGCAATGATAATCCATGTAAAACAACTGGGATAGGTTCAATCAAGCTGAGGAATCATGATGGATCCACCAGAATTTTGCGGGATGTGCGGTATGTGCCAATGCTAAAAACGAATCTCAAATCATTGGGGGCTCTAGAATCTAAGAGCCTAGTTGTGATGATGCGAGATGAAATTCTTAAAGAAACTTCAGGAGCACTAGTGATGTTGAAAGACGTAAGGAAAAACAATTTGTATTACTATCAAGGTAGTACAGTTATTGGGGCAGTCGTAGTAGCAACTTCAAGTCCCAAGAAGGATGCAGAAGCAACAAAATTGTGACATATGCGATTGGGACATGCTGGCGAGAAATCCTTGCAAATGCTTGCCAAGCAAGGATTGCTGAAAGGTGTAAATATTTGCAAATTAGAATTTTGCGAGCATTGTGTTCTTGGAAAACAACGAAGAGTAAAGTTTGGTACTGCAATCCATAATACCATAGGCATTCTGGATTATGTACACTCAGACGTATGGGGTCTAGCCAAGACTCCGTCTCTCAGAGGGAGACATTATTTTGTCACTTTCGTTGATGACTTTTCCAGAAGAGTTTGGGCGTTCACTATGAAGAACAAAGATGATGTGCTTGGAGTTTTCCTTAAATAGAAAATTGAAATAGAAAACAAGACAAGAAGGAAAATAAAGGTTCTCCGATCAGACAATGGTGGAGAATACAAGAGCGATCCATTCCTGAAGGTAAGCCAAGATTGTGGCATAATTCGGCACTTCACCGTTAGAGGAACACCGCAATAGAATGGAGTGGCAGAGCGTATGAACAGGGCACTTGTGGAGAAAGTTCGTTGTATGTTGTCTAATGCTGGATTAGACAGGAAGTTTTGGGCTGAGGCTATAACATACGCTCAAAATCTAGTCAATCGTTTACCATCATTTGCTATAGATGGCAAGACTCCATTGGACGTATGGTCCGGAAAACCTGTTACTGATTATGACACTTTACGTGTTTTGGGTTCTACTGCATATTATCATGTGAATGAATCAAAGTTGGATCCAAGAGCAAAGAAGGCTCTGTTTATGGGCTTCAATGCTGGAGTTAAGGGATACCGTTTATGGTGTCTAGTGAGCAAGAAGACGATAATCAGTAGAGATGTTACCTTTGATGAAACTGCAATGTTGACTAAGGTAAATCTAAAAGAGGTTGAGAGTACTTCACAGCAGGTGAAGTATACTACGAAGCAAGTGGAGTTTAAACAGGCAGTGGTTAATCCAGCAAGTAACACCATTCATAACTCACCGATGGCAGAAGGAGAGTCAAATGAGGAAGAAATTCCTACTCAAGAACTTCTTCATCAATCGGAGCCAATTGCCATTAGAAGAACAAGGCGAGAGATTCAAAAACCTGCTCGCTTTACTGATAATGTTCCATCCACCTACCCAGAAGCCATTCGAAGTTCAGAAAATGGTAAATGGGCAGGTGCAAGGGAAGAAGAAATGCAATCTCTTGAAAAGAACGGGACATGGGAGTTGGCGCCACTACCAAAGGGGAAGAAGGAAATTGGATGCAAATGAATATTTGGAAAGAAAGAAGGATTTCCTGACAAAGATTATATCCGCTACAAGGCAAGGTTGGTGGCTAAAGGCTACGCTCAGAAGGAAGGAATTGATTATAATGAGGTTTTCTCTCCCGTGGTTAAACATTCCTCCATTAGAATTTTGTTAGCCTTGGTAGGACAGTTGAATTTGAAGCTAGCTCAACTGGATGTGAAGAACGCGTTCCTGCACGGTGATTTGAAGGAGGAAATCTATATGACTCAGCCAGAAGGATACAAGATTGATGGAAAAGAAGATTGAGTTTACAGACTGAACAAATTATTGTACGGACTGAAACAATCCCCGAGATAGTGGTACAAACGATTTGACCAGTTTATGATGGGTCAAAAGTACACAAGAAGCAAATACAATCATTGTGTGTATTTGCGCAGAATTCAAGATGGATCCTACATCTACTTACTCTTGTATGTTGATGATATGCTGATAGCATCAAAGAGCCAAGTTGAGATTGACAAGTTGAAGGCTCAGTTATGCAAATAGTTCGAGATGAAGGATTTGGAGGAAGCTAAGAAGATTCTCGGTATGAAGATAAACAGAGAAAGAGAAAAAGGCAAGTTATATCTAACTTAGAAGAAGTATTTGAAGAAGACATTACAGCGTTTTGGTGTTCATGAAAATACAAAACCTGTAAATATCTCACTTGCTTCTCATTTCAAATTAAGTAATCTGTTATCTCCAACAAAAGATGAAGAACGAGAATACATGGCAAAAGTCTCATATGCAAATGCAGTCGGAAGCTTGATGTATGCAATGATGTCTACGAGACTAGATATTTCACATGCTGTTAGTGTTGTGAGCAGATATATGCATGATCCTGGCAAGGGTCATTGGCTAGCTGTGAAATGGATTCTGTGGTATCTCCAAAATACCGTAGATGTTAGATTAGAATTCGAGCGGGATAAATCTTTTGGTCATTGTGTAGTTGGATATTGTGATTCTGACTATACAAGAGTTTGGATAAGCGACAATCTAGAACTAGCTATTTGTTTTCTTTAGCAAATGCGCGAGTTAGTTGGAAGTCTACTTTGCAACAAACAGTAGCTTTGTCTACAACAGAGGNGCAAGGGTCATTGGCTAGCTGTGAAATGGATTCTGTGGTATCTCCAAAATACCGTAGATGTTAGATTAGAATTCGAGCGGGATAAATCTTTTGGTCATTGTGTAGTTGGATATTGTGATTCTGACTATGCAAGAGTTTGGATAAGCGACAATCTAGAACTAGCTATTTGTTTTCTTTAGCAAATGCATCAGTTAGTTGGAAGTCTACTTTGCAGCAAACAGTATCTTTGTCTACAACAGAGGCAGAGTATATGGCAATTACAGAAGTTGTAAAGGAAGTTATTTGGCTTCATGGGTTGCTAAAAGACTTGGGAATTGGTCAGAAACAACTTGAAGTATATTCTGACAGTCAGAGTGCTATTCATTTGGCAAAGAATTTCATGCAAGGACGAAGTATATTGATGTTCGCTATCATTTTGTGCTGGAAAGGAAGAAGAGATACTTCTCCAGAAGGTTCATACTTTGGAGAATCCTGCAGATATGCTGACTAAAGTGGTTACAAGAACCAAGTTTGAACATTGTTTAAACTTGGTTAATATCCTGCAAATTCGAGTAGGCGCCTGACAGCGCAAATTTGGAGACACTGCGAAAATCGTTTGATTGACAAGATTTATTTTTGGGTGTGATTCAAATTAAGTCAATGTGGAGATTTGTTGATTTTTGACCTAATTTCTATCCCAGATCGGGAAGAATTGTTTTAGGGGGAGGGGGTAAACACTATAAATTAACTCTTCCTCCTCCTATTCTTCTCATCTTATTCCAAAATTACTTATATCTCTTTGGTAATTTTGGTCTTACTCATTTTCTCTTTGTAATATTTCTTTGTGAAATATATTTGGCAGTATTCGATTGTAGGATCGAGATTAACCTAAGTTCGTGGGGGGGGGGGGTGATTTAGGTTAACTAAACTTTTTTGATTACTGAGACAAGTTCGTTCGAATTGTTTTAGTTATATCTAAAACTCTAATGCGGAATAATTAAACAAGTAAATAAGAGTTTAGAGTAAGAGAAATTGACACCGGTTTGGTAACGCGGTTCGGCCAACCTTGCCTACGTCTGCGCTTCAAGGTCCCTCCTTGAAGATCCTTCTCGCTCAACCTTGAGCTTTACTCCGATTGACTTACGAGTGTCAACCAAACCTTTTGACTCTTTTCTTGAAGGAGCGTCACCCCTTTTTACAATGATCGTTCAAAAAGTAAATTACAATTTGTACGGTTTTTAATAAACCGACTCACTCAATTTCAAAGATGATATACAAGTTTGGGTACAAGGATTTGAGAGAGTAAAAGATTGATAAATAAATTTGGCAGCGTTTGGGCGTGTTTTCTCTTCGAAAAAATCGTTGGTAAAAAATGAGACCGCTTCATCTATTTATAGATTGCTGCAAAATTGTCCAGTTGGGTCGACACAAGTCCATCTGGGGTCGACACAAAGTACTAGCCGGTAGACACATCAAAATAAATCCGTTGTGAAGTTTCTGACCGTTGGTGTTGTACTGTTGAATTGGGTCGACACAAGTGTTATTTGGGTCGACACAAAATATTTTCTGGAAATTGTTGGGGTCGACACAATGCTTGTTCGGTCGACACAACCTTGACGAATCCTTCTCTAGAATTTGCTAGGGTCGACACACTGTTTGTTAGGTCGACACAAACTTGTAGCATCCTTCTCTAGAATATCTGGGGTCGACACAATGTTAGTTCGAATTGTTTTAGTTATATCTAAAACTCTAATGCGGAATAATTAAACAAGTAAATAAGAGTTTAGAGTAAGAGAAATTGACACCGGTTTGGTAACGCGGTTCGGCCAACCTTGCCTACGTCTGCGCTTCAAGGTCCCTCCTTGAAGATCCTTCTCGCTCAACCTTGAGCTTTACTCCGATTGACTTACGAGTGTCAACCAAACCTTTTGACTCTTTTCTTGAAGGAGCGTCACCCCTTTTTACAATGATCGTTCAAAAAGTAAATTACAATTTGTACGGTTTTTAATAAACCGACTCACTCAATTTCAAAGATGATATACAAGTTTGGGTACAAGGATTTGAGAGAGTAAAAGATTGATAAATAAATTTGGCAGCGTTTGGGCGTGTTTTCTCTTCGAAAAAATCGTTGGTAAAAAATGAGACCGCTTCATCTATTTATAGATTGCTGCAAAATTGTCCAGTTGGGTCGACACAAGTCCATCTGGGGTCGACACAAAGTACTAGCCGGTAGACACATCAAAATAAATCCGTTGTGAAGTTTCTGACCGTTGGTGTTGTACTGTTGAATTGGGTCGACACAAGTGTTATTTGGGTCGACACAAAATATTTTCTGGAAATTGTTGGGGTCGACACAATGCTTGTTCGGTCGACACAACCTTGACGAATCCTTCTCTAGAATTTGCTAGGGTCGACACACTGTTTGTTAGGTCGACACAAACTTGTAGCATCCTTCTCTAGAATATCTGGGGTCGACACAATGTTAGTTGGGTCGACACAAATTCTAAAGAATTCGTCTCTGGATAAAGCTAGGGTCGACACAATTATAATGGGGTCGACACAAATGGGTTGCGTAGAGTCATATTTCGTGCAGGTGGGGTCGACCCACAAAATTTGGTAAGGTCGACACAACTTGTTCTCTTGGGTCGACACAAAAGATTTGGATGGGTCGACACATTTACGCATTGTTCTGCCAGTTTAGGTCGACACAATGCTTGTACGTTGGGTTGAGACTTAGCTTCTGTTTTGGAAATGGGTCGACACAAGGATACCATGGGTCGACACAATTGGAAAGTCTCGGCCTCTGTTTTGATTAAGGGTCGACACAAAGACTCTATGAGTCGACACAAATTAGAAAGGCTAAGCTTCTATTTTAAACATGGGTCGACACATATAACTAAGGGTCGACATAAACTAAGTAAGCTATGTTTCTGAATTATCTAAGTGTCGACATATATGACTAAAGGTCGACACAAACAGCATATATACATGACTTTTCTGCAGCACTTAAACAAAATAGTTAGACTTTAATTGTACCCTTCAATGAGGGTATTTCTCATGAATCGTTAAGTCTAATTTAAGAATTGTGAAATAGTTTCCTTTATAAATTTTATCTTTCATGCTCATCTTGCATAGATATCATAAAAAATAATTGATTACTTTAAACATACTTTTAATGCTAACACCGATGACGTACGCATATTTGGCCGAACCTCGTTAAATTTTGGTGTTTCTTTTATTGCTTTATTTAATAGCCGTTTGTTATTTTGCCTGATATAGTTGTTGTTATTTATTGTACTATTAAATTACAAGGATAATTCTGGCTAGGTAAGACTTAGTTCTTCAGTGGTCCGTTGTGACCTACCTCTCTTACCTGAGAATCTATCTAGTGTGATTTTTTAGTACAATAGCTTACACGCAATTTGAAATTGCCCGAGCTTCCGCAACACATCGGTCATTACCGCTTCTGTTGGTCTACCATTTTTGCATCATTCTTCGACTAAAGCTTTGGCGTTAGTCTTCTCTTCGACCCATTTTCGGCCATGTTTGTTCTGTCGTTTTACCATTTTCACATTTGGCTCTAGTATTTTATGCTTTCAGTTGATGCTATTTATTCGAGCTTATGATTATTATTTATTAAGTTTTTTATTTTTTACATTCTCTTTCTCACGATGGATCATCAGTCAATTTACTCGGCGCTACTTTTTAGCTCGTTTAAGTGTGACAATCTTTTTTTAACCTTGTAAACATGAGAAATAAATGAAAGTCTTCTGCTATCAAGGTCGTATGAAATATCATGTCTTGTGGGTCCTTGTTTGATAAATTAGGGTTAGCGAGAAAAATTGACCTCCATTACACGTAAGTTAACTATCTAAATCCGAGGAACTGAAGTATTTATCTTTTTCACATTTTTTGTTGGAATTTCTCAGCTCTTTTAGTCACTAATCCGTTACCAACATCATCTTTCCAATGCTCGTTTTGTAGGGTTCATCATTGGAAGGTGGAAGGCGATGATGCATGGCAATTATTTTCTACTTTATGTATTTTTAGATGGATTGTATTATAAAACTAGGTGGATTGTTTGTAATGAAACTAGATCGACATATTTGCCGAGATATTTGAATGGTTTAATGTCTGAGTTTGAAAGCAAATGTTACCATGCCCATTTTCTCAAGATTATTCCTTTACAATATTCATCTACTAAAAGACTATGATTGTCTGCGTTGACCGTACAATGCAAAAACACTTTCAACGTAATTCGACATTTTCTTGTTAGATTCTTCTTTGCAGCTTCTAAAAGTTCAACCATTGATCACATAGATTAAAAATGTTNGCACACCTCATGTATTCAGTAAAAGTTAAACTTCACTTAGAATTTTGTCTGAACTAATTTGGATATGATTATGCTCTTTTTATCTCCCTAGTCCTCTTGAGCTCTATTTAATAGGTCAATTTTAACCTCTCCAAACTTTCAATAACCACCACTAATTTTTATTACCTAATACTTAGTAGTTATTACTAATTACAATTGAGTCCTAATAGTAAGCTTTATTATTTTATTATAATTTTTATTTATATATGTTTTCTAGTTGAGAATACTCTATGATAGAGACATCTATTATCTCTAATATTTTTGGTCTAGTGGTTTCAACTACAATTATAAACTATATGTTTTGAAGCTATAATAGACGAAAGCAATACATAAATTACCAATAGGTCGTCTGCAAATGACAATAGCCTCACAATTCTATGAGCAGACGTAAGTGAACTATCGAACTGCGTTAGCCGACCTTGTTTCTTTTTTCTATCTCGTACTCTTTATTTTATATCATCACTCACTTAGGTAATTAGATTGTGTAAATCACATAGAAACTAGTTTAACTCAATATAACCTCGGTGATTAGATTTTGTTTGCATCAAGAGGCTACTCCATCTTTCTTCGGCAACTCATATCCGAAGAGCTTTGAGTAAGAATGTGTCCTATTGGCATTACACCTTGACCTAAGGTGGCTCCCACCCTTCTTCCATTCCATTTCATTTCATTGCAAGCTGTCACAACCCGAAACTGGGCCTAGAAAGACGCCAGGTCCAATGGCTCGATTCCCGAAGGAACCCGACTACTGAGCCCGAGGCTCGGGTATTCAATTGAAATCAAACAGCGAAAGTCTTAAAATTTCAAGCAAGCTCATACATTTAATCCAAATAGTCGGATAGCATACATAAAATGTTTCAACCCAATAATATACACGAGAAGTTTTACAATTTAAAATAATATATTGTTCAAATTTTACAAATACAAATTGGAGAATTTAAACTCCAATATAAGTCTTATTGGGGCTTACCCGAGAATGATCCTAAAAACAAAGTTTGTAGCCAAAGGGGTGAGTGACTACTCTCAGTAGAGATTTTGTTTTCATTATTAAATTATAAATAAATAACAACATGTTGAAACAGGATTTTGAACAATCCGTAAATATGTAAATGCACAATGAGGTGCAGTGTAAATGATGTGGATCCATCCACTCTAAGGTAGTGACAACCATAATGTAAATGCACAATGAGGTGCAATGCAAATGATGTGTATACATCCACTCTAAGGTGGTGGCAACCATAAATACCCAGATCTTGTTTAGGGATTCGAAACCCAAGGGCAGACATAGCCGTCCCTTTTAACCATTTGTGCACGACAACTCCCTCATGTTCAGTGATGAATGTGCAATGCATATGCATATGTTCAATAACAATAAATTGCAATAATAATATAAATGTAATTAAACATTTAAAATTAGTATTAATATAAAAACTCATACATTTTAATTCCTTGAAAAATTAAGTCAAAATCGAGAATATTAAATCATCATTTAGGTTGAATTAATTAGAGAATCCTGCACTAATACATTTAGGTTTAAAAATCAATTTACATCTAATGTAAAATAAATTATATTTATTTAATTTAATTTGATTTAATTTAGTTTAATTTAATTTAATTCTATTTAATTTCATTTAATTTTAATTTTAATTTAATTTAATTTTTATTTAATTTAATTTAGTTATTATTATTATTATATATTTTACATCATCTCCACCGGTGACGTTTTTTGTCGCCGGCGACTCCTCCAACCTCTGAATTCGACGAAACCTATGTCAAAACGTTCCTCTCAACGAGAAAAATGCATCGGTACCAAAAATTACGAGAAAAACTGCAAATTTTAAACACCAAACTAAAATGTATAACTCGCATTTTTTTCAGATTTCTTTCAAAATACAGGCTAAATTTAAAAGATTCTTGCACAAACTTTAATATTTTTCTCACACAAACGTGGTACCTGAATCGTCTAAAACGGAAGTTGGATCTTAAAAATCCCTCAACCCTACACGGGTGGGCTTCTCTCTTCCGGTCTTTCTTTCTCACGTCTCACTTCTCATATAACATATATTATAATATTTTTATTTAATAATATAATATAATAAAATTTTTAAAAATTAAATTATATTAATCGATCAAGTAACGATTTTTTTCCATCTTTATCTTTCGATTTTCTGGTCAATTATCTCAATCGACTAGGTGTCCACCTAATCAGAAAAATTGATTAAATCTACAACTTCCAAAATTTACGAAACAAAAATAAACGGTAAATTCGAATTTAAAACTTTGACTGAGAATACCAGTAATACACGTAACGAACCACGAAAAATTACTAGTAAAAAATTCAACAATTGACTAGTCAACAAAAGCGAAAATAATATAATACAAATTTTACACATTAATTTTTGCAGTGTTTACAATACTACCCCCTTAAAAAAAATTTCGTCCTCAAATTCAACACTTCAAAGATTCCTTAAAATAGATTAGGGTACTTCATCATCATTTCAGATTTTATCTCTTACGTTGATTCTCTTTTAGAATGATTCATTCATTGGACACGAACAACTGAGATTTCGCAACGGCGTAAGACTTTGACATCACGTTCCAAAATCCTTTCAGGTACTTCCTCATATGACACATCAGGTTGAATTGAAATATGAGGCCACGAAACAATGTGGTCATGATCAGCCACATACTTCCTCAGCATTGACACGTGAAAAAACATTATGTACATACCTTAACTGATGTGGCAACTCCAAACGATAAGCCACATGGCCAACGCGCTCAATGATTTTGAACAGCCCAATATATCTCGGAGCAAGCTTTCCCTTGACTCCGAATCGGTCGACTACTTTTCTTGGTCTGACTTTCAAAAATACAAAATCTTCGGCGTGAAATTCTACTTCGCGCCTCATCAATCTGCATAACTCTTTTGGCGACTTTGAACAGTTCTCAATATTTCCTTAATGGTTTGGACTTTATCTGTAGTTTCTTGAATTATTTTGGGACCAAGATCTGCACGCTCTTCAAGTTCGTCCCAACAAAGAGGAGATCTGCCTAGTCTACCATACAGAGCTTCGTAAGGAGAAATTCCTATACTCGTCTAATAGCTGTTATTATACACAAACTCCACCAATGACAAGTGGTTAATCCAGCTATCACCAAAATCTAAAATACAAGATCGCAACATATCCTCAAGGATTTGAATAGTTCTCTCTGATTGACCGTCGGTCTCAAGATGATGTGTTGTGCTGAAATGTAATTCGGTACCCAAAGTTCGTTGAAATGCTTTCAAAAATTTAGAAGTAAACTTTGAATCTCGATCCGACACGATGCTAGAAGGAACTGCATGCAATTGAACAATATTGTCGACATATAGCCTACTGAATTTAGAAGCTCAAAAGTCCATGCTCACTGGAATAAAATAAGAGACATTAGTCAATCGATCAACTATGACCCAAATAGCATCAAGCTGTTTAGGGGTATTGAGAAGTCCAGACACGAAATCCATGGCAATCTTATCCCACTTTCACTCCGGAATAGGCAGAGGCTGCAATAAACTAGCAGGTCTCTGATGTTCAGCCTTTATCTATTGACACGTCAAACACCTTGAAACAAACTCAGTCACATCTTGTTTCATACCATTTTACCAATACTGGTGCTTCAAATCTTGATACATTTTGGTAGAACCAGGATGTATGGAAAATCTGGACTTGTGGTGTTCAGAAAGAATAAAATGTCTTAAATCAGAATCATTCGGTACTACAATACGACTATTGAAGTATAAGCAATTATCTTGCCCAATACTCCAATCATTAAATTCTTCACCAACTTGTATTTGATAAAAAAAAAATTCTGTTAATTCGTCATCTAATTTCTGCATTCCTTTCACACACTGCAAAAGACTGAGAGTAGCTACCACATTGAATAACCTAGCAGAATGCCCATAATCATGAAGTTGGAACTCAAAATCTTCGAAAGTTAAACATCTCTTCCAATCCTCTTGAATGAGGCCCGAAAGAGAACCTCGAGGATATCGGCTCAGGGCATCGGCTACTACATTTTCTTTTCCAGGGTGATACTCCAAAGAGAAATCATAATCTCCGATAAATTTCATCCAATGTTTGTGACGAAGATTCAAGTCGCGTTGAGTAAATAAATATTTCAAACTTTTCATGTCAGAAAATACTTCAAATTTAGCACCATACAAATAACTCTGCTAAATCTTGAGAGCGAAGACGATGGCGGATAATTCCAAATCATGCACGGGGTAATTCTGATCACGAGCCTTTAATTGTCGAGAAGCATAAGCAATGACTCTACCCTGTTGCATTAGTACGTATCCCAAACCGACTCTAGATGCATCAATATATACATTATACGGTAAATCCTCATTAGGTACCGCAAGGATATGAGCTGAAGTCAAATGTTCCTTCCGTGTATCAAAAGCTATTTGACATTCATTGATCCAAATAAATTTCACCTCTTTCTTGGTTAGTTGAGTTAATGGCCTAGCTATAGATGAAAATGTTTTCACAAATCGACGATAGTAGCCAGCCAACCCAAGGAAACTTCGAATCTAAAAAATGTTCTTAGGTGGTTTCCATTCCACCACCGCCTCAATTTTCTCAAGATCCACAGATATTCCATCATGAGAAATGATATGTCCCAAGAATTTAACTTCATTTTTCCAAAATTCACACTTGGATAATTTTGCATACAACTGATGTTCACGCAAGGTTTCCAACACGATTTATCAAGGTATGGCTGAAACACCTGATTCATTAAATCCATAACTACTGCAGGTGCATTGGTCAACCCAAACGGCAAGATCGTGAATTCAAAGTGTCCATAGCCAGTTCTGAAGGCTGTTTTAGAAATATCTGTTGGCTTTAAAAGTATTTTTAAAGCAATTAATTGTTTTTTATGATAACTATGTAAGATGAGCATGAAAGATAAAATAGATAAAATAAACTACTTTATAATGCTTAAATTAGACTTAATCATTCATGAGAAATACTCTCTTTGAAGGGTACGATTAAAGTCTAACAAATTGTTTAAGTGCTACAGAAATTTTAAATATATATGCAGTTTGTGTCGACCCATAGTGTCTTTGTGTCGACCCATAGTCTCCTTGTGTCGACCCTTAGAAAATCCAGAAGCTTAGTCTTTCACAAATGTGTGATCCTTAGTGTTTTATGTCGACTACTCTTCAAAACAGAGGCTGAGTCTTTCCAATTGTGTCGACCCACCTATAAATCTTGTGTCGACCCAAAAAGGCAGTACAACGTGCAAATGTGTCGACCCATCCGAACTGTAGGTGTCGACCCTAGAAAAGACATTGTGTCGGCCTTAAAAAATCTGTGTGTCGACCCTGCCTGCATTTTACATGTCAAAATATGTCTCGACCCAACCCATTTGTGTCGACCCCATCCTACTTGTGTCGACCCTAGCTTTTCCAGAGACGAATCCTTTAGATTTGTGTCGACCCCAATCAACATCTGTGTCGACCCCAGATTTTCTAAGAGAAGGATTCTTCAAGGTTATGTCGACCGCACAAAAGATTGTGTCGACCCTAAAGATTCCAGAGAAGAATTTGTGTCGACCCCAACAGCAAATGTGTCGACCCAATTCAGCAGATCAGCACCAACGGTCAGAAAATTCTCAACGGCTATATTTTTTATGTATTTACCGGCTAGTGTTTGTGTCGACCCAAACAGGAATTGTGTCGACCCAACTGGACAGATCAGCAGCAATCTATAAATAAATGAAGCGATCTCATTTTGGACGATGATTTTTTTGACGAGAGAAAACTACGCCGAAGTGCTGCTAAATTTATTCTCAAAACTTTTTACTCACTCAAATCCTACTATTAAACTTGTATATCTTTCTTGAGATTGAGTGAGTCAGTTTTTTTATAACCGTACAAATTATAATTGTTCTACTTGAACGATCATTGTAAAAGGGGTGACGCTCCTTCAAGAAAAGAGTCAAAAGGTTTGGTTGACACCCGTAATCAATCGGAGTGAAGCTCAAGGTTTGAGAGGGAAAGATCTTCAAGGAGGTACCTTGAAGTGCGGACATAGGCAAGGTTGGCCGAACCGCGTTACCAAACCGGTGTCACTCTCTTACTCTAAACTCTTATTTATTTGTTTAAGAATTCCGTACTAGAGTTTGGAAATAACTAAACAATTCGCACGAATTTGACTTAGTAAACGAAAAAGTTTAGTTAACCTGATCCTAGCAAATGATCAGGAAAAACATCGGAAAAATCTTGGACAATCATTAAGTCCAAATCTTCCATCACATCATTGGATTCACCGCCAATAACAAATAAATTCTCGTAGCATTCCAATTTATTCCTCCCACCAAAACAGGCTATGATACCACTTTTTCTGTCACAACCCAAAACTGGGCGTAGACAGACGCCGGACCCAGTGACCCGATTCCCGAAGGAACCCGACCACTAAGCCCGAGGCTCGGGTATTCAATTGAAATCAAACAGCGAAAGCTTTAAAATTTCAAGCAAACTCATACATTTAATCCAAATAGTCGGATAGCATACATAAAATGTTTCAACCTAATAATATACACGTGAAGTTTTACAATTTAAAATAATAAATCGTTCAAATTTTACAAATACAAATTAGAGAATTTAAACTTCAATATAAGCCTTACTGGGCCTTACCCGGGAATGATCTTGAAAATAAAGTTTGTAGCCAAAGAGAGAAGTGAATACTCTTAGTAGGGATTTCATTTTTATTATTAAATTATAAATAAATAAAAACATGTTAAAACATGTTGAAACAAGATTTTGAACAATCCATAAATATGTAAATGCACAATGAGGTGCAGTGCAAATGATGTGTATACATCTACTCTAAGGTACTGACAACCATAATGTAAATGCACAATGAGGTGCAGTGCAAATGATGTGTATACATCCATTCTAAGGTGGTGGCAACCATAAAGACCCAGATCCGGTTTAGGGATTCGAAATCCAAGAGCAGGCTTAGTCATCCTTATTAATCATTTGTGCACGACAACTCTCTCATGCTTAATGATAAATGTGCAATGCATATGCATATGTTCAATAACATTAAATTGTAACAATA
>QAOC01041202.1:0-17595 GCA_003255005.1 Begonia fuchsioides | reverse complement strand
ACACCTTCGGTCACTATTTGATACACTTAGAAGAGCACAATTGTTTGGCAATTTAAAGAAGTGTTCTTTTGTCCAAGAAAAGGTGCATTTTCTCAGATTCATACTTTCTAAGGATGGAATAGAAGTAGACCAAAGCAAGATAGAGGCAATTCGGGAATGGCCGATCCCTAAGTGTGTCTCAGACATTAGGAGCTTCCATGGTCTAGCTTCATTTTATAGGAAGTTTATAAAGGGGTTTAGCACCATTGTGGCCCCCCTCATAGATTGCACTAAGAAGGGGAAAGATTTTGAATGGACCTTGGATTGTCAACTTAGTTTTGATTGAATCAAGGATGCTCTTTGCATCGCTCCTCTTCTTATGCTCCCGGACTTCAACAAGGTGTTTGAAATAGATTGTGATACCTCGGGGCTTGGCATATGGGCCGTTCTAATGCAAGAAGGAAGACCCGTGGCTTATTTTAGTGAGAAGCTAAAGGGGGCAGCCTTGAATTATTCTACTTATGATAAGGAGATGTATGCTTTGATGAGGACAATTGAAGTTTGGCAGCATTATCTTCTTCCTAAGGAGTTCATTATACACACGGACCACCAAGCCTTGAAGCACATTAGAAGCCAAGGGAAACTCAGCAAGACACATGCAAAATGGGTGGAGTTTCTTGAAAGGTTTCCATACATTATCAAGTACAAAAAGGGAGAAGTAAATGTGGTGGCCGACGCCCTCTCAAGGAGGATTGTATTGCTTACCGAGCTCACTTCCCGGATCTTGGGATTTGAGTTGATCAAGACTTCTTACCAAGAGGATCCCGACTTCAAAGAGTTGTATGAAAAGTGTTTGAATAAAGAAAGTTGTGCCTACCACCTAGCTGATGGCTATCTATTCAAAGGAGGACAACTTTGCATTCCAAAATGTAACCTTCGGGAATCATTAATCAAGGAAGCTCCTGGTGGAGGCTTGGCAGAGCATTTTGGGGAAAAGAAGACCTTAGAGATAGTTAAGGATCACTTCTTTTGGCCCCACATGATCAAAGATGTGCACCAGTGGGTAGAAAGATGCATTGTGTGCAAGAAAGCTAAAAGCCGAGTGCTCCCACAAGGTTTATACATGCCATTACCGGTACCTTCTCAACCTTAGGTGGATGGGAGAATAGATTTTGTTTTGGGGCTGCCTCGGACCCCTAGAGGAAAACAAGCAATTATGGTGGTAGTGGATCGTTTCTCCAAGATGGCACATTTTGTTGCTTGCCACAAGACCGATGATGATAATCAAGTGGCCGACTTGTTCTTCAAAGAAATTGTCCGGCTACATGGAGTTCCCTCTACTACTGTCTCGGACCGAGATATAAAATTTTTAAATTCTTTTTGGAAGACTTTGTGGAGGAAGCTCAGGACTAAATTTATGTATAGTACCTCCTTTCATCCCCAAACAGATGGCCAAACTGAAGTTGTAAACCGCACATTGGGAGCCTTGCTAAGGAGCATTGTGGGGAAAAGGCTCTCGGATTGGGATGCACAATTGCCTCATGTGGAGTTTGCATACAACCGAAGTGTGCATAGTGTAACTCAAGCCTCTCCATTTGAGGTTGTTTACGGCTTCAACCCCTCAACTCCCTTGGATTTGATCCCTTTGCCGAGCCATGAATTAGCCAACCCCGATGGAGTGCAAAAAGCTAAACAAGTCCAAGCCATGCATACTAAGGTGAGAAATCCTCAATCACCCGGAGGGGATGATATGCCCGGGCGCCACCATCTGCCAGAGGGAATGACCACCCGTAGGCGAGCAAGGAGTTTTGCTAACATGTTTTTCAATTTTGCAGGTGTGACATTTCCCCCTTTGGACCTCTTAGATGCTCCCTAAACTCATGACAAAGAGTTTCCCAAACATTGCTTGCATTGGGAATTCGAAGAGAAGGAATTGACAACCGAAGTCCATAATGTTCCTTGCCAGAACAACCTAGGTACTTTCAAAGGAGGGGCCCACTTTCCATGCTTTTAGGTTTGCTAAGTACTTTGAAACGTAAGTACTAATTATTTTCTCCATGTAGCTCGTGGAAAGAAGGGTTTTATTCTTCTCTTCTTGGCATTTTGAAGGACAGAAAAGTATTGGAAAATTTNGTTTGTGCATCTAAATGTGTCCCCGTGCCATTTTATGATCCACACGTGCTTTCACTCTAAATCTTGACCAAACTCTGTTCCTTCCCTAAAGTCCAAGTCCCCAAAATTTCAGCCCAAAAGCCTGTATGCAATTGGAGTTCTAACTGCCACAATCCCCTGTTTCTGTTTTAGTCCTTCTTCTCATTGGCAGATTGCATTGCTTTCTCCTATCCCGACACTTCCGCATTCGTGGAGCGTGTCACATGAACACCTTGGATCATGAACCTTGAAACTTTAATCCCAGAAACCCTAAACTCTAGAACCCTAAACTTTAAACCCTAGTACTCTGAACCATGAACCTTGGAACCTTGCATCCTTGGAACCCTGAACCATGGAACACTGAATCATGAACCCTTGAACCTTGGAACCCTAAACCTTGAAACCGTAAACCTTGAACCTTAGAACCCTTTTCTTTGGAGACTAGAACCTTGGAATCCTAAACTCTAGAATCCTAAAACTATGAACCTTGAACCTTGGAACCTAGAACCCTTGAACATGAACCCTGAATCCTAGAACTCTAAACATTGAAAGCCTAAATCATGAATCCTAGAACCTTGGAACATTGAACCTTAAACCATGGAACTCTGAACCCTAAACATTAAAACCCTAGCAGCCTAGAACCATGAACCTTGGAACCTCTACCTTAGACCCTAGAACCATGGAACCCTTAAAACCCCATAACCAACCTCTAGACCATGAACATTGAGCCCTAGAAACATGAAACTTGGAACCCTAAACAACATTAGTACCCTGGACACCTAAACCCTAGACACTAAACCCTGGAACCTTGAATCTTGAATCGCGAACTCTAGAACCTGAAACTTGGAAGCCTAAACCCATAACCCTCGACCCTTGGACCTGGAACCTTGAACCCTAGAACTTTAAACCTTAAACCATAAACTCTGAACACTAGAACTCTGTAGCCATGGAATCTTGAATCCTAGAACCTTGAACCCTAAACCCTTAACTCTGAACCCTGAACCATGGAAGCTTAGAACCTTTGAACCTAGAACCATGAACTTGGAACACTTACTCCTTAATTTTGGAACCCTAAACAATAAACTCTGAATCTTAAACAATAGACCTTAAACCCTAGAATCCTCAACCTTGGAACCATGAATTTTGAATATTGAACGCTTAACCCTAAAACCAAAAACCTTAGACCCCTTATATCATAAACCAGGAACCATAAAACCTAAACCCTGGAACTCTAGAACCTTAAACCCTAAACTCTAAAACTTTGAACACTGTAACCTTAATCCTGAACCATAGAACCCTTAACCCTTGACTTTGGAACCCTCAAAGCCTTGAACTAAAAACCTGAACCCTAAACACTAAACACTAAACCGTGGAACACCAAACCCTGAACCATGAGCACATGAACCCTGGAATCTTGTAACCTTAGAACCTTGAACCCTAGAACCCTAAACTTTAAACTTTAGAACCCTGCAACCTTGAACCATTAACACTAGAATCCTTAACCTTGTAACTTGGAACACTAAACCTGAACCTTGAACCTTAAACCTCGACTTGGGAACCTCAACTTGGGAACCTTGAAACCCTCAACTTGGGAACCTTGAAACCGTGAACTTTGGAACCGTGAATCATGAACCCTGGAACCCTGAAACCCTGAACCATAAACTGTAGAATCCTAAATCCTAAATCCAGAACCCTAAACCCCTGAAGCCATGAACATGAAACCATGAACCTTGAACCCTAAAAAAAAGGAACCTTGGAACCCTAGAACCCTAAATGTTAAAACCTTTTAAACATGAACACTTGAACCCTTAATGTCACATCCCATTTTCATACTTGCTTTTTATGCATAAGAAAATACTATTTTAACATATTTTATAAAAACTACAGCGGAAGACTTAATGATAGTTAAATCCATTCCATAAGAACACCAATTAACCATATAAAATTTCTTAATCAACCATTGTATTCATTCAAAACATAAGGTTAATTTACAAACTTTGATAAATATGTATTGTCAATCGCTTTTAAACATTACATATTTCAAAACATTTTTCGAAAACACTAAACATCAAAACACATCTCCCACCGGTCGTCACTTAACGATCCAAGCATCAGCACCAGCTATACCTCCTCCACCACGTTGTATCAATGATAAGGAAAAACCTCCTCACCACTAATCTCATCACCTACAATACAAAGCTTAATCTAATGAGCTTAAGGCTCAGTAAATAACCATACATGATTCCTTAATGCCTACATGAATATGCATTTCTTAAAACATGTTCCATTTTCGTTTCATTTGATTTCTTGATACTTTTACTTTGGTGTGGGCGTCAAAACGTACAGGGAGGGAAAAGCACCATTTGGTCTTCTTCACGGGCAGCCCAATGAACACCATTTGGTCCATTTAGGATAGTTCATGAGCACTATATGGCCCGATCCGTAAGACAGCTCATTCCATCCCACCCACAGCTTGATACTTACATTCTTTATATATCAAATATTGAAGATTACAGAATAGAGGATTGGCACCATATGGCCTCCCTCGAGACAGCCTTACTCTACTCCCTCCACAATATCTGGTTGAATCATCATGAAAACCATGCATGCAAAACATTTTTGTTCTTTTCATAAACATGATGCATGATCAATTGTACATATGCATGACATACAACATTCATATAACCTATAATGATAATATTAAATTTAACTTAACATATCAATCATCAAACAATTGCAAACAAGCACACAAACAATCCGAAAAGTTTGGGTCGGTGTATTGTGCAATACACCCCAACAGAATATTATCCATACTTAATCTAGCACCTAATCAATTCAAATCATAATCCATAAAGTCTACTCTTTATATTGTAGTCCCAATTGGGCCAAAGACATTCAGAGTTACTTACTTGAAGTCCTTAGCTTTAAGTTGATCACTTAATCCCTTAATCTTCAACACTTATCACTTGGTAACCTTAATACATAAAAGAAAATTGAGTGAGCAATCTCGGATATACCCTGTTTTGCAGTATCTTCCAACAACTATAACTTGAGATACACAAGTCTAATTACGATGATTCAAGTGTCATAACTTTTGTGAAGATGTCTAATTTAAGTCATCTGAAGAAAGTAAAATCAATCTACCACTTAAAAACCTTGTAATAATTCAAATTCTAAAACTGTACAGATTTGTCTGAAATTGGGCAATCTTGATATAATTTTAAAATTCATGCACCAACAACTATTCTGAACCAACCCAAGCACTTAGATATCAATATAGGGTAAGAATTGATACCTTAAAGGAAAGAAAACTTGCACCAAAGTTTCCAAATTCGTGGCTTCCCTGTTTTCCTCTTTTCTTGCTTCAATAGTGCACTAAATCTCACTTTTATGCACTAAATACCCTCACACACTTCAACTATCCTTAAATCTTCACTTTTCTCCTACAAAATTAGAGAGAACTTGAGAGAAGGAGAGGAATTTCGTGGCTTTCCCCAGCTGATTGGAAACCCTCTTCATAAAAAGCTAAGGAGGAGGTGGAGAAAGCATGAGGTGTTTTCTCCTCATTCCACCCCACTTAAGCTGCTCCCCAAATTCACCAATCATATTTATTTAACTTTAATAATAACATTTTTATTTATATTATTTTTACACATAAAATTCAGGTGGAGGTGGAGGAATGCATGAGGTGTCCATTCAAGTAGGAGGTGTCCATTCTAATTATCACTAATTAACTTAGGTTAATCTTATGATTGAGAGTTTTTTATTCTAACTTTCCTTCAAATCCTTCATACACGTAACAATTTTTTTTTCTCCCTTCATCGATTACAACTTCTAATTTACCGTACCATCAAAACTAAATCACATGATCATTGTACCATACACAAAAAGCAAGGGTGTTACACTTGAACCTTGAACCCTTACCCGTAGAACCGTGGAACAATGCAACACCAAAACCCTGAACCCTTGAACTGTGAACCCTAGCCTAGAACCCTAAACCCTGAACACTAGATACCTAAAATCCTGAAACGTAAACCATGGATCTTCGAACCTTGGAGCGTTTAAACCTTGAACGCAACATTGAACCTTGAACCCTATACTTAAAATCCTAAAACCTTTTGAACTAAAGAACTCAGAACAATGGAACCTTGAACCTTAGAACTCTAAACCTTGAACCTTAGATATCTAATCCCTTAACCCTAGAACAATGGACCTTGAACCTTGGAACTAAGAAACCTTGGAACAATGGACCTTACCTCTCGAACTCTAAACCTCAGAATTTTTAACTTGAATCTTGTAACCCTTAACCTTGGAAGCCTAAACCTTGAATTTTGGAACCTTGGAACCTTAAATCTTGAGCCAAACCATGAATCCTAAACCTTAGAACCTTGGAACCTTCAATCCTGAACCTTAGAACTTTGTACTCTAAATCATAGAACACTTAAACCTGGTCTTTTAAACTCTAGAACCCTTAAACCCTTGAAATTTAACCCTAAAACCCTAAACCCTAAACCTTGAACCTCGAGATCCTAGAAATTTTTTACCCCTAACTCTGGAACCCTGGAACCTAGGAACCCAGAATTCTAAACCCTAGAGCTGTGAACCTTTAATTCTGGAACCCTGTAACCTTGGAACCTCAAACCCTGGAACACTAAACCTTGAATTCTAGAACCTTGGAACCCAAAATTCTAAATCCTGGAACCATGAAACTTTGGTTCGGGAACTATGTAACCTTGGAACTTTTAAACCTAGAGCTTGAAACAATAGAACACTTCAACCCTGAACTTAACTTCAACCCTCAACAATGAACCCTAGAACCCTAAAAGGATGAACCCTTAACCCTAGAATCCTGAACTCTAGACCTTGAAACCCGATTCTTGGAACCCAAGAACCCTAAACAATTCACCTTGGACGCTTGAACCATAAACCCTTAAACCTTGAATCATAAACCCTAAAACCTTAAAACCTAGAATTATGAAACCTCAAACTAAGAACCTTCAATTCTAGAACCTTGAAACCTTGGAACCTTGAACCTTAGACCCTGAATTCCTAGAACACTTGAACTATGAACCCTAAACTTTGAACCTTAAATCAAAAAATCCTAGAATGTTGAACCCTTAACCATTAATATTGAAACCCTAGAACCCTGAGTCCTTAATTCTAGAACTTAAGAACCCATAAGCACTAACCCTAAAACTCATGAACCCTAAACAATGAACAACCTTGACCCCGGAACCCTCGATCACTAAGTCCTAAACTCTAAACTCTAGAAACTTAAACTCAGAATCCTAGAACCCTTATCCTTGGTGCTGAAACTGTGGAACTCTTAAACCCTATAACCCCTAACTGTTGAACCTTAGAACCCTAAACCATGAAACCTAAAACCCTGGAATCCAAAAATCCTTAACCTTGTAATCAAGAACCCTGGAACCCTTAACCCTGAACCGCGGAACCCTCGAACCCTTGGACCTCAAACCTTGAACCATAAAGCCATAACCCAGAACCATGAACCCTGAACAATAAATAATTGAAACCTTGGAACCTGAAACCCTTAACCTTGAAACCTTGAAACCTTGAACCCTAGAACCCATGAACCCTGGAACCTTGAACCTTAGAACTCTAAACCTCAATCCTTGATCCTAGGAACCCTTGATTTCTAGAACGCTAAACCATGAACCCTAGAACCCTAAACCCTAGAATCATGAACCAAAATCTTAAAACCCCGACCTATGGAACTTGAACCAAAATCTAAACCTCAATCAAGGTTTTAGTGTTCTGGGGTTTATGGTTATGGGTTCAAGGTTTATGTTTTAAGTTTTCAAAGGTTCGAGGGTCTAGGGTTAAGAGTTCGAAGGTTTTCAGGTTCTATGGTTCAAGGTTTTAGGTTCCAGGGTTCATGGTTCAAGGTTCAGGGTTCATGGTTTTAGGGTTTAGAGTTTAGTCTTCCAAGATTTATAGTTTAGGATTCCAAAGTTCAGGGTCTAGGGTTCAAGATTCAGAGTTTAGGGTTCTAAGGTTCACAGTCCGAGGGCTCAATGTCCAGGGTTTAGGATTAAGTGTTCAATGGTTTCATGTTAAAAGATCAAGGGTCATAGTTCAACGTTTGAGGTTCTAGGGTTCAAGGTTTCTAGGGTTGATGAATCAAGGGTTAAGGGTTTAGGGTTTAAGGGTTCTAGGGTCCTATGGTTCTGGGGTTCACTGTTAAGGGTTAAGGGTTGTAAAAAATCTAAGTTTCTATTGTTTAAGGTTCAGGGTTTCAAGATTCTAGGGTTAAAGGTTCCAAGGTTCAAGGGTTCTACGATTCAAAGTTGAGGGTTTCAAGATTCTAGGGATAAAGGTTCCAAGGTTCAAGTGTTCTAGGATTCAAGGTTCAGGGTTCCAAGGTTCAGAGTTGATGGTTTCAGGGTTCTACGATTCTACAGTTCATGGTTTAGGGTTCCAAGGTTCAAAGTTTCAGGGTTCGGTTTTTGTGTTCAAGGTTTAATGATATGCACGGGTTCTCCTTCCACAAGGTGCCATCACACAAAGCCGAGCCAAAGGATTTCCTAATTTGTTTGTTCATTTTGAATGAATCATATCTAATTGATTATCATTCATGGAGCCTTCTTCTAATTATCAAGAGCAGCTCAAGATCTTATTTCATGGATGAATCATAGAGAAGAAGTGAAATGGACCCGAGAAGATGGTGTACCGGGTTTCTAGCCTGAGAAGATAGTGCACCTGGTTTCTAGCATTGTATGGCCCATGCAATACTATTCCATTTACAAATTTTATCTTTAGTACTAGCTCATTACATGCTTAATTTCGTGCACATGGAATGGCATGGGTATGACATAGGTTTTTATGGGTTTCTTATGGGTTTTATGGCTTGCTTGTGGGTTTTATGGGTTCTACTTTTTGATTAGCAGCCAACTCTCTCCCTTAATGTTGAGGAAGTTTATTCTCCTCCATGTGATGTTTGTTAGCTGCTAACAAATTTCTAGAATTTAGTTTTCCTTTTTTTTTTATTTTCAAGTTGAATGTAGTCACTCAATTTGGGCTAATTCATTCAACCAAATGAGGCTATAATTTCAGCCTACTTAGAGGCTATAAATACCTCACTTGAGGATGGTTGTAATGAGCTTTGTGATATTGAAAATAAGAGTGCATTGGAATTTCTTTGCAATTCATTTCTTAAGCTCCTTTACGATCGAACTCCAGTGAGTTATATGTGGCCGTCTGAGAAGAACCTTCAATTCAGCTTACTTCCGAGCAAGTTGAGTTTTTCTTGCTGCTTTCCCTCATCCTTGCAAGGAAGAAAAGTTAGTAGCAAGTTCCATTTAGTTCTCCCCTCCATTTCTTAATCATTAACCTCCATGAAACTCTCCAAAAATCAGCTATAAATTTCTCATCCCCAACACATTCCGACCTTCATAAAATAGGCCAACCTTCACCAAAACCATCTTTCCATTTCAATTTCATTTCATTTGGTGTCAGAGCTTAAAATCCTTTCCCACACTTTCATTTCTACTTTGGTTATCTTGATACACTTGCAAATAAGTGATGATGAATCGAAATGGAGCTTTACACCAAAACATCTAAGAAACTGTTTCATAAAACCACCCTTCTACCACACGAATCCATGACGAAGCTGAATCTTGTTTTCAAGGAAAAATTGATGAAATTAATAAGAAGCTGGAGCTATTATTTGAAAGGTTGGATGCTAATCTACCCCCTATGAGAGTTCTTCCAACCCCGGTTGCAAAGAGAAAACTCTGAGGTGGCTTATTTGCTTCAAAACGTCCAGCTATATATGATTTCGAGGTGGACTATGATGTGCATGAGCATTTCAACCGTGATGATGACATGAGAAACATTAAAGTATCAATTCCTTCCTTTAATGGTTCTTGCAATGGGAATACATTTCTTGATTGGATTGAGAAAGTTGATAAGATTAGTCTCATTGGAACTAACCGGTTATGCTAGTCTTTGGTGGGATAGCTTAAAAGCTCTAAGTAAGCTGGAAGGTGATGATGAAGTTCTCTCTTGGAGAGATTTAAAGATGTTTATGAGAAGAAGATTTGTTTCGAGCCACTATAAGCAAGTCGATGTGATCTTAATGAACCTAAAGAACAAATTATAGCCTTGTTTCTAAGAGGCTTAAATAAAGAAATTAAATACATAGTGGAGTTGCAACCAATACATTCAATGGAGAATTCCATACAACTTGCCATGAAAGTGGAGCGGCAAGTAAAGAGGAAAGGTAAGGGTGCTTTCAATCGGTACACCCCTAAAACTAACAATTCTTATACACTTCCAGCAAAGGTGGAAGATAAATCTAGATCTATCAAGTCGTGGCCTCAAAAGACAAATAGAGAAGTTAAGGCAGCTAAAGAGAACACTCGGCCTAGAGCACGGGAAATCAATTGTTTCAAATGTCTAGGTTTAGGCCGCATTGATTCACAATGCCCAAACAAAAGGGTAATGACCCTGAGGGAGGGCACTAATGAGGTAGAAAGTGAAGATGAAGCGGTACAAGAGATAGAAAAAGACCAAGAAAAGGAAGTAGATACATGTTTTGCTCAAGGGGGTCCCTTACTTATGGTGATTTGGCGGGTATTGACTTCTCATGCTAGAAGTGAAGATCAAAGGGATAATATCTTACATAGTAGATGCCTCATCAAGGGAAAGGTATGCTCTCTTATTACTGATAGAGGTGATTGCACTGATGTAGCCTCTCATGATCTTGTAGACAAATTGAGGCTTGAAACTATGGCACATCCGAGCCCTTACAAATTGAGGTAGCTGAATGATAAGGACGACCTCAAAGTGACCAAGAAAGTGCAATGTGAATTCTCTATTGGAGGCTACAAGGATAGGGTATTATGTAATGTCGTGCCTATGAGTGCTAGCAACTTACTTTTGAGAAGACCATGGCAATTTGACTAAAAAGTTATGTACACCAATCAATGTTCTTTCAAGTTTGAAGGGAAAGGCATCAAACTAGCACCACTAGATCCAAACAAAATTGCTATAGATGACGATATAAGGAGAGAAGGTATGGCTAAAACAAATTTTCTTATGTCTACAAAGGAATTGTTTAAGTCTATCAAAAATAGTTTTCCCTTTGTGATGATCTTACTCCACGAAAGAGTTGAGGAAATTGGAAAGATTCCTAAGAAGATTTTCACCTTGCTTGAGGAGTATCAACATGTGTTTCTAGAAGAGCTACCTCTAGGGTTGTCACCCTTACGAGGCATTGAACATCAAATTGACCTCTAACCGGGTGCGGTGTTACCTAACCGACCCTCTTATAGAATGAACCCCAAGGAAGCAAAGGAGTTACAAAAATCAGGTACAAGAACTTTTATCTAAAGGTTATATTCGTGAAGTTGCTACTCTTTTAGTGCCTAAGAAGGATGGGAGTTTCTGCATGTGTGTGGATAGCCGAGCCATCAACCAAATTACTATCATGTATAGGTTTCTGATTCCAAGACTTGATGACTTATTTGATGAACTTAGTGGAGCAGCTTGCTTCTCTAAGGTGGACTTCAAGAGTAGATACCATTAAATACAATGAAGGAAGGAGATGAGTGGAAAACCACATTCAAAACAAAGTATTGACTCTTTGAATGGTTAGTGATGCCTTTCGAATTATCTAACGCTCCTAGTACTTTCATGAGATTGATGCATTTCATACTTAAAGATTTTTTGGGAAAATTTGTTGTGGTATATTTTGATGACATCTTAGTTTATAGATCCGATTTAAAAACTCATCTTGATCATCTTAGAATGTTGTTCGATACTCTTCGGGCTACTAAGTTGTTTGGAAATTTGAAGAAGTGTGCCTTTATGCAAGAAAAGTTTCATTTTTCTAGGATTCATCATCTCTAAAGAAGGCATGGAGATGGATGATTCAAAAATTGGAGTTATCAAAGCTTGGCCTACTCCCAAGAGCATCACCGAGGTTAGAATTTTTCATGGTCTTGATTTATTTTATAAAAGATTTATCAAGGGCTTTAGCTCTATTGTCACCCCTTTAACCATTGCACTAAGAAGGGAAAGGAGTTTGAATTGACTCCTAGTTGTCAAGAATTTTTTTGAGTTAATCAAACTCAAGCTTTGTGAAGCTCCTATTCTCATGTTACCCGATTTCAACAAAGTTTTTGAAGTAGAATGTGATGCATCCGGGCATGGGATTGGAGCTGTTTTGTTGCAAGATGGAAGATCAATTGCTTATTTTAGTGAAAAGCTCAAGGGTGCAACCCGCACTTACTCTACATATGACTAAGAGTTTTATTCGGTGATTAGAGCCTTGGAGGTGTGGCAACACTATCTCTTATTTAAAGAATTTATCATACACACCGATCACCAAGCTCTCAAGAAGGGTGAAAGTAATGTAGTGGCCGATGCGCTTTCAAGAAGGTGTGTTGTTTTTACGGAATTGACTACTAAATTTTTTGGTTTTCATTCGATAAAGGAAGCTTACGAAGGAGATCCGGATTTTAAACATTGGTATGAGTTAAGTTTTAATGCAATTTGGATGGTATCTTGGTGACCGAGTGTAAGGTGGATCCTCAAAAAATTATTAGGATCTCACAGACGGAATAAAAATTATGTTGAAAATGGTGAAGGTGGTTAGTAGGAAAAATTAGGGTTTTCTCGGTAGATCTGAGAAAATAGGTATGGAGTTGAAACAATTGTATCTTGGAAACGAGGGTGAGTTTGGGGCTGAAATTTGAGGGTTTTCTAAATGGATGAGAGTAGAAGAATTCTTCCAAATTTTGGCAAATTTCTCACGGATGGTTTGGGGGTTGTGCATGCGAGATGGAAGACGGATGCAGATTAACCAGATACAGAATATTGCGGTAAAAGGTGGTTCCTTTCACGTAAAAAAATGGATGCTTGAGCTGATGATCCACACTCTCACCCTTAGACCATGAATATGGCTTGAGAAATGTAGTAAGGATAGGTCGTCCTAGCTCAGAAAGATGACCAACTCTGGTTGTCTCTCGGTGGCCGAAATATGGATTCGGGAGACAGAGTCTTTTCACAATTTGAAAAGAAAATCTTCTAAATTCAAATATGCCGATTACAAGCCGCAAATGGGGGATTTAACAAGCCATTGTAACGGTCCTACTTTCAAAAGGCCGTTCGGCACCCAATATCACGGTCACAATGGGTCAGCCTACGAGTGTGCTAGCGGCACTGAGTGTCCACATTGTTAGAACGGGCTTTTTTTTCTAACGAGCATACGAGTTTATTTGACACGAGCGTCATGAGTATAGTGCGAATAAAGAGAGTGTGTTGCAAAGAGCTTGTTCATTGATAAATAGCAAAATTACAACATTTGGTAGGGGGTCTTTGTGCGATCATGCCTCTCCCCCTAAAGTGCAATCTGGGTCATATTAGTTGTCACAACAGTAAACGTGCTATGTGGCTGAGGAGTCACTTTTTATAAAATAGAAAATAAACAAGTAAATAGGAAATGAAACTAGAGGTGTGGATAGACATGGGCAACAGGCCCTGGAGAAGTCCCGACCTTGACACTGAACCTTGATATTCTCCCCCATTTAAGCTGTTGACGCCTTTGCCAACTTTGCATCTGCTTGTGTTGGAACTCCTTGACTTTCTATGTGAAATCTTCCAAGTCTTGAATTCTTTCCCATGAGACTTTGTCTTCTCTTAGCCCTTTTCACTTGATCAGGTACTCATTGTAGTTGCGTTGGCCAACCTTGACGCTTATATCTGCGAGAACTTCCTCAACTTGCTTCTTCTTCTACTTGTTGAGGATGATATCTGGCCTCAAAACTTTGTTTCTTTTCATGTCCTCCTCATCTTGGTGGCATGGCTTTAGGTTGCTCACATGAACGACAGGGTGGATCTTGAGCCATGAAGGTAAATGAACTTTATAGGATGCTTTTCCGACCTTCTCAAAGACTTCAACTGGGCCTTCGTACTTTCTTATGAGTCTTTTATCTTGCCTTCCTCTGAAGCAAAGCTGATAAGATAATAGCTTTACTAGAACGAGGTCCCCAGTCATAAATTCTCTTGGTCTCCGATCCTTATCAGCCTATTTCTTCATGTGTTTAGCAGCTCGTTCTAGGTATGCCCGAGCTAGCTCCGTATTCTGCTTCTACTCCTTAGAGAAGTTGAACACTTTAGGACTCTTCCCTTCGTAAGGTTGTTCCAAAGTGTGAGGCATCACAGGTTGTCTCCCGATGACAATGTCGAAGGGACTCATTCCTGTGGAAGAACTCTTATGACAGTTGAAACAGAACTGAGCCACGTCTAAAAGACTAGGCCAATTGTTTTGATTTGTGTTGATGAAGTGTCGAAGATATTCTTCTAGCAAGTTGTTGAAACGTTTTGTTTGTCCATCTGTTTGAGGATGATAACTTGATGAGATATTCAAGCTCGATCCAAGTAGCCGAAAGAGTTCCATAAAAAATGACCCTGTGAACCTAGCATCTCTATCACTAATGATGCTTTGGGGAATCCCCCATAACTTCACTATATGTTTGAAGAAGAGTTGAGCCGTAATTTTAGCTTGACAGTGCTTTGGTGTGGCAATAATGTGGCATATTTAGAGAAACAATCAATGATCACTAATATAGCTTCTGAACCATTGGCATATGGAAGATTTGAGATGAAATCCAAGGAAACGCTTTCCCAAGGTCTCTGTGGCATAGGTAACGGTTCTAGAAGATCAGCAATCTTGTCTCTCTCAACCTTGTCCTGTTGGCACACTAAACAAGTCTTCATATATTGCATAACATTGCATTTCATCTTAGGCAAGTAGTAGTGTAACACCCAACTTTGTTCAAGTGCTTTAAGTCTAAAGTTATCATGTGTTGAGCATTAAGATTCACTGATTTTCAAAGAGATAAATTAATTTAAAGAATTTAAGTCCTTCTAATGAAATTAAGCTAATTAGTTGATGGAACTATAGCAACAGGAATTTCTCAATTTGAAGGTTTTTATGAAAAGTTATGCAATTTAGAAGTTGATGAATGAAAAACCGAACTAAGGAAATATGAACTTTTGGGCGATGTTCGGTATTTTGTTAATTTGATAATCTTACGCTTCGAATTTCAAGTTTATGTCTTCTACAAAGTTGAAAAAAATTTAATAAGGAAAATAATGGCCTTTAAATATTGAAAATCCGAGTTGTTTGGCAAAAGTTACGAAATGTTTAACTTGCAGTCGATACCTCGTGCTTGAAGTTCCACCTCGTGGTAACCTTTCATATTCCACACAAGACAAATATTACCTAAGGTTGTGTTCTGAAAGTTCAGACATTGTGCACGTATTCTTATCTCTCCTCTGCCGTTCTCTCTCAAATTTAGAGTAGAAGTTAGGGTTTCAAAGGAGAAGTTGGAAAGTAAGCAAGAAAAAAAAGTGGGAACCAACCACGTAGTGTTTGAAGAAAAGTGATCCTCTCTCTATTCCGGTCCTATTAAGGTAAATTATTACTTAACCACATCTTTAGAATTAGCTTGAGGTTTGTAATGAGTTTTTATGGATGGAATGGAAATGTTGTAAGTGGTATGCATAGAATTACCAAAAGAATTTCATAAACATGCTAGTTTCGGGATATTCTGCCCAGTTTTATAGATGAGAACGGTACGAGTTCCTTAAATTACGATTGGACCTCAATGTCTTCTAATGATTTGTAACCAACATCTTGAGGATGAAAATGATAGCTTAACCGAGTTAATTGGATCAGTACAGAAACAGTTATGGATGTTTGAAGTTAAGGTTAAAACAGGACATTTCGGGTTTGACTAATATGGTCAACCTTTGTTATGTTTAGGTGATCAAGGAGTTCATTGAATCATTAAGGACTCAATTACGTCAAGAGGAAGATAAGGAAGAAAAGTAAGTTAATCTTTGCTTGTCTTTGGCCCATTAGGGGACTACATCATAGAGGATTTATTCNGGAGGTATGTGGTCAGGGCACACGAGGTGGAAAGCCGGGTCAAGTAAAGATAATGATAAAGAACGAAATGAACTGCATGATTTTACGAAAGCACGATCATATTATGCATGCATAGTCATGAGATTTTCTTACTGAGCTTTAGGCTCATTAGTTAAGCTTTATGATGTAGGTGATGAAGAAGGTGAGGGGCTTAGCCCTCATTGTTTGTTATGATGTGCATACAATGGAGGAAGCAGATCCGGTGCGGGGAGCTTTTGTCGTTAAGTGCCGACCGGTGGGAAGATGTTGAAACGTTTTGATGTATTTTGGTGTGTTTAGTTTTTAACGATGTTGTTAAACATGTTTACCAAATGTTTTGTAAATGTCTTTTATGTGTAATATATTATGTTTTGCTTGAATGAATAATGGGTTTTCCACGGATTTTTAATCGAACGCTTCCGCTGAGTTTTTACGAAATGAATTTCAAGTTAAATGATTTCTAAAACAAAAATGAAAAATTTTATGTTAAAATGAGGGATGTTACAGTTATGGTATCAGAGCCCACCAGGTTTTAAAACCGATTCTGTAGACTATTTAACGACACAAGCTTCCACACAGAGACACTTCAGCCATTGTAAGTATGTTTGAAATGTCTTATTTGATTGTAATTGTTTATGTGTTTTGTTTACTAAATTGCTAGGATTAGATAACCAATGCCGAGAATTACGAGGTCTAGGGATGAGGGAACAAACCAAGGAAATGAAAGCGTAATTGATAGATTGGTGGGCTTAGTGGAGCGCCAATCACAATTTTTGGAGGAATATCGAGCAAGAGAAAGTCAAGGAGGCGAACGAAGGAGTAATCATAGTGAGCTTAGCTGCGAGAGGTTCAATCGCCTCCATCCTCCGGTTTTGATGGCCGCTCAGCTGATCCAGCCATAGCGGAAGAATGGATCAGAAAGTTAGAGGACTTATTTGAATATGCTAAAGTCGAAGGGAGAGATGAAGTAATCTGTGCCACTTTCATGATGGAGAGCGACGCTAGATTTTGGTGGGACACAGTAAAAGCTTCTCGTGATGTGAGTGAAATTACATGGAACGAGTTCAAGGAGGCCTTCAACACTAAATACTTTAGCCGAGCAGTTAGAACGGCAAAGATGGTGGAGTTTGTACATCTTCGCCAAACTGGAACCGTGGGTGAGTATGTCCGACGGTTTGAGGCTTTATCGAGGTTTGCCCCACATCTTGTTGCGGATGATGAACTCAAGGTGTATCAATTTACTCAAGGCCTCAGATTAGAGATTTATTGAGGAGTAAAAACAGGAAGCAACGAGAACACCAGCTACAACAATGTGGTAGCTAAGGCCTTAGAAATTGAAGAAGTCGAGATGAGGTTCCAAAGATACAGGGAATCTCAGAAGAAGTTTATTAAGCCAGTGCAACCTCAACAACAAGGCAAGGTTTGGCAACCACAACGAGGCACAAAAAGACCGAATGAAAGTCAACCAAGTAATGACAAAGGAAAATGAGTGCAAGGACCCCTTGAAAGCGAGTCGTGCCCGAAAT
>QAOC01041200.1:101228-185004 GCA_003255005.1 Begonia fuchsioides | reverse complement strand
ATCAAAGGATTGAGAAGGTTTTGGATTTGAGAACAAATCTTGATCAACCCCGGGAGAATGACATGATATGGAGGGCCCAAAAATTCTCTTGCCGCGAATGTTTACCTAATGTGTTTTCTAATTTTGTAGCTCCCTATATCATTGAAGAATTCAACATTTTTCAGCTCCAATTCTTTCCTTTGAAGTCAAAGCATGGATGTCAGATGGAAGAAGGAGTCGAAGCCCCCATGCTAGTGGTACAAGCAACAAAGCATGAGTACCACAATTTTATCCAGCACAACTGGACCTCCAAAGCTTCCTCCGATCATTTGACAACCGGCCCGCCCTCAAATGAAGACAACGTCTTCATATGAAATGTAGTCAATCCTTCAAGGTTTTCAGGTAGTGGTAGAACGTTAAATTTGGACATTGTTTTCTCTGTCAAACGATGCAATCACAGAGAGTCTAGGAAGAGTCATCCATGATCGGTTTCATGCCTAATCCACGTCCTAAAGCCTTTGGGAAAATTGAAGAATAAAAGGTTAGCTAATTATCATTTGGGAGGATATTTAGGGCATTTACTTGGAGCCTAATGAGCTGGAGGAGGAGCGTAGGAAGAGCATCCCATGAAGGCTCCTCATTGGTCCATCTTTGAAGCCATGGATTGATGATCTAGACCTTCCGATGATAAGCATGTTTTTGTTTAATTTTCTATTTAATCGTACCTATGCTGAATGTAATTCTCTGATTTTAATTTAGAAGATTTTTCTTTTTAAATTTTGAATCTCCCCCTTTGGTGTTTTTCCTCCAAAGACTCGGTCTCCGGAATCCAAAATCCGGCCACCAAGAGAGGATTGTCTTTCTGAGCTAAGACGATCTATCCTTGCCACATTTATCCAGCCATATTCATGGTCTAAGGCCATTCTGCGTTCGTCTTCCATCTCGCCTCCACAACTCCTAAACCATCCGTGAGAATTTTTCCAACTTTTGAAGTTTTCTTTTGCTCTTATTCATTTATATAACCTCCAAACTTCAGGTCCAATTTCATCCCCGTTTACTAGTTATTAACATTTCCAAATTCATCCTCGTTTTCTTGAATCTGCTGAGAAAACCCTAAATTAACCCCTTAAACGATTTCACCATAGTTAGCATATCTTAAATCCGTGCGTGAGAATCCCTTAATTTTTGGATAATACTTTTTACCGTTATCCCTTAAGATTTCCTAAAAATTTTGTTAAAAATCTCACTCCTGTTTGCAAGATCCAAGCATCCAAAGTTCATCCCAAATCTGATTTTTCCATAAGTACCTAAAAATCCACCGATCCAACATATTTCCATTATTCTAATCCCTATTTCATGTCATATGGTCGGGTAAAACTCCTAGTGTTAACTATTTTAGGCCCTTTGGATGCAAATGTCATATTTTAAATACCAAGGACAACCTAGGAAAATTTGATTCAAAAACGGATTTTGGTATCTTCCTTGGATACTCTTTGTCTAGCAAAGCATGTAAAGTTTTCAACAAAAGGACCCTAGTTGTTGAAGAATCTATGCATATCATTTTTGATGAATCACCCCTCTTGTTAGAAAATAGGAACAAAGTTGAGAAACTTATAAGAGACATAGATTCTTTATCTCTAGAAGAAAATGAGAAAGATTCTCTTGAGGTTACCCCCTCTGAAACTCCTCTAAACAACCGAGAAGAGAATACAAATGGTGACCCTATTAGAGGATGTGGTTGGTGATCCCTCCTTGGGCATCAAAACTAGAGCCTCCCTTAGGAACTTATGTGCTAATGTAGCATTTATTTCTCAAGTGGAGCCTAAGAAATTTGATGAGGCCATATTGGCTGAAAACTGGATAATAGTCATGCAATAGGAACTAAATAAATTTCAGAGAAACCAAGTTTTGGAGTTAGTTCCTAGACCTAATGATCGCACCATCATTGGAACTAAATGGGTATTCAAGAATAAACTAGATGAACATGGTGTTGTCATTAGAAACAAGGCAAGATTGGTTGCAAAAGGATACCATTAAGAAGAGGGGACAGATTTCAAAGAAACCTTTGCACTAGTAGCACGAATGGAGTCAATTCGCATGCTACTTGCCTATGCGTGCCAGAAAAATTTCACTCTATTTCAAATGGACGTTAAGAGTACCTTCCTAAATTGGTATATAATGGAAGAATTTTATGTGGAGCAACATATGGGCTTTGAAGCCTTTGACAATGCAGACCACGTTTATAAACTTCATAAAGGTCTTAAGCAAGCTCATCGTGCTTGGTATGATAGGTTGAAGAACTTTCTTTTGGAAATAGTTCAAAATGGGAAAAATTGATCCAACCCTCTTCACTGAACACGATGGTGACTTGTCCAGATTTATGAGGACGATATCATCTTTGGAGCCTCAAACAAAAAGCTTTGCGATAACTTTGCTTCTCTCATGCAAGATGAATTTGAGATGAGCATGATGTGAGAGCTTAAATTCTTTTTAGGACTCCAAATTAGACAATCCTTAGATGGAACATTCATTTGTCAAGAAAAATATGTCAAAGAATTGCTTAAGAGATTCGGATTGGACTCTTGCAAATCCTCAAGAACTCCCATGAGTACCATAACAAAATTGGACAAAGATGAAAATGGTCAAGATGTGGACATCAAGAAATATTGTGGTATGATTTGATCTCTTCTATATCTAAACACTAGTAGACCCGATATTTTCTTTAGTGTATGTCTCTGTTCTAGATTTCAAGCCACCCCTAAGGAATCTCATTTAAAAGTTGTCAAAAGGATTTTCAAATACTTGAGTAGAACAGCAAACTTAGGATTATGGTATCCCAAGGGAACCTCACTGAATTTAATTAGATATACAGATTCGGATTACACCGGGAGCCTTGTGGATAGAAAGAGCACTAGTGGCTCTTGTCAATTTCTAGGAGAATCATTAGTTTCATGGTTTTCTAAGAAACAGAATTTAGTAGCACTTTGAACCGCCGAAAGTGAGTATATCGCAACCGGAAGTTGTTGTGCACAAATGCTTTGGATGAAGCATACCTTAGAAGACTACAATCTCTCATTCTCTAAGATTCCTATCATGTGCCTTATCGACCTAAGGCCAGTGATCTCAATATTGTGGCTCGCTTAGTGCATCACTTTCTCATATATAATCTATTACCTAAGGATGGCCATGAGACAACATCAACAACATGGAGCTGTATGTACTTTTCGTGTTCTTTAGAAGACGTTGCATAGACATAGGATACATCTCTTCATCAGCTGCTGTAGCCACCATTGTTCTTGACTCTCCCATCTCTTCACCAGCTGTAGAGTAGTATAGGAAAGTTTTATTTTTGTCTTAGGAGAACTCTTAACTTCTTGCGTATCTCCTCTTTTGTATAAACAATGCTACTTTACTCGTATTGAATATCATTTTTGGTTATGTCTATTTTTTTTTATAATGTCAATCAGGGAGAAAATGATGTTTATGCATAAGTTATATTAATCTGTTATGCATGAGTGTCTTTCTATGGTGGAGCATTGAAAATCTTTCATACATGCTTTGTCTATGGGGGAGTAATTTATCTTTCAAAAGTTTTTGTCATCATCAAAAAGGGGGAGATTGTTGGCTTGTTTTTTATAGCAATCAATTGTTTTTTATGATAACTATGTGAGATAAGCATGAAAGATAAAATAAACTACTTTACAATGTTTAAATTAGACTTAACCATTCATGAGAAATACCCTATTTGAAGGGTATAATTAAAGTCTAACAATTTGTTTAAGTGCTGCAGAAATTTCAAGTATATGCAGTGTTTTGTGTTGACCCAAAATACCTTTTGTCGACCCTTGTAAAATCAAGAAGCTTAACCCAAAATGCTTTGTGTTGACCCACAACCCATTGTGTCGACCTCTTTTCAAAACAGAGGCCGAGTCTTTCTAATTGTGTCGACCCACCTATATAACTTGTGTCGACCAAAACAGGCAGTGCAACATGCAAATGTATCGACCCATTCAAACTGTCTGTGTCGACCCTAGAAAAGACATTGTGTCGACCTTACCATAATCTATGGGTCAACCCCTCAAAGCTGACCCTGCATTTTTCATGTCGACTCCAACGTTCAAAATATGTCTCGACGTAACCTATTTGTGTCGACAACATCCTACATGTGTCGACCCTAGATTTTCCAGAGACGGATCCTTTAGATTTGTGTCGACCCCAACCTACATGTGTCGACCCGAGATCTTCTAGAGACAGATCCTTCAGAGTTATGTCGACCGCACAAAAGGTTGTGTCGTCCCCAATTATTCTAGAGAAGAATTTATGTCGACCGCAACAAAAAATTATGTCGACCTATCAGCACCAACGGACAAAAAATATTCAACGGCTATATCTTCGTTGTGTCTAATGGATAATGCATGTGTCGACCCCAACAGCAATGTGTCGACCCAATTTGGCAGCTCAGCAGCAACCTATAAATAGATGAAGCAAGCTCATTTAAACGAGAGATTTTGAAAAGAGAGAAAACTATGCCAAAGTATTGCCAAATTCTTCTCAGACTTTTTACTCTCTCAAATCCTACTACTAAACTTGTATATCATTCTTGAGACTGAGTGAGTCGGTTCTTATAACCGTACAAATTGTAATAGTTCTCTCTGAACGATCATTGTAAAAGGGGTGACGCTCCTTCAAGAAAAGAGTCAAAGGTTTGATTGACACCCGTAAGTCAATCGTAGTGAAGCTCAAGGTTTGAGCGTGAAATATCTTCAAGGAGGTACCTTGAAGCGCAGACGCAGGCAAGGTTGGCCGAACCGCGTTACCAAACCGGTGACATTCTCTTTACTCCAAACTCTTAGTTATTTGTTTAAGAATTCCGCACTAGAGTTTGGAAATAACTAAAAAATTTGCACGAATTTGACTTAGTATTTAAAAAGTTTAGTTAACCTAATTCACCCCCCCCCCCACTTAGGTTAATCTCGATCCTACAGGGTTGACCGTGGCTTGACCATGGTTCGGCCGCGGCGGTCCTTTGTGGGCCTTCGTGCGTTCTTCTTCTTTGGGCTGCTTTCTCTTCCTTCTCCAATATTTATTTGCTGGTTAAATAAAATGTGTCTGGGGCTCGGCATTAGGGGGCCGAGGACTTGGTCTTCATGGGTGAAATGCGGGATCTGAGAGGATTGGATCAGGCGTTCTCCCATGTTGGCCACCACTTTCGTGTCGCCTTTCTTGTATTTAATGATGTACATGTACTTCTCTAGGAATTCAATCCACTTAGCATGCCTCCAGTTTAGTTTCCCTTGGCCTTTGATGAATTTGAGGGCTTGATGGTCTGTGTGGATGATGAATTCCCTCTGCAAGAAGTAATGTTGCCATACTCCAATGCCCCGAATCAAGGAATAAAGCTCCTTGTCGTAGGTGGAATAGTTGAGGGTTGCACCCTTGAGCTTCTCGCTAAAAGAGACGATTGGGCAGCCCTCTTGCATCAAGACCGCTCCAGTGCCCGTTCCCGAGGGATCGCACTCCACCTCGAATGCCTTGGTGAAATCCGGAAGGGTTAACACGGGTGCTTCACAAAGTCGAATGGCATGACGAGCCACTCGAACAACCCGTAGCGTGTCTTGAAGGCCGTCTTCCATTCATCGCCCTCGCGCATCTGAATTTGGTGGTAGCCGCTCTTAAGGTCCACCCGGGAAAAGATCTTTGCCCCGCTAAGCTCATCCAGCAAATTGTCGAGTCGAGGCATCGGAAACCTGTACTCGATGGTGATGTCATTGATGGCTTGGCTATCCACGCACATACGGTGGCTTCCATCTTTCTTTGGCACTAAGAGTTCTGGGACCGCACATGGGCTCAAGGACTCACGTATGTAGCCCTTAGCAAGAAGCTCTTGCACTTGTTCTTGCAAGATCTTGCTCTCCTCTGGGTTGAGGCGGTAAGGTGGCCGATTGGTTAGCGTGGCTCCCGGTTGGAGGTCGATGTAGTGTTTGACACCGCGGAACGGTGGTAAACTGTCAGGAAGCTACTCCGGAAATACATCTCAATATTGGTCTAGGAGGGGATGGACTATCTCGGAATGTGCTCCTCTCCATCATCTTCATGCTCTCAGTGCGTTTCAATTCCTTTCGGCCCATAAAGAGGGTCGCTTTAGTCGTCGCCTCCTTTCTTTTGGCCTCGTCTTTAGCAATTTGCTTCGGTGTCATAGGATCCAATATGATGTTATGCCCATTCATCTTGAGCGTGTATTGATTGGTGTAGCCGTTGTGCATCACGTGTCGGTCGAATTGCCATGGTCGTCCAAGCAGCAAATGAGTGGCGCTCATCGACACTACGTCGCATAGGACCATGTCCTTGTTGTGGCCGATCGCAAAGTTTTCCCAGACATCCTCGCGGTCGGTGAGCCATCGTAGCTTATAAGGTGTTGGGTGCTCGGTAGTGGGCAGCGTGAGCCTCTCGACGAGCTCGTAGGATGCGACGTTGTTGCAACTTCCGCCATCGATGATCAACGAGCAAACCTTGCCTTTGACCAAGTATCGGCTGTGGAAGAGGTTTTCTCATTGTTCTCTTCTTGTTGTGGCTGAGTTGAAAGGAGTCTTCGGATCATCATTAGCCTCAGCCCATCTTGGGCGTGCCAAATTTCTTCGTCGGCCGGGGCCGGTGCTTCCTCGACAACGGCGGATGGCTCATCCTTGCTCACGATCTCCTCGGTCTCCTCGAGGATTGTCATGACTTGTCGGTTCGGACATTGAGCGGCAATGTGTCTGCGCCCGAGACATTTGAAACACCAAATTTCTCCTACCGTGTCTTGCAGTTTGGTGTCCGTGTCTTGCTTTGGGGCCCACAGCTTTGGTATTGGGCCCCGATCCTTGGTCCTTGGCGCGGGCCGGTACGGTGTTTGTACCTTCTGGGACAAGCGTTGACTTACGACTTTGCCCTTCCGTTTGATTTGCCTTTCCACCCTTAGAGCCATTTGAATGAGGGTATCAAACGACTCCAGAGGTTGCAGCTCCACGACATCGCCAATGTGTCCGTGTAGGCCTCGAGTGAACCGTGCCATGATTTTCTCTTTGGGTTCGGCCAAATTGCACCAAATCCGAAGTGTTTCAAAGTCCGTAAGGTACTCATCCATCGATGAGTTACCTTGTCATAGTCCTTGTAGCTGGAGGAAAAGTTATTGTCGGTAGTGGCTCGGGACGAACCGCTTCCGCATGAGATCCTTCATGGTTCTCCAAGTTGTGATATCGCCTTCTCGGTCTCTCCTCCTTTGGGCTCGGAGGCTATCCCACCAAAGGCTAGCGTAATCTGTGAGTTCTAATGATGCAAGTTGGATTTTTAGTCTCTCAGAATGGTTGTAAAGGTCGAATATTTTGTCGACCTTTTCAACCCAATCAAGAAACTTGTCACCGTTGGAGGCACCATTGAACGAAGGAATATTCAATTTGGCCAGCCTCCATTCTTCATCCCGGTCCGATTGATGGTCGGGGAAGAATTCTTCATCGGATCCGTCCGAGCCACGAGGTAGGGCTGGTAGTGACCGGCTCTGGGTCTTCGCCTAGGTGGTGGCATGGGTCGTGGCGCCAGTCGGGTTTTGTTTTGCTCGGCAATGTCGTCGAGTCTTTGGAGCATTGCATCCATTCTCCGGTTGATTGCATCAAATTGTTCTTGAGTGTTATGGATAGCACCGCTACGAGTCATCATTTCGGGAATGGGTTTAGGTGAGTGAAAAATTTGTGGGGGAGAGAGAATGAAGGATTTTGACTCTGATACAAAGATGGTGTGCCGTCTTGAAGGGTTGGCGCACCGTGGTCGGAAGAATGCTTGCACACCAAACTCGGGAGAGAGGGTTGTGCGGCAATCGGGAAAATGGACTTGGGAAAAATGGGAATTTGGAATGCATAAGTGAAATGGGTTAACAATTAATGGGAATGAAGTGGAAAATGATGGAAGGGCTCGATGAATTAAGGAGATGGCTCGGATGGAGAAATCGGGCTCAAAATCGGACAATGGAGGAAGGTGATAGCTCGGGAAATTGTTTAGGGATTTGGGAAGGATAAAAATGGAGGATGAGGTTGTACAAGTCGAACACTTGAGCAATCAAAGTGTTCGCCTTGGTAGACCTCGGTAGTGTTCGGATATGACTCACCGATCACACTCACGAGGGTTGACACACTCGGCTGGATATGACTCACTGGAGAAGGAGCGTCGGAAAAAGCTTCAACCGAAGGAAAGAAGGTCCAATGCACAATTTTATTAAAATTCTCTCTGCCTCTAGAAGGTGAGGCCGATACACTTAAATGCTAAAAACGTAAAAAGAGAGGAAAGACATTTTAGGCCTTTAGATTACATGAACGCCTAGGATTAGCTTTGGGAAGATCTTCTTTCACTTTAGGAAGACCAAGGATGCTCTTCTTTGACTGAAGGCTCGATCCATTAAAGATATGCTCAGCTTAATTTGAATGAGGACCGTGTTTGACGGAGGGAGACCCGTTGTTGACCAAGGAGTTGCACCGGATGGGATAAGCTCCGAACAATGAAGGATTGGCTCGAGCCAATTTGGATAAGGGTTATCTTAAATACTCTCGGTGGTCAGATTGAAATGGCACGTGGTCTGCTTCCTTGGCTGGCCGTCATTGACCATGATCCCAATATTGTGGGATTTGCTTGAGCCATTTTTGAATAAAGTCTTTGGTTGACCTTTGGTTAACATGAGTGTGGGCACACGCGGTCTCATTTGAATTTGAATCGTCGGTTGATTGACGATGGCTCGTGGGCGTGCGTGGCTCGTTCAAAATGTCGATCGGGGTTGACCTTATCTCAGACATCGTGGGATCCGCAAGGGCAAATTTGAATTTAAACTCTTGGTTGAACCTAGTCTGACTGAGTGAGGAGATTCATGGCTGAATTCAGACGCGGATCTTTCAATTTCCGCCGATGGCTAGGAGGTGCGCGCGGTTCATTCAAAATGGCGACTTAGAGTTGACCTTATCTCGGATAGTGAGGGATCCGCACAGGCCATTATGAATTTAAGCCTTTGAATGAACCTAGTCTGACTTAGTGAAGAGATTCATGGAAAAATTTGGACGCGGATCTTTCAGTTGTTGCCGATGGCTCGGAGGTGGTTCCTTGAACGGCTTATGGGCGCGTGCGGGCACTTTTAAAATGTAGCCAGTTGAACATCTCTCCGGACATCAAGTCATATGTCCGTGCCATTTTGAAAATGTGACTTCAGGCGCTCCTAGGTGGTCCGAAAGAAGGTATTGGCACGGGAAATTTGGATGTAAAGACTCGGTTATCCGTTGATGTCTTGAAGCGTGCACCGGGGGTGTCCATGCCTCGGACACCGATAAATCCTTGTGTGCTAATTCAAACATTGTCCTTTCCTTGACCAAACAATCAGATTACTTAAGAATTTAAGTAAAGTGGCCGATGGGATTTGGTCAAGGTCTCCTAGTTGACCGAGGGTGGACCGTGGCTTGACCGTGGCTTGACCATTGCTTGACCATGGTTCGGTCGCGGTGGTCCTTTGTGTGCCTTCGTGCGTTCTTCTTCTTTGGGCTGCTTTCTCTTCCTTCTCCAATATTTATTTGCTGGTTAAATAAACAGGTGGCCGGGGCTCGGCATTAGGGGGCCGAGGACTTGGTCTTCATGGGAGAAACGCGGGATCCGAGAGGATTAGATCGGGCGTTCTCTCACTTCGGCCACTTAAGGATTTCGGCCACGTCGACGGTCGTTTGTCCGTTGGTCGTCGGTAGGTGGTTAGGGTGTTGTTCGATTGGCGTGTCGGGGCCGGGAGTGGTCAGACTCCATGTGATTGAGACCTTGGGTCGTTCCCAATCATGTTCGGAAGGAATTTCCGAGACTATGTTTCCTGCAAAATGAGAACCTAAGTTTGTAAAATCTTCCGTGCTTATCGGGGCTAGGTCTGTGATGTGCTTGATGTGCTCCGGTGGCACATCAGGGGAAAACTGTTAAACAGAAAAGATAACTCTTCCCGAGGTCCCTGACGACGTCTCCGGACTCCCTAACGTTGCCGTCAGCTGCCACGTCCCGGTTAAGGAATTTTAACCCGATTCCCTTTCGATGCTCGCGCGTTGGGCGCTGTCAGACAGGATTGCCCTGTCTCTTAGGATCGACTAACCCATGTGCAAGTGCTGTTTACATGGAACCTTTCCCCTCTTCGGCCTTCAAAGTTCTCATTTGAATATTTGCTACTACCACCAAGATCTGCACCGACGGCCGCTCTGCCCGGGCTCGCGCCCCAGGTTTTGCAGCGACCGCCGTACCCTCCTACTCATCGGGGCCTGGTACTTGCCCCGACGGCTTGGTATAGGTCATGCGATTTAGCGCCATCCATTTTTGGGGCTAGTTGATTCGGCAGGTGAGTTCTTACACACTCCTTAGCGGATTTCGACTTCCATGACCATAGTCATGCTGTCTTAATCGACCAACACCCTTTGTGGGTTCTAGGTTAGCATGTAGTTGGGCACCATAACCCACCTTTTGGTTCATCCCGCATCGACAGTTCTGCTTTCCAAAAATGGCCCACTTGGAGCTCTCGATTCCGTGGCGTGGCTCAACAAAGTAGCCGCGCCGTCCTACCAAATTAAAATTTGAGAATAGGTCGAGGGCATTGCGCCCCCGATGCCTCTAATCATTGGCTTTACCCGATAGAACTCGTCCATGGGCTCCAGCTATTCTGAGGGAAACTTCGGAGGGAACCAACTACTAGATGGTTCGATTAGTCTTTCGCCACTATACCCAAGTCAGACAAACGATTTTCACATCAGTATCTGCGGGCCTCCACTAGAGTTTCCTCTAGATTCGACCCGCCATCTTTCAGGTCCCGACAAGCATGCTCACACTCGAACCCTTTTCAGAACATCAAGGTTGGTCGGCTTCTTTGCGCCTCATGGGTTTTCTGGCCCGTTGACTTGTACACATGTCAGACTCCTTGGTCCGTGTTTCAAGACGGGCCGAATAAGGAGCCCGCAGGCCGACGACGCTGATGCATGAGCACGCCAATGGTGCGCGCTGCCAGCTACGATCAGGGCGACAACGTCTCTGCGAGCACAACAAAAGCTCGGGCTTGTGATGCCGCCCCAATCCTCGTCGGTCGACGCCCGAGTCGATTGGTGGACCGGCTGATCGCCGTTCCACATCCGACCGGGACGCACCGCCGGCCCCCATTCGCTTCCCTCCCGACAATTTCAAGTACTCTTTGACTCTTTTCTCAAAGTCCTTTTCATCTTTCCCTCAAAGTACTTGTTTGCTATCGGTCTCTCTCCAATATTTAGCGTTGGACAGAATTTACCGCCCGATTTGAGCTGCATTCCCAAAAAACCTGACTCGTAGATAGCGCCTCGTGGTGCGACAGGGTCCGAGCGCGACGAGGCTCTCACCCTCTCCAGACTTGAGCTCAGTCCGTCGCTGAGGATGCTTTTCCAGACTACAATTCGAACGCCGTAGGCACCCGATTCTCAAGATGGGCATTTCCCGGTTCGCTCGTTGTTACTAAGGAAATCCTTGTAAGTTTTTTTCCTCTGCTTATTGATATGCTTAAACTCAGTGGGTAATCCCGCTTGACCTGGGGTCGCTTTGATAACATCTGCTCATCATTCGTATTCGACTCGCCGACGCACTAGGGTCGTGATGGGCATTTTGCGAGCGCAACGTATTCATCGAGGGCATGTCAACCATCGTCGATCGTGCCGCGAGATGCCGAGGACTCTGTTTTAGACCAACCATGATTATTTCGCACAGGAGGCCAATATATGCGCCTCGACCACCTCTCCCAACCAGCCCGAGCAAAGCAGCAGCACAAGTCTACTTCGATGCACGCAATTGACGTGGTTTTTATTTTGGTGCGGGGGCTATGATGCGTGACGCCAAGGCAGGCGTGCCCTCAGCCAGCAGGCTTCAGGCACAAAAAATTGATGGTTCACGAGATTCTGCAATTCACACCAAGTATTGCATTTCACTACGTTCTTATCGGTGTCCGAGACATAGACACCCGGGATGCACATTTCAAGACATCAACCGACCAACAAGGTTTTACATCAGAAATACCCGTGCCTTTATTTTATTTCGGACAGCCTAGAAGTGTCCGAAGTCATAAATTCAAAATGGCACGGACATATTCCTTAATGTCCGGAGAGAAGATCAGCCGGTAGCATTTTGAAAATGCCCGCGCGCGCACATTAACCACTCATGGAGCCACCGACGGATCACTGGGGATTCTCATTCAAAAAGAGACCACGTTCAAGCTGCCCAAATCACGGGAGGAGCGTCTGACAGCCAAATTTAAAAATGGCCCACGCGGATCCCTTGATGTCCGAGATAGGGTAAATGCTGGGTCACCTTTTTTGAATCAGCTGCTCACACCTCCGAACCATTGGCAGAAAACTTAATGATCAGCGTCCAGGTTTAGCCATAATCTCCTCACTCATTCAAGCTAGGTTCATCCGAGAGATTAAATTCAAAATGGCCCACACGGATTCCGTGATGTCTGAGATAAGGTCAACCCAGGTCAGCTGTGCGCGCACCTCCTCGGACAATCAAAGTTCTTCCACGGTCGACCTTGGTCTTCGTTCAAATTCAGCTAAGCATATCCATATTGGTTCAGATTTCCAGCTGAAGAGAAGAGCATCAAGACCCTCCATTTTAAATTGGCACGCATCAAATCCATTGATACTCGAAGCCTATTCAAACCTTGGTCCACAACAGTCACTTTTCAAATTCAGCCAATCATATCTTTAATGGTTCGAACCATCAGCTGAAGGGAAGCATATTGGTCTAATTTCGGTCAAAGAATATCTCCTCCTGATCCATCCAAGACGTCTGTCCAATCCAAGGACTTAGTTTAATTCTTTTTTTTTTTAAAAGTTTATTTAAGTGTATCGGCTTTCATTGGAAAGGCAGAGAGAGAATTTGAATAAAAATTGTGCTTAGCACCTTCTTCCTAAACGTTGAAGCTCTCTCCGACATACCCTTCTCCAGTGAGTAATATCTGGCCAAGAGCGTTACCCCTTGCACGTCCGATCGGTGAGTCACATCCGAGTGCGGGTAAGGTCTACCAATCAAACACTTAGATTGCTCAAGTGTTTGAATTGTCCAGCCACCTAAAAACCATACACTCTTCATAGAGTCCACCACCCATCGAGCTTTCAACCTTATCTCCTCCACTTACCTCATTTTCCATCCATTCGGCCATCCGAACCATTTTTCCATTTCATCGAGCCATTCCCATAATTTTCCCTCCGATCACCCACATTTCCATTCCATTACACTCCCACATCTCGAAATCCCATTTCGCACGAGCCATTTTCCCGTGCGCGCACTCATCCAAAACCCGAGCCCCATGTGCGCGCACAAATTTGACCCACGGTGCACCGACCACCCCGAATGGCACATCATCCTCGTTAAGGGATTTAGATTGTACTCATTCAAATTACCAGACTCAAAGAGCCCGGTATTGTTATTTATTGTCACTACCTCCTCGTGTCAGGATTGGGTAATTTGCGCGCCTGCTGCCTTCTTTGGATGTGGTTGCCGTTTCTCAGGCTCCCTCTCCGGAATCGAACCGTAATTCTTCGTCACCCGTCACCACCATAGTAGGCCACTATCCTACCATCAAAAGTTGATAGGGCAGAAATTTGAATGATGCATCGCCAGCACAAAGGTCGTGCGATCTGTCAAGTTGTCGTGAATCAACAAAACAACGAACTAGGTCCGCGTCGACCTTTTGTCTAATAAATGCGTCCCTTCCAGAAGTTGGGGTTTGTTGCACGTATTAGCTCTAGACTTACTACGGTTATCCGAGTAGCAAGTACCATCAAACAAACTATAACTGATTTAATGAGCCATTCACAGTTTCACAGTTTGAATTAGTTCATACTTACACATGCGTGGCTTAATCTTTGAGACAAGCAAATGACTACTGGCAGGATCAACTAGGTAGCATTCCTTCTATGCGTCTGGATCTCATCCTTGGTTGAGCCGCCAGGGCGACGTCAACACGCAAGGAAAGCAATCACAGTCGTTCTTAGTGCCAACTTGGGTCAAGCTCTCGACACTCTCCAATCGAAGAGGCCGACAACTAATGCGTTCATTTTCTACATCCGAGGCAACGACCAACAAACACATGCACACCACCAAAGACAATCAAAAGCAATAGCAAGAACTGAAGCATCAAATTTTCCTGGCGGGGTGCAGCAGCCAGCTTTGACATTCGCCGCGTATCCAAATAAGACACCGACTGAAAGGCTCCACGAGCAATAGGACATGCCGAGTTTTGGTCAATCGTACAGAAACCGACGCATTTGCCACGACGAACATGAAGCCCTGATGTGCAACCGGAGCACACCACGGACCTAGCCCCGATGAGCACAGAAGATTTTACTAACTTAGTTGCTCATTTTGCTGAAAACATAGTCTCGGAAATGCCTTCCGAACATGATCGAGAACGACCCAAAGTCTCGATCACATGGTGTCTGACCACTCCTGGCCACGACACGCCCAACGACAAACATCCCGATCACCTACAAACGACCAACGGACAAAAGGCCGTCGACGTTGCCAAAATCCTTTAGGATTTCAGCCCGAAGGAAATAAGTGGCTGACGTGGGAGAACGCCCAATCCGATCTTCTCGGATCCTTCATTTCTCCCATGAAAAACGAGTCCTATGCCCTCTAATGCCGAGCCCCGACCACATTTTTATTTAACCAGCAAATAAACCTTGGAGAAGGAAGAGAAAGCAGCCCAAAAAAGAAGAATGCACAACCCATAGTCGAAGGCCCACAATGGACCACCACGGCCGAACCATGGTCAAGCCACGGTTGGTCAACTAGGAGACCTTGACTAAATCCCATCGGCAACTTTACTTAAATCCTTAAGGAATCTGATTATTTGGTCAAGGAAATGACAATGTTTGATCTACCACAGCAAGAATTTATCGGTGTCCGAGGCATGGACACCCGCGGTAGATGCTTCAAGACATCAACGGCCAACCAAGGCTTACATCAGAATTACCCGTGCCCATACTTTCTTTCAGACCACCTAGGAGCGCCTGAAGTCACATTTTCAAAATGGCCCACGAATTGTAGACTTAGTTTGCGGAAGCGAATTATGATAGAAATAATGGGGAATGGTCAAATGAATTTGGAGATGGCTCAGTGAAATATGGGAATGACTCGGGAGATGGAAATATGGGCAAAATCGGACTTGTGGAGGAAAAGGTTGATCGCTCGGTGGAGGGGATGGACTCTTGAGAGTTTTGGGGTTAAGATGGATGGAAAATTTGAACACGTGAGCAATCTAAGTGTTCGTCTCGGTAGACCTCGCCCGTACTCGGATATGACTCCCCGATCGTACGTGAGAGGGTTGACACACTTGGCCGAATATGACTCACCGAAGAAGGAATGTCAGAGGGAGCTTTGACTGGTTAGGAAGAAGCTGCAATGCACAATTTTTACTAAAATTCTCTTTATCATTGAAGTGTAAGGTGATACACTTAAATACTAAAAAACGTAAAAAGATAAGAAAGACAATATAAACCCTTAGATGACTTGAACGCCTTTGATTAGCTTTGGGAAGATAGTATGATTCTTCTTTGGCTGAAGGTTCGATCCAATATAGTGATGCACGGCTGTCTTTGAGTCTTGACTGAGGGTGACCGTGGTTTACTGAGAGGGTACACCGGGTGGGTTGAGCTCTGAACAATTGAAAGAATGGCTCGAGCCAATTTTGATCCGGCGCTTCTAAAGTACTCTCGGTGGTTCGAAAGAAGTGTCACGTGGTCTGGTTACTCGGTTGACAGTCAATGGTTTGCAAGTGACCGTGGGCATATCCGAACGTGCGCTCCAGTGGTTTACCCGATCTCAGATGTTGTTGGATCCGCGCGGTTGTTATGCAAAGTTATTGCTCGAAGATCCTCTGATCATTTGACAGCTTGAGGGTGGATTTTATGGATGAAAATCCCTTGTGGCTTGCCGGTTGTTAGGTGAACGGCCTTGTGCGTGCTCTCGGTGGACCCTTTCCAGACATCTTGAGATTTTTCCGTGTCAAATTTGAACCTTGTCTTTTCCTGGACCAAAAAACCAAAATACTTAAAGTTTTAAGTAAAGTGACCGATGGAATTTGGTCAAGGTCTTCTAGTGGGACGAAGGTGGGCCGAGGCTTGACCGTGGGTCGGTCAAGGTTCGGCCGAGGTGGTCCTTCGTGGCCCTTCGCCTATGGGATCTGCGTTCCTCTTCTTTTGGTAGCTTTTCTCTTCCTTCTCTAAGGATAATTGCTGGCTAAAAGAAATAAACCTAAATGTGACTGAAAATAGGGCCCATGGGTGAGTACTTGATCCATGAGATTTGGACCGTGCGTTCTCTCATGTCTGTCACTTATTCCATCGGGCCAAAGCCCTAGAGGAATTCGGCAAGGCCGACAACCTTGTCTCCTTTGGTCATTGGGTTGTGATCGTGGGGGGCCCGCTGGGTGCCGGGCGTGTCATGGTCAAGAGGCCCAGGCGTGTTGTGGTCCAGAGGCTCGGGCGTGTCATGGGCGAGAGCCTCGGGTGCATCTTGGTCGGGCGCGCCGGGTGTGTCGGGCGTGTCGTGATCGGGGATGCTCAAACACCAACCGAGCAAAACTCTTGACCGCTCGTGATTTTCCTCGGACATTTTTTTCATAGGGTAAGCTTCCTACAAAAAGAGCACACAAGTTAGTAAAATTGGGCGTGCTCCTCGAGGTTAGGTCTGTGACGTGCCTCGGTTGCACATCAAGGCCGATGATCGATTCTTCGCTGGTCGTCAGGTCATGGTCGTGGGGGTGGGCGTCGGGCGTATCACGGCCGGGCATGCCGGGCGTGTCGTGGCCGGGAGGGTTCAGCCACCAATCGTGCACAACCTTTGGTCGCTTCCAATCATCCTCGGAAGGTGTTCTTCTTGCAAAATGAGCAAGCAAATTAGTAAACCCATGTGCGGTCATGGGGGCTAGCTCGGTGATGTACGCCGGTTGTACATCATGGCCGCACCTCGACGCGCTCGTGCCATGCCATGACCACACCACACCGCCCGTGCACACCTTGCCACGTGTTCCTTGTTTGTCTGTTTGCGTCAAACGGTGTCCGATTAGGCTGAAAGTTTAACCACGGGTCCCACGCATTGTGAGGAGCTATTATTGAATGTTTGGTGTGTTTTGGATTTTTTTTTCAATTTTTCATACTTTTCAAACGTCGGCCTTGCCTTTGCACCAATTCTTTTTCATCATGTTGTCTTTCATGGTGGGAAGCCATGTCGACGCACTTGGGCTTTACAGCAAATGTGTGGGCAAGCATTCAATGACACCGCCACTTGAATGCAATAGTGCAAATGCAATCCCAATGCACTTGTGCTCGCCCCCGATAGTGTTAAGCATTGAGGGATACCTCTTGGATCACGAACAACGTTTGAACCTTTTGTAAAGTTCCCCGATACGGTTCCTTGCTTTTTGTAAGGCTATGTTTACAAAAATTTTAACCTTTTGGAAAGTTCCTCGATACCGTGCCTTTCCCTTTTTTATGTGTCTATGCTTACAAGACTTTTCAACATTTTGGCAAGTTCCTCGATTGGCGAGGAACTTTCTCCATTCACGTGGTCTGGTTCCAGAGAGAATTTTCTCCCTGGATTGGCAATTTTTGGCTGAATTTTTTCATCTGTATTTCGTCCGTTCAAGCGCCTTGACGCTGTCTTCTTTCCCAAATTTGTTTCTCCTTAGTGATCTTCGTTGAGTTTCTTCACCAAATCTGGTTTCGTCTTGCCCTCCTCTCCACGCTGAACCTATTTTCGCTGTTGTTGACCCTCAGTTTGGTTCCTCGCCGTTGCGAGACGCTATTTTGCCTCGGCCAGATAGTTTCTTCACTTCTCGTTGGCGACGGCCCCTTAGCTGTTGTGAGACTAGTTTCTTCCTTCCCTGTCTGTCACTTGCTAGTCTTTGTAGCTCCTGTTGACGTCGATTGAAACCCCGAGTTTGATTGCCTCTGCCCTAAATCGAAATTTCCTTGCATTTTGTCGTCCTGGTTGTGTCTGTTCTCGACAAATTTTTTTGTCTATCATCGTTTGCTGCTAGCCGTTTGCGGCTAATTATAGCCATTTACGGTGGCTATTTAGCCGTTGGTGGCGGCCGAAAATCACTTCCCTAGATTTCAGTCATTTAAATTTTCTTCTTCCCCCCTGGTATTATCCCGCATTCTCTGTCTTCATGGTGAAAAAAACAAAAAACAAGGCAGCCTAGCTCTCCCGCTCTGCCGTCTGGAATTGCTCTTTCCTCTAATAATCAACGCTCTGCCCTCGTGACTGGAGCGCCTGCTGCACCGGAAAACCGACCCCGTTCAGTTTCTCTGGCAAAAGGTAAGGCGGGTATTGTTATCACTCTACCTTTTGAAAATCTTAATAATATTCCGGTTGATAATGTTCAAACTATGGCCGAAACTACTAAGATAAGTAGGCCTGTATTTTCCACAGGTGATTCATCATATACTATCGCCGGAAAACCTCAAACCCCACCCTCAGCTCCGGCCAAAAACTTTGCCCCTCCCCTGTTCGATAAATTGCATGAAAGAGAAAATATACCTCCCTTTCCCTCCATTTCCTTCGCCGAAATGGTCAAGAACAGTAGGAATCAAGGCCAAGACACCAATTATCCTATGATCCGAATATAGTTGATGTTGTTCCCCTCTCGGCTGATGACCTCTTAGATGTTGATAGAAGCCTTGGATATGCTCATGTAGGTTACTTCCCCAATAGACACCCCGGAAAAGATGGCCTTAAGAAAATAGTTGATGGCGGGAAAACTAATGTAAAAGTCATTCCAAACACGAATGGATGAATCTCTTTCATCTCCCAATCGGAGTTTGATCGGGAATTCGTCTTATGTCGGGGCCCATACTCAAAATATAGGGTCAATCTCTCCTCCTAAAGAAGCTCCCTCCTTGGTTCAATTTCGGTGTTGATGAAATCAACACTATACCCATTTGGGTAAACTTCCATAAACTCCCTCTTGAATGTTGGTCTGAAAAGTCGTTGAGAAAAATCTCATCGAGGATTGGTAAGCCGTTAATGACGGATCTCCTAACCAAGTCTCTTGGTCACCTTGGCTATGCTAGGATCCTAATTGAAGTTGATATCTCAAAGGAATTGATCAGAGAAATTAAAATTAGTACCCCGAACGGAACCATAATCAACAAGGAGGTCCACTATGAATCTTAACCGGACTATTGCCCTTCTTGCTCCTCAGTTGGACACAAAGCCGAGCATTGCAAACATAGATCTGTCCCCCTCAACCCCCCACCTAGCGTTCCAGTCCCATCCATTATTAAAGACTCTTCTGATTCGCTTTCCTCCCCTCCCTCCCCTCTGGCTGCTGATGTTCCCCCAGTTTATAATAAGGAAAATGAGGAAACTGGGATTGACTCGGATGAGGAACCTGGCCCCGTAAAGGCTTTCTTGGATATCCCTATTCCAGAATCCTCTTTCGTTGGTAAATCTTCCTCTATCCCATCGGAAGACATTGATTGCTCGGATTCTAGATCGATTGACTCTTCATTGATAACTCTCTTCCCACTTCAAAGTCTCAATTCGCTCTAAAGGTAAACTAAAGAACCTATTGTTATCCCTCTCGGCCAACCAAATAGGAAAGGTGATACCATGGAAACAAGGAAAAAATCTCGGGCTTTTGGGGCTGCCCACCCCCGCCCCTTATGTTTTGTACAACCTGGAACGTTAGGGGCTTTAACTCAGCCCTTAAGCAGGATGAGGTTTTCAACCTCATTTGTGATCGAAAAATTGATCTCTTTGGTATTTTGGAAACCAAATTCTCTCCTGATTGCATGTCTCAATTTTTCAAATGGCTACCTGGCTGGTAATTCCTCACCAATTTTGCCCTCCATCTTGGTAGTCAGATTGCCATCCTTTGGAATGACTCAACATTGGCCATTAACTTCCTTAGCTTAGACCCTCAGGTCATCCATATCCATGTCACTTGCAAAATCACCCATGAAAATTCCCTAATTTCCATTGTGTACGGCCTTCACTCCATCTCCGATAAGAAACTCCTTTTGGCTAACCTATCTAGAGCTAGGAATGTTTTCAGTCATCCTTGGTTGATTATGGGATACTTTAACTCTATTTTAAATCCATCCGAGCGCATTGGTTGGGTTCCTGCCAACCCGCATGATTGCTTTGATTTTTGAAAGTGCTGCCTTAACCTAGGCCACACTGATCTCCCCTCTACTGGACTCTCTTACACCTGGACAAATAATAAAGTGAGATCTAAGCTTGATTGTGCCATGGTTGATGATCTTTGGCAATGCTCTTTTCCCAATGCAACCTCATTGTTTCTTCCTCCTGGTATCTCTGATCATTCCCCCTGTCTAGGGAATATTCACAACTTCCGCCCCCGAAATAACTCAAATTGGAAATTTTTCAATATGTTGACCGAGCATTCCAATTTCTATCAAATTGACTTTGATTCCTGGAACCTCCCTTCAAGCAAATCTTATCAGTTTCAACTCCAGTCCAAACTGCTCCTTTTGAAATCTAAGCTCAAAGAGTTGAAACTTAAACACTTCTCTCATATTTCCTCTAGAGCTGATTGTGCTAAATCCAAGCTCAAGGATGCCCAATCCACCCTTGACACCGATCCTGGAAACTCCATATTGGCTGGCCAAATCCCTGATATGCGGAATCAAGCAATTCGCCTTGCTTTGGCTGAAAAGCTTTTTTATAAGCAAAAAGCTAAAAGAAAATACATCCTTGAAAGTGATAAATGTTCCAAATTTTTCCATGCCATTGTCAAGAAAAATCAAAAGCGGAATTTCATTCCCTCTATTGTCAAAGTGGTCTCCCTTCGGATTCTACTATAAGAATCTCCTTGGCCAGCCGTGCTCCCTTCCTAAGCCTGACATTAATATCATCAAAAATGGCCCCACCCTGTCGGACTCAGATTGCTCTCTCCTCGTGAAACCTATAACAAGGGATGAAATCAAACAAGCTCTTTTTGACATCGAAAATGATAAATCCCCCGGGTCGGATGGATACACCTCAAAGTTTTTTAAGGATACTTGGAGCATAACCAGGGTCCTCTTCTCCAATGCCATCTCGGAATTCTTCTCTTCTTCCATGCTCCTCAAGAAATGGAATCATGCAATCATTGCTTTAATTCTGAAAACTCACTCTTCCCCTTCGGTTTCTGACTTTATCTTTTTGCGCCGTGTTTTATAAAGTAATATCCAAAGTTCTTGCTTATAGAATTTTGATCCCTCTTATCCGGATAATTGACCCGAGCCAAGCTGCATTTATAAAAGGTCGTTCAATCATGGAAAATATCTTACTTATGCAAGAGCTTATGAGGAAGTACAAGGATAAAAAAGCCTCTCCACGATGTATCATCAAAGCCGATCTTTCCAAAGCCTTTGACTCGGTTAATTGGTCCTTCCTTAAAGAAGTTCTAGTTGGCTTAGGCTTCCCTCCTATGTTTGTTAATTGGCTTTCGGAATGCTACTCCACGACCTCCTATTCCATATCAATCAACGAAAGTCTTGCTGCTTTTTTCAAAGGCAAAAATGGCCTTCGTCAAGGAGACCCTATTTCTCCATATCTTTTTGTTATTTTACTTGAATACCTCTCGAGATTGATCAAATCCAGAACTCATCTTTCTCCTTTCAACTTCCATCCTCTTTGTAAGCATTTTAATATCACTCACTTGATCTATGCGGATGACCTCATGCTATTAGCCCGTGGTGACCCTATTTTGGTAAAAATTCTTCTTGATTGCATTACTGATTTTGGTTCAGTCTCCAGCCTACAAATGAATCGGGCTAAGTCGAGCATTTTGCTGCTGCAATAGGTCCAATCGACCTCAATGACATCCTCCAATTTTATTTTTTGAGCCTCGGATCTTTTCCATTCAAATATCTTGGCATTCCTCTCTCAGTAGGAACCCTCCATTCCAATCATTATCTCCCTCTTATCCGCAAACTAACGGATAATGTTCTCGGCTGGGGTGCTTCCTCCCTCTCCCATGCTGGCCGTCTCGAGCTTCTTAGATCAGTTCTTCAAGGAGTAGAATGCTTTTGGATGTCCATCTTTAATAACCCTGCTGTGATCAAATTAAAGGCCATCAAAATTTGTAGGAATTTCCTTTGGGGATCGGGCAAAGCGGTTATCGCTTGGTCCACTGTATGCTTGCCTAAATCAAAGGGAGGGCTTGGTCTTCGGGACCTTGGATCTTGGAACAAAGCGTTTCATGCTAAAGCAATTTGGAACATTCAAGGTAATAAGAAATCCCTCTGGTCTAGGTGGATCAATCACATTTATTGGAAAGGCTTGGATTTCTGGACTTGGTCTCCGGGCTACCGGGTTTCTCCCTTTATGAAAAATCTCATTCAAACCCGAGCGTCCTCCTAGAGAAGTCTTCCTCCCTTGATAAAATAAAGGAGATCATTGACACTTGGAAAAAGAAATGAATGGTCATGGTCTTTCTTTCCTATACCATTCCATCCGTCCTTCCGGCATCCCAAGACCGTGGGCTTCAATTGTTTGGACAAATTGCATAATCCCGAATCACTCCTCTCATCATATTGAACTAAGCCTTAACAATTTAGCAACCCATAAATACAAAAAATAATATAATCATTAACAAACTTACAGTGTATGAAGCATCTCCATCTGAAAGCTTGTGTTGTTATGCAGTCTGCAGAAACGATTTTAAAACTCGGTGTGCTCTGATACCATATTGTAACGCCCGATTTTTCTTTTGCTTAATTAATTTTTTTTTTTACACATGTACTCTCTTTAAACAATTTAAGGTAAAATTATCAATTTGAAATCCTTGAGATAAAATACAGCGGAAGACTTTTATTTAACTTCATCAAAATCAATTATATTCGTGATAAGNATGCATGAACATGTAAACATACAATAAAATGTACAATTCAAACATTGCAAGCATTCTAAACATGCATCTTTATTCTAACACCAATAATCAATCAATCATCAAACAAGGCACACAAACATATCCTCAAATAAATTGAGGTCGGTGTAATGTGCATTACACCCCAAGCAATCCAGCATGTTCCAAAATCATAAATCCTAATCCTTGTAATGTAGTCCCCATAGGGCCAATCATATGCAACATTAACTTACCTTAGGTCCTTAGCTTTATTGAAAACTTGATCAATATGTTGCTGCACTTGAAAACCTAAAACGCAAGTAACATAATTTATTAACTTCAACCAACCATAACTTCTTCGATAATGATCCATTTGTGATGCTACGGGTGTCAAATTATTCCTTAAAGAGTCTACTATAACTTCTTAGAAGACACAATTTCAGAAAACTAACGCATGTCAACTTAATTGGACAAAACAGCGGCCATTCACTGTTTGAACAGTTATTGGGTCGACATAAACTTTCAGGGGTCGACCCATGTCGACAAAACAGAGTCTGTGTTCTTATCGGTCGACCCAAACTACAAGGGCTCGACCCAAATTCTTTCCATTTTTCGTACACTGACTTGCAATGTCCATAACGTTTTCTACATAGCTCTAAATTGAGTGATTTTAACAGTTATAAATCACCCTAAGAGTCTACTTTAATTCTTATGAAGGTCATAAACTCTAATTCGTGCTAAAACCTGACCGAATCTCAAAAACTCTAACCTTGCATACAATCAACTGATTTTCTAACATTCTACTTGAAATCCTTCATTTTTATCAATCAATCAAACCAATATCATCATATTATCCTTACTGAACTTAAAAGAAACTTAGAGGATAAAATAATATTACCTTGAACTTTGGTTTCCACGAGAGCCTTAGTGTTTTCCACTTCCCTTCACTTTCTTACTCTCTTTCTCTCACGAAATCCATTTTCTTTCACAGTCTTCCTCTCCCTTATCATACGAGAGAACTCTTAGTAAATAGACAGGGAGAAGAGGTCGTGCTGGTAGGGAATGGAAGACCATGCCTTCTTATCTCTTAACTAAACAAAATCAATCTTCCTTTTATATCCATCAATCAGGATCCTCCACGTTTTGGCTGACTTTTCAACTCAAAACAGGAATGTGTCGACCGCACGTCAATTGTGTCGACCGAACGTATTCCCAGAAAACATTTTGTGTCGACCCCTCTTAGATTCTGGGGTCGACCCAAACACACAATTGTGTCGACCCCACCAAATTCCTGGGGTCTACCCAAACACACAATTGTGTCGACCCCACTTAATTCCTATGGTCGACCTAAAGTAGACAATTGTGTCGATCGGACATTGTTCATAGGTCGACCGCCACTTAAAACTTTCATAACTTTTGTTCTACAACCTAGATTTATATGATTCAAACGCCATTATTTTTTATATTAAGTCTAGTTTAACTTTGTAGAAGACATAAACGTTAAATTAAGAGATTAAAGGTATAAATTATACAAAACACCGAACATTGCTCAAAAGTTTGTATTTCCTCAGTCCAGTTTTCATTTGTCAACTTCTAACGTGTATAACTTTCGCACCAAAACTCCAATTGAGTTGTTAAACCTATAAATATTCTTCTTTTGATGTCTTCTATAATTTCGTAAAAGATTTTTTTGCCACTTAAGCTCATCAGTATCATGATAAAATAGAAAAACTGAAACTACCTAGTTATCCATTTTTAACCTTGTTGTTGTTACTAACTATAAATTTCCAAATCCCATAACTTTCTCTGCAGACCTCCAAATTGAGTAATATTTATTGCTATAATTCCAAAAAAAAGTATATTAAATTTCATGAGAAGAACTTAAACTCATTTTAAGAACGTAAAATCTCTGAAATTGGCTAATCTTAACATTGTGTCAAGGTGGTTCACCTTGGAAGGGTCGACCGATTTCTAACATAGGTCGACCAGATCAAGTTCCTCACGACCAAGGTGTCGACCGATACTAATCATAGGTCGACCGGTCCTTTATTCACAACTTTCTATTTTCCATTTTCTCAAACTTTAATTCAACCCTTAAACTGATATAGTCCAATTTTCACATTGACCTTACTTTATCAACTACCAATTCTAACATCCAACTTTGTTTCCAAATCATCTAAATTACTATTTCCAAAAGTGTAACTCGACCTCAACATCCATCATCTCTTAACGCATATTGTACCCTTGCCAAAACGTGCTATATTCCTATAGGTTTAGGTTACCCAGAAAAGTGGGGTATTACATACCGAGTCCTGTGGTTTGGCGTCCGTGTCTCGCCTTGGGGCCCACGGCTTCGGCTCTCTGCCTGGATCCTCAGTCCTTGGTGTGGGCCGATACAGTGTTGGCACTTTCGGTGCCGCGCGTTGAATCACGGCTTTGCTCTTCCGCTTGATTTGTCTCTCGACCCTTAGAGCCATCTGAATTAGTGTATCAAACGACTCCAAAGGTTGTAGTTCAACAACATCGCCAATGTCACGATGCAAACCTCGGGTGAACCGCGCCATAATTTTCTCTTCGGGTTTGGCCAAATCACACCGAATCCGAAGTGTTTCAAAATCCGTAAGGTACTCATCCACTGATGAATTACGTTGTCTTAATCCTTGCAATTGTAGGAAGAGCTCTTGGCGATAGTGGCTCGGGACGAACCGATTTCGCATGAGATACTTCATGGCACGCCATGTCGTGACCTCTCCTTCTCGTTCTCTCCTCCGTTGTGCTCGAAGGCTATCCCACCAAAGACTTGAATAGTTCGTAAGCTGCAAGGATGCCAATTGTACCTTGAATTTCTCGGAATGGTTTTAAAGTTAAAAAATTTTATCGACCTTTTTTACCCAATTGAGAAATTTATCTCCATTGGAGGCGCCATTAAAAGATGGAATATTTAATTTTGGCAACCTCCATTCTTCATCCCGATCCGAGTGATGGTCGGGGAAATATTCCTTGTCGGATCCTTCAGAGTCATGGTGTTAGGATTGGTGGTGTCCGGCTCTGTGTCGTCGCCTCGGTGGCGGCGTGCGTCGTTGCGCAAGTTGCGCTTGATTTTGCTCGGCTATATCGTTGAGTCTTTGGAGCATCGTGTCCATCCTCCGGTTAATTGCATCAAGCTGCTCTTGAGTGCCGTGCTCGGGTTCTCGTGGTTTGGAGAACATCGTTTGGTCACTCGTCGTGGCTTGATCACGGCCGGCATTATATATGGCTCGGCTTCTAGTCATCATGAGAAATTTTGTGGAAAAATTTGTGGGGGAGTGGAAAAATTGAACCTTTGCTCTAATACCAAGATGATGTGCCTTCCTTGCGGGTCGGCGCACCATTATCGAAAGAATGCGCGCACGCGGGGCTCAGATTTGGGTTGCGTGCGGCAAACAGGAATTTGGCTCGTGCATTTTGTGGGATTGGTTTGCAGAAGCAAATTATGATGAAAATAATGGGGAATGGTCGAATAAAAGTAGAGATGGCTCGGTGAAATAAGGAGATGACTCAGGAGATGGAAATATGGTGAAAATTGGGTTTGTGGAGGAAAAGGTTGATCGCTCGGGGAATGGGATGGACTCTTGAGAGTTTTGGTTTGAAGATGGCTGGATAATTTGAACACTTGAGCAATCAAAGTGTTCTCCTCGGTAGACCTCGCCCGCACTCGGATGTAACGCACCAATCGTACGTGTGAGGGTTGACTTTCTCGGCAGAATATGACTCACCGGAGAAGTATACGTCAGAGGGAGCTTCGACTAGTTAGGAAGAAGGTGCAATGCACAATTTTACTCAAAAATTCTCTCTATCATTAAAGTGTAAGCTTGGTACACTTAAATACTAAAAACGTAAAAAGATAAGAAAGATAATCTAAGCCCTTAGATGACTTGAATGCCATGGATTAGCTTCAAGAACGCTTCTTCTTTGGGTGGAGGTTCGATCCATTAGAGATAAGTTCGGTCGGATTTGAAGGGAGATCATACTTGACTGAGGGTGACCCGTTGTTGACCCAGAGCTCGTGCCGGGTGGGTAATCTTCGAACCATGAACGATTAGCTCGGGCCAATTTGGATCCGCGGCTCCTAAAATACTCTCGCTGGTCAGAATAAAGTGGCACGTGGTCTGGTTCCTCGGTTGGCCGGTAATGGCTCTTAAGTGTGCGCGGCTTGTCCGAAAAAGACCCAACAAGTGGTTGAACATATCCGAGTCTCGAGGGATCAGTGCGGCTGTTTTCCAAAGCTGTTGCTAGAGGATCTTGTGATGATTTGACACCTTGATCATGGATTTTATGGATGAAAATCCCTTGTGGCTCGTCGGTGGTTAGGTGAACAGCCTTGTGCATGTTCCCGGTGGATCTTCTTCGGACATCTTGAGATTTGTCCGTGTCAAATTCAAACCATGTCCTTTCCTTGACCAAATAACCAAAATACTTAAAGATTTAAGTAAAGTGGCCGATGGAATTTGGTCAAGGTCTTCTAGTGGGCCGAAGGTGAGCAACCAGTCGACACTTAATACAGTCGGTCGACACGTTGACATAGGCGGTCGACACCTTGACACAAGTGGTCGACACCTTGACATAAGCGGTCGACACCTTGATATAAGCGGTCGACACCTTGATATAAGCGGTCGACACTTTGACTTAAGCGGTCGACACCTTTGAGGGCCTTCGCCTATGGGATCTGCTTTCCTTCTCTTTGGGCTGCTTTTCTCTTCCTTTTCTAAGGACTTTGTTGAAGGAAATAAATAAAACTAAATGTGACCGAAAATAGGGCCCATGGGCGAACACTCGATCTGATGATATTTGGATCGTGCGTTCTCCCACGTCGGTCACTTATTCATCGGGCCGAAGCCCTAGAGGACTTCAGCAAGGCCGACGACCATGTCTCCATTGGTCTTCGGGTCGTGATCGTAAGCCGTCCGTTGGGCGCCGGGCATTTCTTGGTCGAGAGCCCTGGGTGTGTCATGGCCGAGAACCCCAGGTTGTCTCGGTCGGGTGCGTCGGGCATGTCGTGATCGGGGATGCTCGGACGCCATCCGAGTAAAACTCTTGACCGCTCGTGATTTTCCTCGGGCATTGTTTTCGAGGGTAAGCTTCCTACAAAATGAGCACACACGTTAATCAAAATAGGCCCGCTCCTCGGCACTAGGTCCGTGATGTGCTCCGATTGCACATCATCCTCCCGGGGTACTTGAGGATTTGTCGTCAAATCTGTCTTTTCTTCATTAATCTTCTCGGGTTAGAGGTCGATGATACGCTCGCTCGTTAGATTGGGCGGTGGTCCGTCGGGTGGTGTTTTCAGGAATTCCCCCGATATGGATCAAGGCATCGGCCAAGCAAGAGTGCCTTCTTGGCCGTGGCATGCTTCTTCCCGGCCTCATCCGCCCTTACTTGTTCTAGCGTCATGGGAGCAAGTGTGATAGTACGTCCATTCACCGTGAACGTATATCGATTGGTAAGGCCTTCATGTAATACTTGGCGGTCGAATTGCCAAGGTCGCCCAAGTAGTAAATGTGTTGTGCTCATGGGCACCAAATCACAAAGGACCATGTCCTTGTAGCCGCCAATTGTGAATGCCACCCGAGTTTGTTTTGTGACCGGTACGTCTCCCCGGTCGGTAAGCCACTTTAATTGATATGGCGTTTGGTGGACGGTGGTGGGCAGCATCAACTTTTTGGACCATCTCTTTGGAACCTACATTGCTGCAACTTCCGCCATCTACAATTAAGAAGCACACCTTCTCCTTGATCGTGCATCGGGTGTGAAAAAGATTGGTGCGTTGATAATCTGCCGGTTGTTGTTGTGTGGTAAGAATGTGTTGGATCATCATAAGCCTCAATCCATCTTTGGCGTGGATGATTTCATCTTCGCCTGGGCTCGGTTCATCCTCGGCCTCGGCGGTCGGCTCGTCCTCGCTCACGACCTCCTCGGTATCCTCGAGAATGGTCATGACCCATTTTCGCTGTTGTTGACCCTCAGTCTGGTTCCCAAACGTTGTGGGACACCATTTAGCCTCGACTGGACTGTTTTCTTTGTTTCTCGCCGGCGACGGCTCCTGGTCATTGTCAGACTTGTTTTTTTCCTTCCCTGTCTGTCGCCGGTTGGTCTCAGTAGCTCTTGTTGTCGCCATTTGAAACTCCAATTTGTTGTCGCTGATTGGAACCCCGATTCTTGTCGCCTGTGCCCTAAATCAAAATTCCCCCGCATTCTATTGTCCAATTGGTGTCTGTTTTCGTCACATTTTTCCGTCCGTCGTCGTCTGCTACTAGCCGTTTCTGGCAAAAATTAGCCGTTTTCGGCTAATTATAGCCGTTTACGGCGGCTGTCTGGCCATTGGAGACGGCCGGAAAACACCTACCCGGACTTCAACCATTTCAATTTACATCTCCCTTCTCGGTATTATCCTACATTCTCTGTCTCCATGGTGAAAAAGCAAAAATCAAAGCAGCCTGGTAACCCCGCTCGGCTATTCGGTACTGCTATCTCTGATGATCAACGATCTTCCCTTGTGACTGGAGCGCCCACTACACCGGATAACCGAACCCATTCTGTTTCTTCGGTGAAAGGTAAGGGAGGTATTGTTATCGCTCTTCCTTCGGAAAATCTTGATAATATGCCGGTTGATACTGTTGATGCTTTTCAAACTGTGATCGAAATTACTGAGAAAAGTAGGCCTGGATTTTTCACAGGTGATTCATCAAATACTCTTGCTGGAAAACCTCAAATCCCACCCTCGGTTCCGGCCAAAAACTTTGCTCCTTCCCTGTTTGATAAATTGCCTGAAAGAGAAACCATACCTCCCTTTCCCTCCATTTCCTTGGCTGACATGGTCAAGAATAGTAGGAACCAAGGTCAACGACACCAATTATCCTATGATCCGAATATAGTTGATGTTGTTCCCCTCTTTGTCGATGACCTTTTTGATGTTGATAGGAACCTTGGATATGCTCTTGTAGGTTACTTCCCCAATAGACACCCCGGTAAAGATGGCCTTAACAGAATAGTTGATGGCTCGAAAACTAATGTAAAACTCATTCCAAACACGAATGGTCAATCTGAAGTTGATCGGGAATCTGTCTTATGTCGGGGCCCATACTCAATATATGGTCAATCTCTCCTCTTAAAGAAACTCCCTCCTTGGTTTCAAATTCGGTGTTGATGAAATTAGCACGATCCCCATTTGGGTAAATTTAAATAACCTCCCTATTGAATGTTGGTCTGAAAGGTCGTTGAGTAAAATCTCATTGTGGATTGGTAAGCCGTTGATGACGGATCTCCTTACCAAGTCTCTTGGTCGTCTCTTGGTCTTAATTGAAGTAGATATTTTGAAGGAATTGATCAGAGAAATAAAAATCAGTATCCTGAATGGAACCATAATCAACCAGGAGGTCCACTATGAATCCGAACCGGACTATTGCCCTTTTTGTTATTTGCCTTGAATACCTCTCGAGATTGATCAAATCCAGAACTCATCTTACTCATTTCAACTTCCATCCTCTTTGTAAGGATTTCAATATCACTCACTTGATCTACGCAGATGACCTCATGCTATTAGCCCGTGGTGACCCTATCTCGATAAAAATTCTTCTTGATTGCATTGCTGATTTTGGATCGGTCTCCGGCCTAAAATGAACCCGGCTAAGTTGAGCATTTTTGCTACTGGAATAGGTCCAAGCGACCTCAACGACATCCTCCAATTATCTTGTCTAAGTCTTGGAATTTTTCCTTTCAAATACCTCTGCATTACTCTCTCGGTAGGAACCGTCCATTCCAATCACTACCTTCCTCTCATCCGCAAGCTAACAGATAATGTTCTTGGCTGGGGTGCTTCCTCCCTTTCCTGTGCTGGCCATCTCGAGCTTCTTAGATCGGTTTTTCAAGGAGTATAATGGTTTTGGATTTCCATCTTTAATATCCATGTTGTGATCAAATTAAAGGTCATCAAAATTTGTAGGAATTTCCTTCGGGCAAGGCGGTTGTCGCTTGGTCCACTATCTGCTTGCCTAAATCAGAGGGAGGGCTTGGTCTTCGGGACCTTGATTCTTGGAACAAAGCATTCCATGCTAAAGCAATTTGGAACATTCATGGTAATAAGGAATCCCTTTGGTCTAGGTGGATCAATCATATTTACTTGAAAGGCTCAGATTTCTGGACTTGGTCTCTTGGCTACCGGGCCTCTCCCTTTATGAAAAATCTTATTCAAACCCGGGCGTTCCTCCAAGAAAAATTTTCCTCCTTGGATAAAATAAAGGAGATCATTGACACTTGGAAAAAGAAATCAAATGGTCACGGTCTTTGTTTCCTATACCATTCCATCCGTCTTTCCGGCATCCCAAGACCTTGGGCTTCAATTTTTTGGACAAAGTGCATAATCCCAAAACATTCTTTCACTCTCTGGCTTGCTGCCCTTGGAAGACTCAAGACAAAGGACCACCTAAGTTATTTGGGAATCAATGATCTCTGCTGCTTCTGTTCGCTGCTTCCCGAATCTAACCAACATCTCCTATTCTCTTGCCCATTCTCTAACTCCATCTGGTCCTTGATTAAGTCCAAATTTGGAATCAGTAGATGCCTAACAACCCTCAAAAGCGCGCTCAAAATTTATCCCCTCTTCAAGATTGTATCATTTTGCAACCAATCTTGCCTTGTTTCTAATGACAATACCATGTTCATCTAGTTTATTCTTGAATACCCATTTAGTTCCAATGATAGTGCGATCATTAGGTCTAGGAACTAACTCCCATACTTGGTTTCTCTCAAAATTATTTAGTTCCTCTTGCATGGCCATTATCCAATTTTCATCCAATATAGCCTCATCAAATTTCTTAGGCTCCACTTGAGAAATAAAGGCTACGTTAGCACATAAGTTCCTAAGGGAGTTTTCATTTTGAAGAGAAATAAAGGCTCCAATTGAGAAATAAAGGCTACGGCTTCTGCCTAAAAATTCTTTGGAAGACAGTTTTCATTTAGCATTGTCCTAGCAAGCTCTTGAAGAGATCTATTCTTTCTCTCAACAACTCCATTTTGTTGAGGAGTCCTAGGAGAGGGAAAATTATGATTGATCCCATGCTTAAGACATAGAAGCTCAAATTTCTCATTTTCAAATTCCCCTCCATGATCACCACGGATAGCTACAATGGAGAGACCTTTTTCATTTTGAACTTTCTTCCTAAAGGAAGAGAAAATCTCAAAAGACTTATCCTTAGTTCTAAGAAAGTAAATCATGAGAAATCATCAATAATTACAAGAGCATAATGCTTGCCACCTAGGCTAGCTACTTTAGAAGGGCCGAAAAGATCTAAGTGGAGAAGCTGGAGAGGTTTGGAGGTTGAAATAACCGATTTAGAGGAAAATGAGGATTTTGTTTGTTTCCCCATTTGACATGCATCACAAATCCTATCCTTCTCAAAGGAAATCTTTAAAAGGCCTTGATGTGCAACCAAGGCACGTCACGGAACTAGCGCCGAGGAGCACGGCCAATTTTGCTAATTTGTGTGCTCATTTTGCAAGAAGTTTACCCTCGAAAACAATGTCCGATGAAAATCATGAGCGGCCAAGGACTTTGCTCGGTTGGCGTTCGAGCATCCCCGAACAAGACACGCCCGACGCGCTGGGCCATGACACGGCAGAGGCTCGCGACCACGACACGCCCGGCGCCCAACGGGCACCTCACGATCACAACCCGATGACCACCCAAGCAACAGTTGTCGGCCTTACCAAAGTCAACTAGTGCTTCGGCCCCGAGGAATAAGTGACCGACATGGGAGAACGCACGGTCCAAGTCTCTTTGGATCGAGTGTTCGTCTATGGGCCCTATTTTCGGTCACACTTAGTTTTTATTTATTTCCTTCAGCAAAGTCCTTAGAAAAGGAAGAGAAGACAGCCCAAGAAGAGGAACACAAATTCCATAGGCGAAGACCCACGAAGGACCACCTCGGCCAAACATTGACCGACCCTCGGTCAAGCCTCGGCCCACTTTCGGCCCACTTGAAGACCTTGGCCAAATTCTATCTGCCACTTTACTTAAATCTCTAAGTATTGTGGTTATTTGGTCAAGGAAAGGACAAGGTTCAAATTTGGAACGGACAAATCTCAAGATGTCTGAAGATCTTCAACCCGGCGCGCACATGACCGATCAACCACGGCCACAGGCGAACCACAAGGGATTTGAGTCCACAAAATCCGAGATCAAGCTGTTAAATCTTCAGAGGATCTTCAAGCAACAACTTTGCACAAAAACCTTGAAGATCCAACAACATCCGAGATCGGATCAACCTCCGGTTTGGTCTTTTTCGAGAAGCCGCGCACATACTCGAGACATCATCGGACCACCGAAGAACCAGACCATGCGCTACGCTATGTTGACCACCGAGGGAACTTTAGAAGCTCCGGATCCAAATTGGCTCGAGCCAATCTTTCATTTTTTTGGAGCTCCGCCAACCCGACGCACTCTCTTGGTCAACCACGGTCACCTTCGGTCAAGGCACAAAACCAACCATGCCAATCACCATGAACCGAGCCTAAAGTCAACCGGAGACCTTCCAAAGCAATCCAAGGCATTCAAGTTATTCAAGGGCCTAGATTTATCTTTCTTAGTTTTATCTTTTACATTTTTAGTATTTAAGTGTAACACTTACACTTGAATGACATAGAGAGAATCTTTAGTAAAAATTGTGCATCGCACCTTCTTCCTAACCAGTCAAAGCTCCCTCCGATATTCCTTCTCTGGTGAGTCATATCCGAGTGCGGGCGAGGTCTACCAAGACAAAAACTTAGATTGCTCAAGTGTTCGAATTCTCCATCCATTTACGTCCAAAAACTCTCAAGAGTCCATCCCATTCCCCGAGCGATCAACCTTTTCCTTCACAAACCCAATTTTCACCATATTTCGATCCACCGAGTCATCTCCATATTTCACCAAGCCATCTCCACTTTTATTCAATCATTCCCCATTATTTCCACCACAAATCGCTTCCGCAACGCAACTCCACAAATCGCACGACCCGTTAGGAAGGCACATCAGGCCTCTAACTAAATTCTTCTTAGCAATCTTAGCTAGGGTATTCATGCTAAAATGGCCTAATCTCCTATGTCATGCCCAACTATCTAGAGAGGATGTTGCACTAAAACATTTTTCATCAAAGCATGCAACATTATCAAAATCAATAATATAAACACTATCAGATCGATAGCCAATGAACAAGATTTTACCACTTGAGCTATCTTCTAACAAACAGGAATTGGATTAAAAAATTATCCTATATCCCTTATCACAAAGTTGACTAATGCTCGATAAATTATGCTTTAGACCATCAACTAAAAGGGCATTTTCAATAATAGGGGAAGAGAGATTACCCATATTGCCAATACCTATAATCTTCCCTTTTTTATTTCCTCCAAAAAATACATTCCCCTTCTTTTGCTTGATGGAAGAAAATCTTGAAGGGTCTCCCGTCATATGCCTCGAACAGCCACTATCGAGGTACCAAAGATTTTTTGCAAGAGAGACTTCCACCTACACGACAAATCAAACAAGTTTCTTAGGTACCCAAACAATTTTGGGTCCTAGAGAGTTAGCATTAATTCCTTTGGGAACCCATTTCTCAACAATCTTTGTCTTTCTAACTGTCGAGTTCACAAGACAAGTAAAAGCTTGATGTCCTATTTTATTGCATTTGTTGCAAGCACTAGGTTTCACAAAGAAGTTCTTATAGTTCTTTTTCTTAGTATGTTATTCATAACCTATGCCAGCCTTTTTAAATGTCACTCTTTGACTTCATAAGAGCATGTTCAAGTTCTTACTACCGTTAGTGAACTTGAGAACTATGTCATTCAAGTCAAGGTTCTTTTTCTTTAAGGTTTCCAACTCATGATGCACAACGGTGCTACAACTATCATGTGTCTTAACTAGTGCAACATGCTCCTTTTTTAATTGCTTATACTTAGATTTCAAGATATTAAAATCATTAAGTAAGTCATTGAAGGCATCAAAAAAATCCTTATCCTCAACAGAATTTTCTAAATCACTAAAGGAGTCAAGTACCTTATCCTCCTTGGCCATGAAGCACATGTTAGCTACCTCATCTTCGGATGATGAGCTTGATGAATCACTGTCATCCCAAGTTGCTTTCATGGCTTTCTTCTTGTAAGCCTTGGGATGCTTCTTGATTCTTGGACAATCAGACTTGTAGTGTCCTGATTTCCCACACTCGTAGCATTTGACTTCTTTTTTCTCTTCCTTAGGGTGTTTTTCTTTTCTTGGGAACTTCTTTCCATCAATCCTTTTTCTTTGAAGGAACCTCTTGAATTTCCTTGTAATGAGGGCGACATCTTCATCATCCTCTTCACTTTCGTTTTCGGTTTTCTCTTGTTTGATAGATGAAACCTTAAGAGCGATGTCCCTTTTCTTAGTTGGTTCCTTCTCCTCAATTGCTTCCTTCTCATTTTCTTTCATCTTGATCTCATGAGTCATTAGTGATCCGATGAGTTCCTCAACTTTTAGAGTCTTGAGGTCTTTGGCCTCTTGGATGGCAGTTCGGTAGGACTCGAAGAATTTTCCTAACACATTCTTCGTCTGTATAAACTTTTAACCCCTTAGTAATGTTAGTAAACCTTGTAAACATGGAACTAACCAATTCATCACTTTGCATAGAAAACAATTCATATTCATGCACAAGCATACTTAATTTTTTTTCTTTTACTTGGTTTGTCCCTTCATGGGTTACCTTGAGTAATCGCCAAATTTCTAGAGCATTATCACAACCTTGTACTTTATTAAATTCATCGCCATTGAAGGCACAGTACAAGGTGTTCATTGCTTTGGCATTTAGACTTAATTTCCTTAAGTCATTATCATCATATTCACTACTCGGTTTGGTTATATAATGTCATTCTCAGTTTTGATTGGCATGTAGGGACCATTTTAAATTATATTCCATACGCTATAGTCCATGGCTTGGACAAAGATTCTCATCCTAGTTTTCCAGTACACATAGTTATTTCCATCAAATAGTGGGGGTCTAGTAATAGACTGACCCTCTGTGTGTGAGTTGTTCATATTAAAAGCCATAATTCAATTTATCCAAAAATAACAGTAAATATAAATGAATCAACTTAAATACCTGCTCTGATACCAATTGTAAGATCGAGATTAACCNATACCAATTGTAAGATCAAGATTAACCTAAGTGGGGGGGTGGGGGGGGGTGGGTGAATTAGGTTAACTAAACTTTTTAATTCCTAAGTCAAATTCGTGCGAGTTGTTTAGTTATTTCTAAACTCTAGTGCGGAATTCTTCAACAAATAAATAAGAGTTTAGAGAAAGAGTGTGACACCGGTTTGGTAACGTGGTTTGGCCAACCTTGCCTACGTCCACGCTTCAAGGTACCTCGAAGATCTTTCTCGCTCAAACCTTAAGCTTCACTCCGATTGACTTACGGGTGTCAACCAAACCTTTTGACTCTTTTCTTGAAGGAGCGTCACCCCTTTTACAATGATCGTTCAAAGAACAAATTACAATTTGTATGGTTTTTAATAAACAGACTCACTCAATCTCAAGAATGATATACAAGTTTAGGTAGTAGGATTTTAGAGAGTAAAGGTCTGAGAAATAAGTTTGGCAGCACTTCGGCGTAGTTTTCTCTCGAAAAAATTATCTTTTAAAATGAGATCGCTTCATCTATTTATAGATTGCTGCTGATCTGTCCAGTTTGGTCGACACAAATCCTGTTGGGGTCGACACAAGCACTAGCCGGTAGACACATAAAAAATATAGCCGTTGAGAATTTTCTGACCGTTGGTGTTGATCTGCTGAATTGGGACGACACATTTGCTGTTAGGGTTGACCCAAATTCTTCTCTGGAAATTGTTGGGGTCGACACAATGTTTGTACGGTCGACACAACCTTGAAGAATCTTTCTCTTAGAAAAGCTGGGGTCGACACAAATGTTGGTTGGGGTCGACACAAATCTAAATGATTAGTCTCTAGAAAAAGCTAGGGTCGACACAAGTAATATGGGGTCGACCCAAAAATGAGTTGGGAACGTTAGAGTCCACATGTAAAATGCAGGAAGGGTCGACACAAGGATTTTGGTAGGGTCGACACAATGTCATTTCTGGGGTCGACACAGACAAATTGGATAGGTCGACACATTTGTACGTTGTACTGCCTTTTTCGGTCGACACAAGATTTATAGGTGGGTCGACGCAATTGAAATGACTCGGCTCTGTTTTGAACAGGGGTCGACACAAAAACTCTAAGGGTCGACACAATAAATGAAAGGCTGAGCTTCTGGATTTTCTAAGGGTCGACACAAACACTATGGGTCGACACAATTTATGAAGGCTGAGCTTTTGGATTTTCCTAAGGGTCGACATAATGACACTATGGGTCGACACAAACTGCATATATATTTAAAATTTCTGCAGCACTTAAACAAATTGTTAGACTTTAATTGTACCCTTCAAAGAGGGTATTTCTCATGAATGGTTAAGTCTAATTTAAGCATTGTAAAAAAATTGATTGCTTTAAGACACTTTTAAAGCCAACACCCCCATCTAAAGAGTAATCCGGGCAACTTTGGCACTGGCAGCAGTGCACATTATTTGTAGCCGAAGAGTCACTGTTTTAAAAAACTCAAGATTTTGAGCTTTCTTTCCCAAACCAATTTCGCAACTTTAAAGGGGCACCAAAGAGATTTTGAGAAATGTTGGATGATGTACCGATTTTTGGTGAATTATTTAGTTTCAGTCATTTGAAAAATTACGATAAATCATAGAAATTACCAAACCCCACCAAACGTTGAGGAATATCCTCATTTGTCGTTGGGCACATGTAAAAAAACTTTCAGCTCATTCCAATATTGTTTGCACACGAATGGCTCGGTGACATTGCTTGGTAGTGCATTTGGAAGCCTCGGATCGCGCCGCGCGAGCCGCGCAATGGTTGCACCCTCTTGCACACTCGCACTTCCATGGCCACACCCTTCAGCACACGCGCCGTGCCATGGCTGCAGCCACAATGCGCTCTCTGCGCCATGGCCTGATGTACAACCGGCATCACCGGTCTAGCCCCCATGACCGCACATGATTTCACTAATTTAGCTGCTCATTTTGAAGAACAACCCCTCCCGAGGCTGATCGAGAGCGGCCAAGGGTTGTGCACGATTGGTTTCCGAACACACCCGACGCAACCAACCAATACACGCTTGGCGCTCCCGACCATGACACACCCGGCACCCACCCCATCGACCATGATTCGAAGGTCAGCGGAGAGTCGGCCCTCGACCTTGCTGAAATCCTCTACGATTTTGGCCCAAAGGAATAAGTGACCGACATGGGAGAACGCTCGATCCAATTCTCACGAATCTAGTGCTCACCCATGGGCCAACTTTGGTCATATTTATGTTTATTTATTTTATCAGCAAATAATTGTTCAGAGAAGGATAAGGGACGAGACCAAAGAGGAAGGATGGGAAAAATACGGCTAAGTGTTGGAGCGCATTATTGGAGACCTTGGTAACCCAAGAGAAGGCTTCGGTCAACTTATGGTCTTACGCCGGATTTTATCGACCCTTTGACTTAATTATCTAATTAATTAGATTATTAGGTTAAGGGAAGGTCAAGGTTCAAATTGGCCCGAGCCAATTTCCTGATGTCCGAAGCATGATCAACCCAAGGACGCTATTTTGGATGAGCCCGCGCGCACCCGTTAGCCCAATGGACCTTCATCCAAATTGACCGCGTGCACGTCAACGCTCGATCAACCAAAGAAGCCTAGAGTCACCGTTTCAAATTGGCCCGCGCCAATCCCTTGATGACAAGAGAGGAATCAACCCGAGGTCACCATTTTGAACGAGCCCACGCACGCCTGAGAGCCACAACGGATCTACGTTCAAATTGACCAAGCGTAATCTTCCCTTGGTCAATTGACCGACCGAGCGTCAAGATATTTCAATTCAAAAAGGCCCGCGCGCATCCCTTTAAGCCAGGAGATTGGTCAACCCTCGGTCGACCATTTGAATTGCCCGCGCGCGCTCAAGAGTTACAATGGATCTACGTTTAAATTAGTCGGGCGCGCACCTTCATTCGGTCAACCCAAGACAACCGGGGTAACTATTTGAAATTGGCCCAAGCCAATTCCGAGATTTTCAGAGCTCGGTCAACCCAAGGTCGCCGATTTGAACAACCTACACGCGCCCATGTACAATGGCGTATCTTCTTTCAAATCGGCGACCTCGGGTTGACCAATCTCCGGAAATCTCAGGATTGGCTCGGGCCAATTTGAAATGGTTACTTGATGTGCCCTCGGTTAGGGTCGTTGCACCGTGGTCGGAAGAATGCTCGCACGCGGGGCTCGGATTGGGGATGCGAGCAGCAAACGTGAAATTGGGCTAGGGCGAAATGGGGGTTTGTGATGCGGAAGAGTAATGGGAGGGAAATGTGGGTGATCAAAGTGGAAATTAGGGAAATGGTTTGATGAAAAAGGAAAATGGCTTGAATGGCCGAATGGAAGGAAAATCTGATAATGGAGGGGGAAGGTGAAAGCTCAGGGGAGTGGGTGGACTCTTAAGAGTTTCTGGGTTTTAAGATGGCTGGACAATTTGAACACTTGAGCAATCAAAGTGTTCGGTTGGTAGGCCTTGCCCGCACTCAGATGTGACGCAACGATCGGACGTGCAAGGGGTGACGCTCTTGGATGGATATTACTTACCGGAGAAGGGTACAGCAGAAAGAGCTTCGACTTGTTAGGAAGAAGGTGCTAAGCACAATTTTTATTCAAATTCTCCCTGCCTTTCCAATGAAGGCCGATACACTTAAATAAACTTAAAAATAAAAATGAGAGAATTAAACTAAGCCTTTGGATTGGACGGACGTCTTGGATCAATCGGGAGGAGATCTTCGTTGACCAAGATGAGACCAATATGCTCCCCTTCAGCTGATGTTTCGAAACAATAAAGATATGTTCGGCTGATTTTGAAAAGAGACCGTGGTGGACCGAAGTTTGACTAGGCTTCGGGCATCAATGGATTTGATGCATGCCAATTTGAAATGGAGGGTCCTGATGCTCTCTTCTTCAGCTGGAAATCTGAACCAATATGGATATGCACGACCAAATTTTAATGGAGGCCGTTGTTGACCAGGGAAGACCTTTGGTTGACCGAGGGGTGCGCACGCGGCTGATTGAGCTTCGGACATCACGGAATTTGATGTGTGCCTTTTTGAAAAAGAGGGTCCAGATGCTCTCCTCTTCACCTAGAAATCTGAACCATATTGATATGAGCGGCTGAATTTAAACGGTTGACTCCAGGCGTCTTTGGTTGACTGAGTGTTCACGTGCGCGCAGTCAATTTGGATGAAGGCCCGTTGGGCTCACGGGTGCGCGGGCTTGTCCAAAATAGCGTCCTCTGGTTGATCATGCTTTGGACATCAGGGAATTTGGCTCGGGCCATACACATAGTCAGCCGCGACCAAGCTAGTACGAGCGGGCGATCTATGTTCGCTGAGCCAATTACTCGAGAGGAACCGAGGCTCATGATGATCCGGCGAGTCCTATCGACTCAACATCATCAAGAAAACTACCAACGTGAAAATATTTTTCACAGTCGTTGCTGGATCAAGGAGAAGGTGTGCTCCTTGATTATTGATGGCGGGAGCTGCACCAACATGGCTTCCAAGGAGTTGGTCAAAAAGTTGGCGCTACCCACCACCGATCACCCGACGCCATACAAACTAAGGTGGCTTACCGATCGGGAAGACATACGGGTCACCAGACAAACCCGGGTCGATTTCATGATCGACCACTACAAGGACACGGTCCTTTGTGACGTGGTGTCGATGATCGCCACTCATTTGCTGCTTGGTCAACCATGGCAATTCAACCGCCAAGTAATGCACAACGGCCAAACCAACCAATATACGTTCAAGATGAATGGACATAGCATCATTTTGGCTCCAATGTCCTCGGAGCAAGTGGCCAAGGATGAGGCCGACAAGAAAGAAGCCACGGCCAAAGCGGTGTTATTCATGGGCCAAAAGGAATTGGCACGCACCATCGGCCAAGGTGGGCTCATTATTATGCTCCTTCACCGAGAGCCTGATAATGATGAATAAGGTCAAATTTCGGAGATCGTTCGGCCCCTCCTTGACCAATACCGAGATGTGTTCCCGGAGGAGCTTCCTGAAGGCTTACCACCTTTCCAAGGGATCACCACATTGACCTCCAACAGGGAGCCACATTGCCGAACCGACCATCGTACTGGCTCAATCCGGAGGAAAGCAAGGAGTTACAAAAGCAGGTGCAAGACTTGCTTCCCAAGGGATACATATGGGAGTCATTGAGCCCTTGTGCAGTCCCGGCACTCCTAGAGCCAAAGAAGGACGGAAGTCACCGCATGTGCGTGGATAGCCGGGCAATCAATGACATTACCATCAAATACCGATTCTCGATGCCCCAGCTTGATGATTTGCTAGATCAGCTTAGTGGAGCTAAATTTTTCTCAAGAGTGGATCTCAAGAGCTGATACCACCAAATCCGGATGCGTGAAGGCGACGAATGGAAAACCACTTTCAAGACACGCTACGGGTTGTTTAAGTGGCTCGTAATGCCCTTCAAGCTAACCAATGCCCCGAGCACGTTCATGCGCCTCGTGAATCATGTCCTCTGAGAATACTTAGGCAAGTTCATCATCTATTTCGATGATATTCTTGTCTACAGCACGGACATGCCGAGCCATTTGGACCATTTGGAGCAGCTCTTCATCACATTGCATCGGACCTGACTCTTCGGTAACCGCAAGAAATGCGCCTTTGTTCAGCGAAAGTAGATGGAGAGAAAATTAAGGCTATTCAAGATTGGCCGACCCTGAAGAACATCTCGGATGTAAGGAGATTCCACGACGTCGCCAACTTCTATTGACGCTTCATCAAGGGTTTTAGCACCATAGTGGCACCCTTGACCGAGCTCACCAAGAAAGGGAAGGTGTAACAACCCTCATTTTTATTTTAGAATTTTTGTAACTTTAAGATGAAAGTGTTTAAGATTTGTTTTATGAATGTTTGGTAAATATTGAAGAATTAAAGTATTGTTGATGTTAGCAATTTAGTAGGTTGAAGATGATGAAGAAAATAAGGTTTAAGGGGGTATAAGTAATGATGTTATTCGGAAAGGTTAGAAAATCTTCTAAGTGTTTGGGAATACTTTCGGTCGACCACAGGATCGAGGAGGGGTCGACACAATATAACCATCCAAAATACTTTCGGTCGACCCCAGGATCGAGGAGGGGTCGACATAATTGGAATACAGGATCGACGAGGGGTCGACATAATATAACCCTTTTGAATACTTTCAATCAACCTCAGGATCGAGGAGGTGTCGACACAATTGGAATACTTTCAGTTGACCCCAGGATCGAGGAGGGGTTAACACAAATAACTCTCGGGAATTCTTTCGGTTGACCACAAGATCGAACGGTCGACACAAATAATTCTCGGAAATAGATTCGGTCGACACCATGGACGAGTGGTGGACACCTTCCCGATTTGAGTTGAAAAGTCAGCCGAAACGTGGAGAATCTTGATGGATGAACGTGAGAGAAACATTGATTTTTGTTTAATTAAGGAGATATGAAAGCATGGTTTGCCATTTCTCTACCAACACGACTTATTCTCCCTCTTTTACTCTAAGTTCTCACGTCTTGATCAAGGGGAGAGTGAGATTGAGAAAAAAAGAGATATTGTGAGAGAAAAGAGTAAGGAAGTGAGTTATCTCAAGAGAGGGAAAGTGGAAAACTTTGAAGTTTTCGTGGAAGCTGAAGTTCAAGGTAATTTTTCTATCCTCTGAGTTTCTTTTGGGTTCAGTAAGGATAATATGATGGTATTGGTTGAATTGATGGATAAAAATGAAGGATTTCATGTAGATTGTTAGAAAATTAGTTGGTCGTGTGCAAGGTTAGGGTTTTTGAGATTCGATCAAATTGTAGCAAGAATTTGAGTTTATGTCCTTTATAAGAGTTAGAGTAAACTCGTAGAATTATTTATAGCCATTAGAATCACTCAATTTGAAGCTATGTACAAAAAGTTAAGAGTAAAGGAGGAAGATATTCCAAAGACTGCATTTAGAACCCGATATGGACATTACGAGTTCCTAGTAATGGCGTTCAGTTTGACAAATGCTCTAGCGGCGTTTATGGACCTTATGAATAGGATATTCCATGAGTATCTTGATAAATTTCTCATCGTGTTCATCGATGATATTCCGGTGTATTCTAAGTTGGAAGAGGAACATAAGGAGCATTTAAGTATGGTCTTAAGTATATTAAAGCAACATCAGTTATATGCCAAATTCTCTAAATGCAAATTTTGGTTAAATCGGGTGAATTTTCTAGGTCACGTGATTTCTAAAGAAGGTGTATCTGTTGATCCAGTAAAAGTGCAATCTGATGGCCACAACCAAAGAATGTAACTGAAGTGCGAAGTTTTCTTGGTTTAGCAGGGTACTATAGAAGATTTATTAAAGGATTTTCTAAGATTGCTATGCCATTAACGTTATTAACAAGGAAAAATATGAAGTTCTGGTGGTCAGAGGATTGTGAAAAGAGTTTTCAACTATTGAAGGACAAGTGAACCTCAACACCAGTGCTAATACTTCCAATGGAAGATGGAGACTTAAGTATATTTTGCGATGAGTCTTTGATGGGTTTAAGATGTGTGCTGATGCAAGAAAGTAAAGTAATTACTTACGCATCTCGAAAATTGAAAGACTATGAGCAGAACTATCCTACCCATGATCTAGAGTTGGCACCAGTAGTCTTTGCCCTAAAGATCTGGAGACATTACTTATATGGACGTCATTGTGAGATATTTACGGACCATAAAAGTCTCAAGTATATTTTCACACAAAAAGAACTGAATTTAAGACAACGACGATGGCTGGAGTTCATTAAAGATTACGATTTTGAAATTAAATATCATCCAGGAAAGGCTAATGTGGTTGCTGACGCACTTAGCAGGAAGGCAGTAGCAGTGGAGTCAGAGATGATGGAAATTTTGTTAGAAATTCGTAGTGAGTTGTAAAGGGCATACATTGAAGTTATATCAGATCTAGCAGTGTAGTTAGCTGCTTTAACTGTGAGACCAAATTTGTTGGACAGGATTGGGGAAGCTCAAAAGGAGGGCTTGAAGTATATACAGTTTATGGAAGGGCAGATGCATAATTCTTTTGAATTTAAGTGTTCAAAGGAGGGGATACTTAAATTCCGTAATCGATGGTATGCTCCATGTAACAGAGAATTGAGGAATGAGATATTGAGAGAAGCTCACTCTTCAAAATTTTAGGTTCACCCAAGAAATACAAAGATGTATCAGGATTTGAAACAGTGTTTTTGGTGGCCAGGAATGAAAAAGGATGTCGGAAAATATATTGAATCATGTGTTGTATGCCAGCAGGTAAAGGCAAAACATCAAAGGCCTACAGGAATGCTGAAGTCGTTGGTTATTCCGGAATGGAAATGAATGTTTCTATGGATTTTGTAGTCGGATTGCCAACAACGATTAAAGGTCATGATAGAATTTGGGTAATTATTGATCGTTTGACAAAATATGCTCATTTTATCCCGGTAAGAACAAAATTTTCCGTGGAAAAGCATGCTGAGTTATATTTGCAGGAAATTATAAAATTACATGGAATTCCAGTTTCCATTGTATCTGATAGGGATCCAAAGTTTACTTCAAGATTTTGGAAGAGTTTGAACAAATCCATGGGAACAGAGTTGGCATTTAGCACGGCATTTCATCCTCAAACAGATGGCCAGACTGACAAGACTATTCAAATCCTTGAGGATATGTTGCGTGCATGTGTTATGGATTTTTAGAAGTCATGGAACATGTTATTACCACTAGTGGAATTCTCGTATAACAACAGTTATCAATCGTCTATTGGTATGGCTCCATTTTAAGCGTTGTATGGAAAGAGATGTAGGTCTCCATTATTTTGGAACGATGCTCGAGAAATTAAAATCTATGGACCCGAAATTATACAAAAAACAGTAGAACAAGTGAAAAACATACAACAAAGAATGAAAGCAGCTCAAGATCATCAGAAAAGCTATGCGGATCGGCGACGAAGAGCACTAGAATTTAAGGAGAGAGATGAAGTGTTTTTGAAAGTTTCGACATTCAAAGGCATGATCAGGTTTGGGCAGAAAGGGAAGTTGGCACCGAGATTCATTGGACCATTTAATATTTTGAAGAGAGTGGGAAACATGGCCTATATGTTGCAATTACTAGAATACTTGGCAGTTGTTCACAATGTGTTTCATGTATCAATGTTAAGGAAATGCATTCGTGATCCATCCCAAGTGATGGAAGCACAACGGATAGAAGTGGAGCCAACTATGAGTTATGAGGAGTAGCCAATAAGGATACTGGATACAAAAATCAAGGTGTTGCGTAGTAAGCAAATTCCATTGTTGAAAGTTCTATGGCGAAATCATAAAGTGGAAGAAGCTACATAGGAAAGAGAACAAGAAATGAAGGAAAAGTATCCATTGATGTTTGAAGTCTAAATTTTGAGGACAAAATTTTATTAAGGAGGGTAGAATGTAACAACCCTCATTTTTATTTGAGAATTTTTGTAACTTTGAGATGGAAGTGTGTAAGATTTTTTTTATGAATGTTGGGTAAATATTGAAGAATTAAAGTATTGTTGATATTAGCAATTTAGTAGGTTGAAGGTGATGAAGAAAATAAGATTTAATGGGGTATAAGTAATGATGTTATTTGGAAAGGTTAGAAAATCTTCTAAGTGTTTGGGAATACTTTCGGTCGACCCCAGGATCGAGGAGGGGTCGACACAATATAACCATCCGAAATACTTTCGGTCGACCCTAGGATCGAGGAGGGGTCGACACAAATAACTCTGGGGAATTCTTTTGGTCGACCACTGGATCGAACGGTCGACACAAATAATTCTCGGAAATAGATTCGGTCGACACCATGGATGAACGGTCGACACCTTCCCAATTTGAGTTGAAAAGTCAGCCAAAACGTGGAGAATCCTGATGGATGGACGTGAAAGAAACATTGATTTTTGTTTAATTAAGGAGATAAGAAGGCATGGTCTGCCATTTCCCTACCAGCACGACTTCTCCTCCGTATTTTACTCTAAGTTCTCCCGTCTTGATCAAGGGGAGAGTGAGGTTGAGAAAGAAAAGAGATATTTTGAGAGAAAGAGTAAGAAAGTGAGTTATCTCAAGGGAGGGGAAGTGAAAAACTCTGAAGTTTTTGTAGAAGCTAAAGTTCAAGGTAATATTTCTATCCTCTGAGTTTCTTTTAGGTTCAGTAAGGATAATATGATGGTATTGGTTTAATTGATGGATAAAAATGAAGAATTTCATAGACTAATTAGATTAGTAAACGAGGACTCATTTAACTAATTAAATGATCAGTTTTTTTTATTCTAGTAAAAAAAAGTAAATAAAAAAAGAAAGAATAATAAGAAATGGCACTTTGATTCTGTATCATAGGAATCGAAAAAATCCTTCTTATGATATGATTGTTGTTTTGATTTTTGTTATTTTATTTCAAAAGAATTTTGAGTTTTCAAATAAAATCAAATAAATCATTTTTTCTACAATTCATTGGAACAAAAAAAAAAGCCCGGGTGTGCAAGGTTACGGTTTTTGAGATTCGGTCAAATTGTAGCACGAATTTGAGGTTATGTCCTTCATAAGAGTTAAATTAAACTCTTAGAATGATTGATAGCCGTTAAAATCACTCAATTCGCATCTATGTATAAAAAGTAATAGACGTCGCAAGTCAGCGTACAGAAACTGGGAGAGCTGCGGTCGACCCCTTATAGGTTAGGTCGACCGATTTTTGATTTAAAAATGCATGCTCTCTGTTTTGTCAACAAGGGTCGACCCCTTATAGGTTGGGTCGAATGGTCCTTGATTTCCGAGATGCATGCTCACTATTATGTCAACATTGATCAACACTTTATGCTTCGTTAGTTTTGTGAATTTGGTGTCTTCTAAGAAGTTATAGTAGACTCTTTAAGAAATAATTTGACATCTGTAGCATCACGAATGGATCAATATAGAGGAAGTTATAGTTTTTCAAAGTTGGAATAGTAAGTTGTGACTTTATGCCATAAAACAAGTCATGTTACCTGATTTCTCATCCTTAAATGATCTGTAGGTTTAGGTCATCGATTGGATTAAAAAGAGGACTCAAGTGGATCAACTCAATCTAGCTACGAAGGTAAGTTACTATTAAGATTGTTTGGCCCTTAAGTTGGATTGCATTGCAAAGATTAGGATGTATGTTTCATGTGTGCTGTAAGCTTGTTTTCATGTTATGTTTGATGTGATTTAAGTAATGTTTCATAGTCACATGGTCATGCATCATAGTTTTACAAAATATCAACGAACTATTTTCATGCATGGTTTTACAACGTAGTTGGAGGTAAACGAGATATGATTGGTGGTATGGGACACCAATTATGTTTCGTCTCTGATGAATTAAGAACTTCAATATCATAAAAGTAAAGTAAATGATTATTACAGGCCTAAACACTCCAACTAGTAAGTGGGCCCAGTAGAAGTTGAAGTAGGTGGAAGGCAGTGTTCTTCAGATCCTGTAATATTTCCAAAGATAAAGAAGATATGAAACCTAAGAAACGTGAATGAAATTGTGCATTGTTTTAACAACATAGCATACTCATGCATTGCATTTTATAGTTATGCTACTTACTGAGCTTTAGGCTCATAGTTTAGGCTTTGCAATGTAGGGAATGTAATGGAGGAATGGGTGCAAATGACTGATCAAGGAGTTAGAGTAGAGGAGTGTGCAAATGATACAGTTATTGAGTGATGACCGACGGGGAGTGATGCATGACACACACAAAGTTATAATACAAAATGTTTTGAATGTTTTGAAGATGTAATTAAAATGTATATATTATTTTGGAGTGATTGATTACAAAGCTTTTGAAAATGAATATATCTTATGTTGAACTATTTTCTTCCGCTGGAGTTTAAATTATTAAATGCTTATGTATTTTTGATAAAAGGTGGAATTCAAATTGTTATTTACAAAGAGTGTATGTATGTTTTTAATTCGACGATTTTCCTTGTAAGCTATTTTATAAACTAAAGATAGTTTTAGAAACTAAAGTAACAAGTATTCCACCAATGTAAGTAAGTAAGTAAGAGCACAATAACAGACCGGTTCTCGGTTTGCCAGCAAGTAAAGAAAGTAAAGTGAGTAAGTAAGAAGAGCAGTAAGCGGCAACTCGGGAATCGGGTCGTTAGAGAAGGAGTTTGAGTGGTCAAGACTTTGTCAACCCACCTTCGATCACTTCAAGGCCCGGTTATGCGAAGCCCCTATACTTACACTTCTAGATTTTTCAAGGCATTTGAAGTGGAGTGCGACGCCTCGGGTACGGGCATTGGAGCGGTCTTGATGCAAGAAGGCCAACAAATTGCCTATTTTAGTGAAAAGCTCAAAGGTGTAACTCTTAATTATTCCACCTATGACAAGGAACTTTATTCACTAATTCGAGATATTGGAGTTTGGCAACACTACTTGTTGCCAAGGGAATTCATAATCCACACGGACCACCAAGCCCTTAAATTTATCAAGGGGCAAGGCAAGCTCAACTGAAGGCATGCAAAGTGGATTGAATTTTTTGGAGAAGTATCTTACACAAACGTGGTGGCAAACGCATTATCGAGGAGGAGTATCTTATTCACCGAGCTTAAGGTGAAATTTTTCGAGTTTGATTGGATGAAACAAGCTTAACCCCAATTTCGGCCAACGTTTTAAAGCCACGTCCAAAGGAGAATTATCGGGTTACCATGTAACCGATAGTTACCTTATGCATGGAGGACAGATATGCATGCCGAGTGGAAGCATCTGAGAGTCTCTCATTACTGAGGCTCACGACAGCGGTCTCGCGGGACACTTTGGCGAGAAGAAGACATGGGAAATGCTCAAGGAGCATTTTTATTGGCCCCATCTATTTTGGGACGTGCACCACATTGGCGCAAGGATTATATTTGCCGCTACCGGTGGCGGATCATCCATGTCAAGCAATTAGCATGGATTTTGTGCTCGGACTACCCCGAACCAAACGAGGCAAGGATGCAATTATGGTGGTAGTCGATCAATTTTCGAAAATGGCACACTTTGTGGCGTGTGCCAAGACAGCCAAGGCCCCGGTCATTGCCGACCTCTTTTTCAAGGAGGTGGTCCGGCTACACGGGATACCACACTCAATCGTGTTCGACCAAGACTCGAAGTTCCTCAGCACATTTTGGAGGACCTTGTGGGCCCGGCTCGAAACTAAATTACTATTTAGCATGGCATTCCACCCTTAAACCGACAGTCAAACCAAGGTCTTAAACCGATCACTTGGTGCTTTGCTACGAAGTGTGGTGGACCATAAAATCACAACATGGCACACTAAACTTCCGTTCATTGAGTTTGCCTATAACCGATGCCGGCATAACACCACGGACATGACACCATTTGAAGCAGCATACGGATTTAATCTGTTGACACCAATGGATTTGCTGCCCCTTCCAAACAAAGAGCTCACCAACCCCGACGGCCGCGACAAAGCTAAAATTGTCCAAAAATTGCACGAGAAAATCACGAAGACCATTGAGAAGAAAAACAAGAAATATGCCATGGCAGCAAACCGAGGACGAAAGGAAAAGATCTTTTCAAGTAGGAGATCTTTTTTTGCTAAAGCTTTGGTACTTAAAGCACAAGCACACCAAATTACTACCGAGAGCCAAGGGACCATTTCGAGTGGTTGAATGAATCAACCCGTACGCCTACAAAATTGAACTCCCGGGCGAATATGACATGTCAACCACCGTGAATGTCCAAGATTTGTCTCCTTATTTAGACGAGGAGAATGATGAAGAAAGAGAAGAGGAAATGATAGATTTGAGGGGAAACCCTCAAGTACCCAGGGAGGATGATGTGCAACAGGAGTACACCACCGATCAAGCCCCGATGAGCATGGAGAATTTCACTAACTTAGTTGCTCATTTTGCAGGGAACTTAGCCTTGGAAACACCTACCGAGGCTGATCGGGAATGACCCAAGGTTGTGCTAAATTGGTGTCCGAGCACTCCTAGCCATGGCACACCCGACACTCCCAGCAAGGACACGCCCAGCGTACCCCATCCCGATCATGTCCCGACGGCCAGCGTAGAAGCAACCGTCGGCATTGCCAAAATCCTTTAGGATTTCGAGCCAATGGAATAAATGACTAATGTGGGAGAATGCTCGATCCAATTCTCATGTATCGAACGTTCACTCATGAAGACCGAGTCTTCGGCCACCTTCGGCTGACTCTCGGTCACATTTATTTTATCAGCAAATAAGAGTTTTTAAAGAAGGAAGAGAAGCAAGCCCAAAGAGGAGGAATGTAAAATTTGACTAAGTGTCGAAGGCGCACTATTGAAGGCCTCAGTCAACCAAAAGAAAGCTTCGGTCAACCACGAGTCTTAGGCCGGATTTTATCGACCCCTTAACTTAATTATCTGAGTAATCAGATTTTTTGGTCAAAAGAAGGTCGCGATTCAAATTTGCTCGAGCCAATTCCCTCAGTGTCCGGAGCATAATCAACCTGAGGTCACCATTTTGAACTAACCCGTGCGAGCCCAAGAACTCAACGGGCCATCATTCAAATTGCCCACGCGCACATAAACACTAGGTCAATTAAGGACACCTAGAGTCTCCATTTCAAATTGGCCTGAGCAAATCCCCCGGTGTCCGGAGCATGGTCAACCCAAAGTCGCCGATTTGAACGAGCCCGTGCGCCCATGAACCACTGCAGATCTTCATTCAAATTGCCGATCGCGCATCTTCATTTGGTCAAATAGGGAAACCTGGAAGCTCTATTTCAAATTGGCCTAGCCAATCCCCTGATGTCTGGTGTGAGTCAACCTGAGGTCACCATTTTGAAAGAGCCGCGCGAGCCCAAGAGCCACAACAAATCTACGTTCAAAATTGACTGAGCGCGAGCCTCACTCGGTCAACCAAGAAGCGTCGAGATCCTCAATTTCAAATTGGCCCGAGCCAATCCGCCAGTGTCCGGAGAACAGTCAACTCGAGGTCACCGTTTGAACAAACCCGCGCGCGCCCAAGAGCCACAACGCATCTACGTTCAAAATTGTCCAAGCGCGATCCTCACCCGGTCAATCCAGGAGCGTCGGGATCTCAAATTCAAATTAGCCCACGCCAATCCCTCAGTGTCCAGAGAGGAGTCAACCACGAGCCTGCGCACGTCCATCCCGGTCAACCGAAGGTCTTCTCCGGTCTCCATTTGAATTCAGCCGCCCATATCCATTTTGGTTTGAACCTTCAGCTGAAGTTGAGCGTCTTTGGTCTTACCAAAGTCAAGGTGGAGATAATTTTAATTAAATTATGCAATCCCACCTTCTTCCTTTGGTTGAAGCTCTTTCCGACGTCCACTTCTATGGTGAGTAATATCCGGCCAAGCACGTCAACCCTTGCACGTACGATTCGTGCGTCACATCCGAGTGCGAGTGAGGTCTACCAACCGAACACTTTGATTGCTCAACTGTTCAATTTTTCCAACCCACCTTAAACTAAAAAGCTCTTCCGAGTCCATTTCCTTCCACGAGCTATCATTTCCTCCCATTGTGCGATTTCACCCATCATTTGACCACCCAAGCCACCTCTCCACTTCATCGAGCCAAGTTCCATTTATTCACACCAATCACCCACATTTATATTCCATTTCATTTTCCCATTCTCACTTTTCCATTCGCACGAGCCATTTTTCAGTGTGTCGCACTCACCCTCAATCTGAGCCCCTCGTGCGTGCACCAGTCCGACCAACGACATGCTAACCCTCACGGGTTGCACATCATGCCTCACCCATTGATGATCTTGGGTGCCCTTACCCGCCCATACCTCAGCATACCTCCCCCTCTAAAGAGTAATTTGGCGGCCACTTTGGCCCTGGCAGCAGTGTACATCGTATGTAGCTGAAGCATCACTTTTTTCAAAAACTCAAGATTTTGAGTTGAAGCATCCTTTCGGCCTCGTCCTTCTCTACTTACTTTTCTGTCATTGGTGCTAGAATTATAGTACGTCCATCCATCTTGAATGTATATCTGTTGGTGAGACCATCGTGTAGCACTTGGCAGTCGAATTGCCATGGCCGACCGAGTAACAAATGGGTGGTGCTCATGGGCACAATGTCACAAAGGACCACGTCCTTGTATTGGTCGATCGTAAATGCCACCCTAGTTCGCTTTGTGACCAGGACATCCTCTCGGTCGGTAAGCCACTTCAACTGATAAGGCGTCGAATTGGCTCGAGTCAATCTTTCTTGGCTTGAAGATTATTACACCTGGTGCCACCTCTCGGACAACCACGGTCACCCTCGGTCAAGACTAAAAGTCAACAATGCCAATCCTAATGAACCGAACCTAAAGTCAACCGGAGATCTTCCTAAGCTAATCCAAGGCGTTCAAGACATCCAAGGGCTTACGTTGTCTTTCTTACTTTTTATCTTTTACACGTTAATGGTAGAGAGAATTTTTGAGTAAAAATGTACATTGCACCTTCTTCCTAACGAGTCGAACTCCCTCCGATGTATACTTCTCCGGTGAGTCATATACGGCCGAGAACGTCAACCCTTTGACGTACGATCAGTGCGTCACATCCGAGTGCGGGCGAGGTCTACCAAGGAGAACACTTTGATTGCTCAAGTGTTCAAATTGTCTAGCCATTTACATCCAAAAACTCTCAAGAGTCCATCCCATTCCCCGAGCGATCAACCTTTTCCTCCACAAACCCGATTTTCACCATATTTCGATCCACTGAGTCATCTCCATAATTTACCGAGCCATCTCCACTTTTATTTGATCATTCCACATTATTTCCATCATAATACGATTCCGCAAACCAATTCCACAAAACGCACGAGTCAATTTCCTGTTTGCCGCACGTAACCTGAATCTGAGCCCCGCGTGCGCGCATTGTTCCGATAAAGGTGCGCCGACCAGCAAGGAATGCACATCGTCATGGTATTAGAGCAAAGGTTTGATTTTCCACACCCCCACAATATTTCTTTCACATTCCTTATGATGACCCGAAGCGACGCCGTTCACAACTCCTGCCACGATCAAGCCACGACGAGTGAACAAATGATGTTCTCCAAACCACGAGAACCCGAGCACGGCACTCAAGAGTAGCTTGATGCAATTAATCAGAGGATGGACGCTATGCTGCAAAGACTCGATGATATTGCTGAGCAAAATCGTGCACAACCCGCGCAACGACACACGTCGCCACCAAGGCGACCACACGGAGCAAGACACCCCCGAGCGCAACATCATGACTCGAAAGGGTCTGATGAAGAATATTACCCCGACCATCACTCGGATCGGGATAAAGAATGGAGGTTGCTGAAGTTAAATATTCCATCTTTTAATGGTGCCTCCAATGGAGATAAATTTCTCAATTGGGTGGAAAAGGTCGATAAAATTTTTTACCTTTACAACCATTCCGAGAAATTGAAGGTACAATTGGCATCCTTAGAGCTTATGGACTATGCAAGTTTATGGTGGGATAGCCTCCGATTGCAAAGGAGGAGAGACTAAGAAGGAGAGGTCACAACATGTCGTGCCATGAAGGATCTCATGCGAAAGAGATTTGTCCCGAGTCACTATCGTCAAGAGCTCTTTTTACATTGCAAGGATTGAGACAAGGTAATTCATCCGTGGATGAATACCTTACAGATTTTGAGACGCTTCAGATTCAGTGTGATTTGGCCGAACCCGAAGAGCAAATTATGGCACGGGTTCACCCGAGGCTTACACCAAGACATTGGTGATGTTGTGGAATTGCAGCCTTTGGAGTCGTTTCATACACTCATTCAAATGGCTCTAAGGGTGGAAAGACAAATCAAGCGAAGGGGCAAAGCCATGAGTCAACGCTCAGCCCCGAGGGAGACCACGCCATACCGGCCAATGCCTAGACCCAACGCGCCCGACCGTGACACAACACCTAAACGATGGGCCCCGACACGCGTTGTTGACACTAAGCCACAAGGCACGGGAGACGAGAAGCCAAGGGCCTGTGAGATCTAATGCTTCAAGTGTCTCGGACGAGGCCACGTTGCGGCTTAATGTCCTAACCGACGCATGATGACCATCCTCGAAGAGTCCGAGGAAATTTTTAGCGAGGACGAGGGCCAAGTCGAGGCCGAGGAGAAACTGAGCCCGGTTGAAGGAGAAACCTTTCACGCTCAAGATGGGCCAAGGCTCATGATTATCAGCCAAGCCAAGGCCGAAGAAAAACCAGGCCCGACTGAAGGTCAAATCATCCACGCCCAAGAGAGGCAAAGACTCATGATGATCCGACCCATCCTTACCACACAACAACAACCGACGGATCATCAATGCACCAACCTTTTCCACACCCGATGCACGATCAAGGAAAAGGTGTGCTCTTTAATTGTAGATGGCGGGAGCTGCACCAATGTATCTTCCAAGGAGATGGCCGAGAAGTTGATGCTGCCAATCACCGTGCACCCGACGCACTATCAATTGAGCTGGCTTAACGACTGAGGGGACGTACCGGTCACAAAACATACCCGGGTGGCATTCACAATCGGCGGGTACAAGGACATGGTCCTTTGTGACGTGGTGCCCATGAGCACCACCCATTTAATACTCGGGCAGCCGTGGCAATTCGACCGCCAAGTGATACACGACGGCCATACAAACCAATATACGTTCAAGATGGATGGACGTACTATCACACTTGCCCCGTTAACACCGGAGCAAGTAAGGATGGACGAGGCCAGAAAGAAGTATGCCACGGCAAAGAAGGTACTCTTACTTGGCCGATGCCTTGATCCATGTTGGGATAATTTCCCGAAAACACCGCCCGACGGATCACTGCCCCCTCTATGGGACTAGCGCCTCACTATGTCGATCTGCATCGACAACGTACCAGCCCATGACAAGGACCGAGGATTGGTACCCTACACCAAGGCCATGGGCTCCAAACCAAGACATGAGCGCCTCACCGATTTCCAACCCGGGGAAATTGACAAAGAAAAGATAGATTTGAGGACAAATCCTCAAGTACCCCAGGAGGATGTGTGCAACCGAGGCACGTCACAGAACTAGCGCCGAGGAGCAAAGCCAATTTTGTTAATTTGTGTGCTCATTTTGCAGGAAGTTTACCCTCGAAGACTATGTCCGAAGCTAATCAGGATCGAACACGAGTTTTGGTCGGATGGCATCTGAGGATGTCTGGCTACGATGCGCCCGGCGCGCCAGGCATCGGCGCACCCTGGGCTCCCAGTGATGACACGCCCAGCGCCCAACCTCCCGGCCATGACTCGCCCGACAGCCCAGCCCGTGACACACTTGAAGTCCTCTAGGGCTTCGGCCCGATGGAATAAGTTACAGACGTGGGAGAACGCTCGATCCAAATCCACACGGATCAAGTGTTTTCCCATGGGCCTATTTTTGGTCACACTTAGTTTTATTTATTTTTCTTCAGCAATTAGCCTTAGAGAAGGAAGAGAAGACAACCCGAAGAAGAGGAACACACATTCCGTAGGAGAAGGCCCACAAAGGTGTCGACCGCTTATATCAAGGTGTCGACCGCTTGTGTCAAGGTGTCAACCGCCTATGTCAAGTTGTCGACCAACTATATTAAAGTGTCTACCGGTTGCTCACCTTCGGCCCACCTTCGGTCAACTAAGAGACCTTGACCAAATCCCATCGGCCACTTAACTTAAATCTTTTAGTAATCTGGTTATTTGGTCATGGAAAATACAAGGTTCGAATTTGACATGGACAAATCTCAAGATGTCCGAAGAAGATCCACCAGGCACACGCACAAGACCGTTCATGGAACCACCAGCGAGCCTCAATGGATTTTCATCCATAAAATCCATGATCAAGCTGTTAAATCCTCAGAGGATCTTCAAGCAATAGCTTTCCAAAACAGCCGCATGGATCCCTTAAGACTCAGATATGATCCACCACCGGTTCGGTCTTTCTCATATACGCCCGCGCACATTCATGAACCATTGCCGGACAACCGAGGAACCAGACCACGTGCCACTTCATGCTGACCACCGAGAGCCTTTTAGAAGCCCCAGATTCAAATTGGCTTGAGTCAATCTTTCATGGCTTGAAGATTATTACACTCGGTGCCACCTCTCGGACGACCACGGTCACCCTCGGTTAAGACTCAAAGTCAATCGTGCCAATCCTAATGAACCGAACCTAAAGTCAACTGGAGATCTTCCTAAGCTAATCCAAGGTGTTCAAGACATCCAAGGGCTTACGTTGTCTTTCTTACTTTTTATCTTTTACGTTTTTAGTATTTAAGTGTATCACCCTTAAACTTTAATGGTAGAGAGAATTTTTGAGTAAAATTGTGCATTACACCTTCTTCCTAACCATTCAAAGCTCGCTCCGATGTATACTTCTCTGGTGAGTCATATCCAGCCGAGAACGTCAACCCTCTCACGTACGATCGGTGCGTCACATTCGAGTGCGGGGGTCTACCGAGGAGAACACTTTGATTGCTCAAGTGTTCAAATTATCTAGCCATTTACATCCAAAAACATTCCCCGAGCGATCAACCTTTTCCTCCACAAACCCGATTTTCACCATATTTCAATCCACCGAGTCATCTCCATAATTCACCGAGCCATCTCCACTTTTATTTGATCATTCCCCATTATTTGCATCATAATACGATTCCGCAAACCAATTCACAAAACGCACGAGTCAATTTCTTGTTTGCCGCACGCAACCCGAATCTGAGCCCCGCGTGCGCGCATTCTTCCAATAAAGGTGTGCGAACTAGCAAGGAAGGCACATCAAGGCCCCCTCGGGTTGCGGCCTCTGCTGGCATTGATGTTGAAGGTGACATAGGCATCCCTGCTTCTCCCTTCTCTCCTGCAGAGCAAATTGATCCGCATGGCCATGCTAATGTGTCTGTCTCCTATGCAGACATGGTAAAAAATAGCCAAAATGTTGGCAACGAATTTCAGCTATCTTGGCGGGTCCTCAAAGAAGAAGAAATCCAGATGATCCCGACCAAAGCAATCGGCGTAAAAAAATCTCTTCGGCACACCCTGGTCGGCTACTTCCCGACTAGGCATCCTTGTAAGGAGGGCCTCAAAAAGCTGGTGCAAGCATGGAATGTGCCTACTAAGGTCATTCTGAAAATACATGGGTGGATTCTTTTTGTTTTCTAGTCGGAGGGGGACTGTAAAAAGGTCCTTGCCCAAGGCCCCTACTCCATTTATGGCAAGTCCCTCCTCTTAAAGGAAATGTCGGAGGCGTTCACTTTTGGCGATGAACAGATAAGCATCGTCCCGATTTGGGTCACCCCGCCAAGGCTACCCAATGAATGCTATAGTGCCCCATCCTCAGCAAAATTGGCTCAAAAATTGGTAATCCGATTATGACAGATTTGCTAGAACTCTTGAAAGAGTTCCTTACGCCCGTTTGTTGGTCGAGGTGGACGTGTCGGTGGACCTTGTTAAAGAGGTCAAGCTTCGGGATTTTAAAGGCAACCTTATTATCCAAATGGTTGTCTATGAATCGGTGCCACCTTTTTGTGCTGAATGTAAGACAATCGGGCATGCCACTTCCGCCTGTAAAGTGAATGCTGCTCAGACTGTAAATGTTCAGTAGGCAGTTGTTGTGGCGGAGCCATTGCCCTCAAACGGTAATGCCATGGCGCCCTTGGATACCAGAAATTCCGCCCTATCTTGAGTCAGAGGAAAAGGAATGAGAAACATGCCAAAGTGCCTTCAGTTCCAGCTGCCGCAGTTTTGAAGCCTATGAAAGGCACTATCCCCAAGCATCCATCCAAAGTCCCTCAGAAGAGCCGGAAAGTCCTGGCACAATCCTCTAAAGATACCTTGTTGCCTTCTGACGACAAGGCTCAGAGCAAAAAGGAAAAATCTGGGCAGGCCAAAGCGGTTTTGGATGGTCTCGTGCCTAGTCGCTCGGCTAGCCGCCCGGGCAAGGAGGCTTTTGTCCAGGAGGATAAACCCTCGGACTCGGATGACTCTTATGATACTGATTTGCAGGACTCTCAGTCGTAGCGGGGCTCTTCTGATCCATCTCCTGCCTGCCAGCACATTGAAACTCCATTAAGTCTGGTCACCTCCCGAAAGAAAGTTTGAAACGGATCGAAGGAAGCTGAGCAACATCTCAATTTTGGAAGCAGGGGTAAGTCCCCCTCTCTTAAATGATTTATGCTTCATGGAATATAAGGGGCTTTAATTCGGCCCTTAACCAGGATGAGGTTTGTTGCCTCATCCTTGGTTCCAAAATTTATATTTTCTATCTACTTGAAACAAAGTCGGCTCCAAAGGTCATCCTGGATTTTGTCGTCAAAAGGTTGCCGGGTTGGAAATTTTCCACAAACTTTGACCTTCACCACAGCAGCAGGATTGCTCTTTTTTGGGACTCTAGGAAATCCTTTGTGGATATCATTGAAGCTGATCAGCAAGCTTTACACGTTTCAGTTCATTGCAAGATCTCGAAAGAGTCTAGGAATATCTCCTTTATCTATGGTTTGCATTCCATAGGTGAGAAGAGGCTGCTGTGGCAGAGTTTGTTAAGTCACTCTGATTTCAACAGCCATCCATTGTTACTCATGGGAGATTTTAATGCGGTGCTTTCCCCAGATGAGCGCCGCTAGAGTCTCCAACCGTGAGATAGATGACTTTAGAGATTGCTACTGTTCGCTGGGCATCCAGGACCTGTCATCAAGCGGGACTTTTTTAACTTGGTCAAATGGCAATGTCTGCTATAAATTAGATCGCGCAATGGTCAACTCTAAATGGAGGTGTGATTGCCCGCCAACAAAGGCTTCATTCCTGCCTCCTGGTGTCTCCGATCACTCCCCATGTATAGTTGAGATTCATTTCTCGTTCTCTCCAAGGAGATCTCCATGGAAATTTTTCCACATGTGGACTGAGCATCTAGATTTTTGTGATACTACAAATGTCTGCTGGCAGATTCCAGTCCAGGGCTCGAGAAAATTTATCCTCCGAGAGAAGCTTAAGTCTCTTAAGGAGGGGCTCAAAGATCTAAATTAGAAGCATTTTTCTCTTATATCGGCTAGGGTTGTAAGGGCCAAGGAGAGCTTATTATCAGCTCAAGCTAAGTTCTTATTGGGCGGATCTGATGTGTCCCCTGCCGCCCTTATCAGCCTTCGAAGCTCGTTTTCTCGACTTAGCGTTGCTGAAAAAATGTTTTATCAACAGAAGCAAAGTGCAAGAATCTTCTTTTGAGCGATAAGCCAACAAATTTCTTTCATGCTAGAGTCAAGCAAAATGCAAGGAAGAATTTCATCGCATCAATCTTGAAGCCGGATGGTTCTCACACTACTTCCTTGCAGGAGGTTAGTTCGGTTTTGATAAACCATTTCAAAGATATTCTTGGGACAGCAACGAATGTCTCCCAGGTCGACTTAGCTGCTTTTCAATATGGCCGGAAGATCAAGCCAGAAGCCTGCTCAGGTCTAATTAGAGAAGTCTCATCAGATGAGATTCTTCACGCGTTGAATAGCATTCACAATGAAAAAGCCCCTGGGCCGGATGACTTTACTTCAAAGTTCTTTAAAGATTCTTGGGCAATTACCGGTGATGATTTTATCTCGGCAATCCAAGAATTTTTCAGCCCGGGCCGTTTTCTAAAGCAGTGGAATCATTCCATCATTGCTTTAATACCTAAATCAAGTTAGGCTAACGCGGCTAGCGACTATCAGACAATCTCTTGCTGTAACATTTTCTACAAGGTGATCTCGAAGATTCTTGCCAACCGGCTTTCTGATTCCCTTGAATCTATAATAGATCCAGCGCAATCTGCTTATGTTTGGGGCAGGAACATGATGGAAAACATCCACCTTATGCAGGAACTCATAAGGAAATATAATATTCTCAAGGCATCCCCTCGATGTTTCATTAAAGTGGATCTAACAAAGGCTTTTGATTTGGTATCATGGTCTTTTCATCAAGACATGCTACAAGCTCTCAGCTACCCTCCTCAGTTTGTCAACTGGATTACGGAATGCATTACATTTGCCTCTTACTCAATCTCGTTAAATGGGAAGTTACATGGCTTTTTTAAAGGCGCAAAAGGCATAAGACAAGGTGATCCGTTATCTCCTTACCTTTTTGCTATCTACCTTGAATATTTCTCGACGTTGACTAAGTTGATGCTTCCAAATTCGGGGTTCAATTATCATCGCTTTATGTGATTGGCTAAACCTTTCGCATATTGCATTTCTCGATGATCTTATTCTTTTTGCAAGAGGTGACATCACTTCGATTAAAGTTATTCTTTCCTTTCTTGATGAATTTGGCAAGTCTTCAGGATTTCATATGAATCGCCACAAGACCAACTTTTACTCAACGGGCATCAAAGACTCAAATCTTGCTGAAATTGTTAGTTCAATTTGTATCACCTTGGGTAAGTTCCCCTTTCGTTATTTGGAGATCCCCCTTTCTGCAAACAGATTGTGAGCGGTCGACTATGCTCCTTTGATTTTCAAGCTGAGATCAAATGTGGAGGCATTGAATCCTAGTTCCCTCTCTTTTTCAGGTTGAGCCGAACTGATTAGATCAATTCTTCAAGGCATCGAATGTTTTTGGATTTTAATTCTCAATTTACCAACGACAATTAGAATCAAAGTTAATCAAATTTGCAAGAAATTCTTGTGGGGTAGTTCCCCCGTAAAGATCTCATGGGCAAAATGTTGTCTTCCAAAAAGTGAAGGCGGTCTGGGATTTAGAGACCTAGAAGCCTGGAATAATGTGTTCCTTGTCAAAATCCTTTGGAACATTCAGGCCAAGAAGGACACCCTTTGGGTTTGCTGGATTGATCAAATATATATGAAACAATCGGACTTGTGGAATTGGAAAGCCGGTTATAGGGCCTCGCCTCTCATCAAGAAACTCTAGCACGATGGAAAGAGGCAAATAGCAGCGACAATTTATCGGAGGTTTATAATTTCTTTAAGCCAAGGGGCGTCCCCAAGCCATCTTTCCGGATAATCTGGAATCATAATCTTGTGTTATGGCTTGCTGGTCATGAAAAGCTACTTCCTTCTTGGATCCCGGATTCCCAGCCTTGTTTATTTTGTTCAGACCATGAAGAAACAACTTCCCATCTATTTTTTGTGTGCCAGTTCACAAATGAGGTATGGAACATCTGCAAGAAGAAATTCTGCATTGAAAAACATCTATCTTTGATTGCCAGTGCCATAAAATGGTGCATCAGGTTTAATAAACGCAAAAGCAATCGAAGAGATGCAAAGATCTTGCAAATGCTTTTGGCTACCTTGATTTATTACATATGGGCAGCCAGGAACTCTCGGAAGTATGTGGATACTTTCTCCTCCCCAGCACAGATTGCAAATCATATCGAGAGGCTGGTATTCAAGAAAATTTATTCGATGTTTCCGGATTCCCTTGCCTGGCTGGAGCCCTAGTGTTTCGGCGTGTAATAAAATGTCTTGCCTAATCAGTCTGGGTCAGATTTGTTATTGGCCTTGCACTTGGCTCATGGTCAATCCTAGATCTGCCTTAGGGCCTGAATACTTGTAATACTTTAATCCTTGGTTTGCGTGGGGGGTTTGCGAATGCTTCCTCTAATCTGCTGCCTTGCTGTACTGTTTTGTGCATTTGCACTTTATATTTACACTTTACTTAACGAAAAAAAGAGCTCTCAGTCTGTCAATCCTTACTATGTCTGGACCTGGTAAGTTTCCCCATGTTGAGTCAAATTAAGCCGCAGGCTCCACTCCTGGTGGTGCCCTTCTGTCAATTCCTTTAAGTTTCAGCCTTGCGACCATACTCCCCCCGGAACCCAAAGACTTTGATTTCTCATAAAGGTGCCGGCGATGTCCTATAAGCAACATTCACCGATCCCTAGTCAGCATCATTTATGGTTGAGACTAAGACGGTATCTGATCATCTTCGAGCCCCCAAATTTTGTTCTTGATTAGTGAAAACATTCTTGGCAAATGATTTCTCAGTTGTTCATCTTTCATAAATTCAAGAATTTTACCTCTGACTATGAAATACGAATGCCCCCGACTGTCCCTGTTAATCATTACTCTGATCCCGAAGGCCAGCAGAATAAGATCAAAATCCTTTGACGTTATCACATGCTAATGTATACAGAGCGAAGACTTGCTTTGAGCACTCTAATTTCTTCAAAGTAACAGCACCAGAGGAACGACCCGGCCAATTAAGGCCAAGAACGCATCGTCGCCAGAAAAGACGCGACTGACGGTGCACACCATAAGTCGGACCGACAGACATATCCCGAGATAAAACTACGAGCTTTTTAACTGCAACAACTAAAATATATGCTATTGGAGGTGGAATTACTGTGGCTGTTGGCACCAGACTTGCCCTCCAATGGATCCTTGTTAAGGGATTTAGATTGTACTCATTCCAATTACCAGACTCGAAGAGCCCGTTATTGTTATTTATTGTCACTACCTCCCCGTGTGAGGATTGGGTAATTTGAGCGCCTACTGCCTTCCTTGGATGTGGTAGGCATTTCTCAGGCTCCCTCTCCAGAATCGAACCCTAATTCTCTATCACCCGTCACCACCATAGTAGGCCACTATCCTACAATCGAAAGTTGATAGGGCAGAAATTTGAATGCGTCGCCAACACAAAGGCCATGCGCTCCGTCAAGTTATCATGAATCATCAGAGCAAAGGACTAGGTCCGCATCGACCTTTTATCTAATAAATGCGTCCCTTCTAGAAGTCGGGGTTTGTTGCACGTATTACGTCTAGAATTACTACGGTTATCCTAGTAGCAAGTATCATAAAAAAAACTATAACTTATTTAATGAGCCATTCGCAGTTTCACAGTTTGAATTAGTTCATAATTACATATGCATGGCTTAATCTTTGAGGCAAGCATATGACTACTGGCAGGATCAACCAGGTAGCATTCCTTCTATGCGTCTGGATCGCAACCTCGGTTGAGCCGCCAGGGCGACACCAACGCGCAAGGAAAAAAATCACAGTCGTTCTTAGTGCCAACTTGGGTCAAGCTCTCGACACTCTCCAATCAAAGAGGCTGACAACTAATGCGTTCATTTTCTACATCTGAGGCAACGACCAACAAACACATGCACACCGCCAAAGACAATTAAAAGCAACAGCAAGAACTAAAGCATCGAATTTTCCTAGTGGGGTGCAGCAGCCAGCTTTTACGTTTGCCGCATATCCAAATAAGACACCGACTGAAAGGCTCCACGAGACATAGGACATGATGTGCCATCCAGAAGGGTCGCTGCACCGTGGTCTGAAGAATGCATGCACACCAAACTCGGGATAGAGGGTTGTGTGGTAATCGGGAAAATGGACTCGGGCGTAATGGGGATTTGGGATGCAGAAGAGAAATGGGTTAAGAAATAATAAGAATGATGTGGAAAATGATGGAATGGCTTGAAGAAATAAAGAGATGACTCGGATGAATAAATCGGGCTTGGAATCGGACAATGGAGGAAGGTGATAGCTCGGGAAATGGTTTTAGGATTTGGGAAGGATAGAAATGGAGGATGTGGTTGTACAAGTCGACAACTTGAGCAATCAAAGTGTTCTCCTTGGTAGACCTCGGTAGTGCTCGGATATGACTCACCGATCACACTCACGAGGGTTGACACACTTGGCCGGATATGACTCACCGGAGAAGGAGCATCGGAAAGAGCTTCAACCGAAGGGAAGAAGGTGCAATGCACAATTTTATTAAATTTCTCTATACCTCTAAAGTATGAGGCCGATACACTTAAATGCTAAAAACGTAAAAAGAGAGGAATGACATTTTAGGCCCTTAGATTACATGAACGCTTAGGATTAGCTTCGGGAAGATCTTCTTTGACTTTAGGAAGACCAAGGACGCCCCTCTTCAACTGAAGGCTTGATCCATTAAAGATATGCGCTGCTGAATTTGAATGAAGACCGTACTTGACAGAGGGAGACCCGTTGTTGACCAAGAGGTTTCACCGGGTGGGAGACCCATTGGATAAGGGGCTTCTAAAATACTCTCGGTGGTCAGAATAAAGTGGCACGTGGTCTGGTTCCTCGGTTGGCCGTCAATGGCTCGTGAGTGTGCGTGGGCTTATTCAAAATGGCGACCGAGTTAACCATGGTCCGAATATTGTGGGATTTATTCGGGCCATTTTTGAATAAAGTCTTCGGTTGACCTTTGGTTGACATGAGTGTGCGCGCGCGTGGTCTTATTTTAATTTGAATCGTCGGTTGACCGACGATGGTTCGTGGGCACCCGTGTCTTGTTCAAAATGTCGACCGGGGTTGACCTTCCTTCGTGCATTGCTAGATTTGCTCAAGCCAATTTCAAATGGAGCCTCTGGATGGCCTTAGGTTGTCTTGATGAAGGCGCGCGGGGACCATTTTGAATGAAGGTCGTCGGTTGTTGCCGATAGTCCAGGAGCGCGCGTGGTATGTTCAAAATGGTGACCCAGGGTAACCTTATCTCAAACATCGAGGGATCCGCGTGGGCCATTTTGAATTTAAACTCTTGGATGAACCTAGTCTGACCGAGTGAGGAGATTAATGGCTGAATTTGGATGCGGATCTTTCAGTTTCCGCCGATGGCTCATAGGTGCGCGCGATTGATTCAAAATGGCGACCGGGAGTTGACCCTATCTCAAACATTGAGGGATCCGCATGGGCCATTTTGAAATGTTGTTGCCAGGCGCTCCTCTGATAATTCAGTCAGCTTGAACGTGGTCTCTTTTGAACGAAAATCCCTGGTGTTCCGCCGGTGGTTGAATGAACAGCTTACGGGCACGCGCGGGCACTTATAAAATGCAGCCGGTTGAACTCCTCTCGGTACATCAAGGGATATGTCTGTGCCATTTTGAAAATGTGACTTCAGGCACTTTTAGGTGGTCTGAAAGAAGGTATGGGCATGGGTAATTCTGATGTAAAGCCTCGGTTGGCCGTTGATGTCTTGAAGCGTGCACCACGGGTGTCCATGCCTTGGACACCGATAAATCCTTGTGTGCTAAGTCGAACCTTGTCCTTTCCGTGACCAAATAATCGGATTACTTATGGATTTAAGTAAAGTGGCCGATGGAATTTGGTCAAGGTCTCCTAGTTGACCGAGGGTGGACCATGGCTTAATCGTGGCTTGACCATGGTTCAACCGCGGCGATCCTTTGTGGGCCTTCGACGGTGGGTTGTGCGTTCTTCTTATTTGGGCTGCTTTCTCTTCCTTCTCCAAGGTTTATTTACTGGTTAAATAAAAATGTGGCTGGGGCTCGGCATTAGGGGCCGAGGACTCGGTTTTCATGGGAAAAATGCGGGATGCGAGAGGATTGGATCGGGCGTTCTCCCACGTCGGCCACTTATTTTGGCCACGTCGACAGCCGTTTATCCGTTGGTCATCGGTAGGTGATCGGGATGTTGGTCGTTTGGTGTGTCGGGGCCGGGAGTGGTCGGACACCATGTGATCGAGACTTTGGGTCGTTCCCGATCATGTTCGGAAGGTATTTCTGAGACTATGTTTCCTGTAAAATGAGCAACTAAGTTAGTAAAATCTTCTGTGCTCATCGGGGCTAGGTCTGTGGCGTGCTCCGGTTGCACATCAGGACATGATGTGCAATCGGAGCACATCACGGAACTAGCCCCGATGAGCGCGCCCAATTTCACTAACTTGTGTGCACATCACCGGCCTCGACGCAGCCGACGCGCCAGACCATGACACACCCGGGGCTCACGGCCGTGACACACCCAGGGCTCACGACCGTGACACACCCGGGGCTCCTAGCCACGACACGCCCGACGTCTAGCCCCACGATGACGACCCGACGACCAACGGAGACTCGGTCGTCGGCCTTACCGAAGTCCTCTAGGGCTTCAGCCCAAGGAAATAAGTGACCGACATGGGAGAACGCCCTATCCAATTCTCATGGATCGAGTGATCACCCATGTGCCAATTTTTGGTCACACTTAGGTTTATTTATTTTAGCCAGCAAATAGCCATAGAGAAGGAAGAGAAAGCAGCCCAAAGAAGAGGAACACAGATCCCATAGGCAAAGGCCCACAAAGGACCGACACGGCCGACCCACGGTCAAGCAATAGCTCACCTTTGGTCAACTAAGAGACCTTGACCAAATCCCATCAGCCACTTTATTTAAATCTTTAAGTAATCTGGTTATTTGGTCAAGGAAAAGACAAGGTTCAAATAGGCACGGACATATCTCTTGATGTCTGGAAAAATCAACCGGGCGCGCACACAAATCGTTCATGGAACCACTGAGATCGTTTTAGAAGCCCCTGATCAAAATTGGCTCGAGCCAATCTTTCATGGTTCAAAGCTCGTCCCACCCGGGTGCAACCTCTCGGTCAACCCGGGCCATCTTCAGTCAAGCATGGTCAAGACTCAAATTCAACCGTGCATATCTTAATGAACTGAGCCTCAAGTCAACCGGAGCCCTTCCCCAAGCTAATCATAGACGTTCAAGTCATCTAAGGGCTCACATTGTCTTTCTTATCTTTTTACGTTTTTAGTATTTAAGCGTATCAACCTTACACTTTAATGGTAGAGAGAATTTTAGTAAAAATTGTGCATTGCACCTTCTTCCTAACCAGGCGAAGCTCTTCTGACATTCCTTCTTCGGTGAGTCATATCCGGCCGAGTGTGTCAACCCTCGAGAGTGTGATCGGTGAGTCATATCCGAACACTACCGAGGTCTACCAAGGCAAATACTTTGATTACTCAAGTGTTCGACTTGTCCAACGTCATCCTTCATCACTAACCTTCCCGAACTCCAAAATCATTCCCCGAGTTATCACCTTGCTCCACTAGCCGATTCTCGGCCATCCTTAAACATCCGAACCATTCCATTATTTCACCGAGCCATCTCCACTTTCATTCGACCATTACCCATTATTCCCATCACAATTCGCTTCCGCAACCGAAATCCACAATTCGCCCAAACCAAATTTCCTGTTTGCCGCACGCAACACCAATCCGAGCCCCGCATGTGCGCATTCATCTGATCACGATGCGCCGACCCCTAAGGAAGGCACATCATCTTGGTATCAGAGAACAAAGGTCCCAAGATTCAATTTTTCAGCACCCCCACAAAAATTTCCCCCACATTACTCATGATGACTCGAAGCGGTGCTATTCATAACGCCGGACGCAACCAAGCCACAACGAGTGAACAAACAATGCTCTCTAAGCATCGAGAACCCGAGCACAACACTCGAGAAGAACTTGAGGTAATCAACTAGAGAATGGATGCGATGCTCCAAAGACTCGACGATATGGCCGAGCAAAACTGAGCGCAACCGGCGCAAAGACGTACGTCACCACCTAGGCAAAGACACAGACTGAGTTACCACCGAGCGCAACATCGTGGCTCGGATGGATCCGATGAGGAATTCTTTCCCAACCACCAATCGGATCGGGATGAAGAATGGAGGCTACCAAAATTAAAAATTCTATCTTTTAATGGAAGCATCCGTGAGTCTCTCATTACCGAGGCACACGGGGGCGGTCTCGCGGGACATTTTGGCGAGAAGAAGACGTTGGAAATGCTCAAAGAACATTTTTATTGGCCCCATCTTTTTCGAGATGTGCACCACTTTGTGGAAAGGTGCTCGGTGTGTAAAAAGGCCAAAAAATGGACTTTGGCCCAAGGATTATATTTTCCGCTACCAGTGCCGGATCGTCCATGGCATGCACTTAGCATGAATTTTTTGCTTGGGCTACCTCGAACCAACCGCGGCAAAGATGCGATCATGGTGGTGGTTGATCGGTTTTCAAAGATGGCTCACTTCGTGGCATGTACAAAGACAGCCGAGGCCTCGGTCATTACCGACTTATTTTTCAAGGAGGTAGTCTTGCTACACAGAATACCACACTCGATCGTATCCGACCGAGACTCAAAGTTTCTCAGCACATTTTGGAGGACCTTGTGGGCACGGCTAGGAACAAAATTGATGTTTAACACGACATGCCACCCTCAGACCGATGGTAAAACCGAGGTGGTCAACTAATCACTTAGTGCTTTACTACGGAGTGTGGTGGACCATAAAATCACGGCATGGGACACTAAGCTGCCGTTCATTGAGTTTGCCTACAACCAATGCCGACATAACACCACGAGCATGATGCCATTTGAAGCGGCATATGGATTTAATCCGATGACACCAATGGATTTGCTGCCCTTCCGAACCAAGAGCTCACCAACCCTGACGTCCACGACAAGGCCGAAATGGTCCAAAAATTGCATGAGGAAATCAAGAAGACCATTGAGAAGAAAAACAAGAAATATGCCATGGCAGCGAACCGAGGAAGAAAAGAAAAGATATTCAAGTGGGAGATCTTGTTTGGTTAAAGCTTCGATACTTTAAGCATAAGCACGCCAAATTACTACCGAGAGCCGAAGGACCATTTTGAGTGGTTGAAAGAATGAACCCGAACGCTTACAAGGTTGAACTCCTGGGCGAATATGGCATGTCAACCACTGTTAATGTCCAAGACTTGTCTCCTTATTTAGACGAGGAAAATGATGAAGAAAGAGACGAGGAAAGGATATATTTTAGGGCAAATCCTCAAGTATCCCGGGAGGATGATGTGCAACTGGAGGACGACACCGATCAAACCCCGATGAGCATGGAGAATTTTACTAACTTAGTTCCTAAGTGTTGAAGCGCATTATTGAAGACCTCGGTCAACCAAGAGAAGGCTTCGGTCAACTTATGGTCTTAGGCTGGATTTTATCAACCCCTTGACTTGATTATCTAATTAATTAGATTATTTAGTCAAGGTAAGGTCAAGGTTCAAATTGGCCCAAGCCAATTCCCTGATGTCCGAAGCATGATCAATCCAATGACATTATTTTGGACAAGCCTGCGCGCATCCGTGAGCCCAACGGGCCTTCATCCAAATTGACTGTGCGCACGTCAACACTCAGTCAACCAAAGGTGCCTGGAGTCGCCGTTTAAAATTGGCCCGCGCCAATCCTCTGATGTCCAAAGAAGATTCAACCAAGGTCGCCATTTTTAAACGAGCCCGTGCGAGCCCACGAGCATAACGGACCAACGTGCAAATTGACCGAGCACTGATCTTCACTCGGTCAACACAGGAGCGTCGGGATCTTTCATTTCAAAATGGCCCACGCGCCTCCCTCAAAGCCCAGAGCTTGTTCAACCCTTGGTCGGCCATTTAAAATGCCCGGGCACGCTCATGAACACAATGAGTCTATATTCAAAAATGCGCAAATCTTCACTCGGTCAACCTAGGAGTGCCTAAAGACTTCAATTCAAAAATGGCCCGCGCGCATCCCTTGATGCTCGGAGCGTGATCCATTTTGAAAAGCCGCCCCCCCCTAGGTCAACGAAAGGTCTTCCCCCAGTCCACCATGGTCTCTTTTCAAATTCAGCCGCGCATATCTTTATGGATTCAAACCATCAGCTGAAGAGGAGGGCCTTGGTCTCATCTCGGTCAAAGAAGATCTTCTCCCGATTGATCCAAGACGTCCGCCAAATCCAAGGGCTTAGAATTTTTCTTTCTCATTTTTATTTTTAATTGTTATTTAAGTGCATCGACCTTCCACTTAGAAGGCAAAGATAATTTGAATAAAAATTGTGCACACGCACCTTCTTCTCGAAAGGATTGAAGCTCTTTCCGACGTGCCCTTCTCTGGTGAGTAATATCAAGCCAAGAGCGTCAACCCTTGCACGTACGATCGGTGAGTCATATCCGAGTGCGAGTGAGGTCTACCAACCGGACACTTTGATTGCTCAAGTGTCCGACTTGTCCAGCCATCTTAAACCAAAAACTCTTCAGAATCCATTTCACCCACGAGCTATCATTTCCTCCCATTGTCGTATTACAACCTTCATTTGATAACCCGAGCCATCTTTCCATTTTATCGAGCCATTCACCATTTCTTTCGACCATTCTCGATCTTTTCCATCCCATTCTAACTCCCTTTCCTAAATCTCCCATTCGCCCGAACCAATTAACTGTGCGCCGCACTCACCTTCAATCTGAGCCCCGTGTCCGTTCACTAGTCCGACCCACGACGTATTGACCCTTCCCAGTGGCACATCATAGCCGCACCTCAAGCGCACGCACCGCACCATCGCCACACCCCCCTCTGTGCATTCCGTGCCATGGTTGCACCCTTCTGCGCACGCACAGTGCCATGGCCGCACCTCGAGGGCGGGCGCATTGCCATGGCCGCAACCTTTAGAGCGCACGTCGTGCCATGGCCGCACCTCGACGTGTCGTGCCATGGAGGTCCCCTCAACCTTCCTTGCCTGCCCTGTCATGGTCGCCACTCAGCGTGCCCGCTCCGTTCCATGGCAGCACCCTCGTTCTAGCGACGTGCCATGGCCGCACTACACCGCCCATGCGCACCTTACCACGGGTTCCCTGTTTGTCTTTTCACGTCAAACAATGTCTGATTGGGCTGAAATTTTAACCACGGGTCCCACGCATTGCGAGGAGCTATTATTGAAGGTTTGGTGTGTTTTAGATGTTTTTTTCAATTTTTCATACTTTTCGAACGTCGGCCTTGCCTTTGCACCAATTCGTTTTTGTCATGTTGTCTTTCACAGTGGGAAGCCATGTCGACACACTTGGGCTTTAGAGAAAATGTGTGGGCAAGCATTCAATGAGACCGCCACTTGAACGCAATAGTGCAAATGCATTCCCAATGCACGTGTGCTTGCCCCCGATAGCATCAAGCATTGAGGGATACCTCTTGGATCACGAACAACGTTTGAAGCTTTTGTAAAGTTCTCTGATACCGTTCCTTGCTTTTTGTAAGTCTATGTTTACACAACTTTTAACCTTTTGGAAAGTTCTACGATATCGTGCATTTCCCTTTTGTATGTGTCTATGCTTACTCGACTTTTCAACATTTTGGCAAGTTCTTCGATACCTTCTTGCCTTACCTTTTTGTAAGTATATGTTTACTCGACTTTTCAAAGTTTTGGCAAGTTCCTCAATACCTTGCCTTACCCTTTTGTAAGTATATAATTACACAACTTTTCAAAGTTTTGGTAAGTTCCTCAATACCTTGCCTTACCTTTTGTTAGTCAATTTGACAAACTTTTGAACAAAATGCATGCCTCGTGCCTTGCACTTGGCCGGGCCTTGATCGTGCCTTTGCTAGGCACTATGTATGATACCTGGCCTTGGGCGGGGCTTGATTGGGACTTGTTCGTTTTCCGAAAAGAATCGAAGAAGCCTGGTGGCGGAACTTGGAGACGCACTTCCACCTTCGCGTGCCTTGTCCTAGGGCGTGCCTTTATCGTGCCTACGCTCGGCACAATGACCCTTGGGCATGCCTTCCAAAAGATTAGTCATTCGGGACTTGGTCGTTTTTCGGAAAAAATAGAAGGAGCCTCGTGGAGGTACTTTGGAGGGGAGGGACGAATCGATGCGACATGAGGCTGAATCTCAGTGGATCGTGGCAGCAAGGCCACTTTGCCACTTACAATACCTCGTCGCGTATTTAAGTCGTCTACAAAGGATTCTACCTGCCGCTCGGTTGAAATAACACTTCAAGGTGGCCCGCGCAACAGCTCGATTGTGAGGGCTTGGCCAAATACGCAAGCCCTTTGGGGCCGAGGGCCCCTACTGGTGGTCGGCAATCAGGCGGCGGGTGCATGCATTGCTTCTAGCCCGGATTATGACTTAGAGGCGTTCAGTCATAATCCAGTGCACGGTAGCTTCGCGCCACTGGCTTTTCAACCAAGTGCGATGACCAATTGTGCGAATCAACAGTTCCTCTCGTACTAGGTTGAATTACTATTGCGACGCTGTCATCAGTAGGGTAAAACTAATATGTCTCACGATGGTCTAAACCCAGCTCACATTTCCTATTGGTGGGTGAACAATCCAACACTTGGTGAATTCTGCTTCACAATGATAGGAAGAGCCGACATCGAAGGATAAAAAGCAACGTCGCTATGAACGCTTTGCTGCCACAAGCCAGTTATCCCTGTGGTAACTTTTCTGACACCTCTAGCTGCAAATTCAGAAGGTCTAAGGTTTGATAGGCCACGCTTTTATTGTTTGTATTCCTACTGAAAATCAGAATCAAACGAGCTTTTACCCTTTTGTTCCACACGAGATTTTTGTTCTCGTTGAGCTCATCTTAGGACACCTGCGTTATCTTTTAACAGATGTGCCGCCCCAGCCAAACTTTCCACCTAACAATGTCTTCTGCCATGATCGACCCGCCGAGGTGAGCCTTGGGTCCAAAAAGAGGGGCGTTTCCCCGCTTCCGATTCACCGAATAAGTAAAATAACATTAAAAGTTGTGGTATTTCACTTTCGCCTTTTTCGGCTCCCACTTATCCTACACCTCTTCAGTCATTTCAAAGAGTCAGACTGCTCAACAGGGTCTTCTTTCCCACTGATTCTGCCAAGCCCGTTCCCTTGGCTGAGCTTTCGCTGTATAGTAGACAGGGACAATAGGAATCTCATTAATCCATTCATGCGTGTCACTAATTAGATGACGAGGCATTTGGCTACCTTAAGAGAGTTATAGTTACTCCCGCCGTTTACCCGCGCTTGGTTGAATTTCTTCACTTTGACATTAAGACCACTGGGCAGAAATCACATTGCGTGAGCATCCGTAAGGACCATCGCAATGCTTTGTTTTAATTAAAAAGTCGGATTCCCCTTTTCCGTACCAGTTCTGAGTCGACTATTCGGTGACCTGGGAATGCCCCTGAAGGAGCCGTTCCCAGTCCGTCCCCCAGCCGACACGCGACGACCCACTCTCGCAGCGAGAGCAGTCCATCGATAGCCGACGAATTTGGGACGGGGAACCCCGTGCCCAGCTCTCAGAGCCAATCCTTTTCCCAAGGTTACGGATCCATTTTGCCGAATTCCCTTGCCTACCTTGTTCCATCAACAAGAGGCTGTTCACCTTGGAGACCTGATGAAGTTATGAGTACGACCGGGCGTGGGAGGCACTCGGTCCTCCAAATTTTCAAGGGCCGTCGAGGATGTACCGAACACCGCGCGACGTGCGGTGCTCTTCCAGCCGCTGGACCCTACCTCCGGCTGAGCCATTTCCAGATTGGGCAGGCTGTTAAATAGAAAAGATAACTCATCCCGAGGTCCCCGATAACGTCTCCGGACTCCCTAACGTTGCCGTCAGCCGCCAAGTCCCAGTTTAGGAATTTTAACCTGATTCCCTTTCGATCCTTGCGCACTTGGCATTGTCAGACGAGATTGCCCTTTCTCTTAGGATCGACTAACCCATGTGCAAGTGTTGTTTGCATGGAACCTCTCCCCTCTTTGGCCTTCAAAGTTCTCATTTGAATATTTGCTACTACCACCCAGATCTGCACCGACGGCCACTCCGCTCGGTACTTGCCCCGACGGCCAGGTATAGGTCGCGCGCTTCAGCGCCATCCATTTTCAGGGCTAGTAGATTCAATAGGTCAGTTATTACACACTCCTTAATGAATTTTCACTTCCATGACCACCGTGCTACTGTCTTAATCGACCAACACCCTTTGTGGGTTCTAGGTTAGCGCGCAGTTGGGCACCGTAAGCCAGCTTTCGGTTCATCCCGCATCGCCAGTTCTGCTTACATAAAATGGCACACTTGGAGCTCTCGAATCCGTGGCGCGGCTCAACAAAGTAGCTGCGCCGTCCTACCTATTTAAAGTTTGAGAATAGGTCGAGGGCGTTGTGCCCCTGATGCCTCTAATCATTGGCTTTACCCGATAGAACTTGTCCATGGGCTCCAGCTATCCTGAGGGAAACTTTGGAGGGAACCAGTTACTAGACGGTTCAATTAGTCTCTCGCCCCTATACCCAAGTAACAAAAGATTTGCACGTCAGTATCGCTGCTGGCCTCCACCAGAGTTTCCTCTGGCTTGGCCCCGCTCAGGCCTAGTTCACCATCTTTCTGGTCCCGACATGCATGCTCACACTCGAACCCTTCTCAGAAGATCAACGTCGGTCGGTAGTGCAACCTTCAAGGGGATCCCGCCACTCAGCTTCCTTTTGGCTCACGGGTTTTCTTGCCCGTTGACTCGCACACATGTCAGAATCCATGGTCCGTGTTTCAAGACGGGCCGAATGGGGAGCCCGCAGGCCAACGCCTGGAGCGCGCTGATGCCTGAGCAAGCCAATGACGCTCATTGCTAGCCCCGATTGGGGCGACGACGTCTCTGCGAGAACAACAAAGGCTCAGGCTTGCGACACCGCCCCAATCTGCGTCGGTTCACGCACTGAGTCCATCAGCAGACTGGCTTATTGTCATTCCACATTCGACCGGGACACACCGCCGGCCCCCCATCCGCTTCCCTCTCAACAATTTCAAGTACTCTTTGACTCTTTTCTCAAAGTCCTTTTGATCTTTCCCTTGCGGTACTTGTTTCCTATCGGTCTCTCACCAATATTTAGGCTTGGACGGAATTTACCGCCCAAGGACGGAATTCACTTTGATAACGTCTCCTCGTTGTTCGTGTCTGACTCGCCGACGGACTAGGGTCGTCAAGAGTTCTCCAAACCGCACCTTGCGAGCGCAACGTATTCGTCGAGGGCATGTCAACCACCATCGATCACGCCGCGAGATGTCGAGGCCAATGTCTACACCCCGACCACCTCTCCCAACCAGCCTGAGCAAAGAAGCAGCATAAGTCTACTTCGATGCATGCAATTTACGTGGCTTTTCTTTTGGTGCTCGCGGCTCAACAAAGTAGCTGCGCCATCCTACCTATTTAAAGTTTGAGAATAGGTCGAGGGCGTTGTGCCCCTAATGCCTCTAATCATTGGCTTTACCCGATAGAACTTGCCCATGGGCTCCAGCTATCCTGAGGGAAACTTCGGAGGGAACCAGCTACTAGACGGTTCAATTAGTCTTTCACCCCTATACCCAAGTAACAAAAGATTTGCACGTCAGTATCGCTGCTGGCCTCCACTAGAGTTTCCTCTCGCTTCACCCCGCTCAGGCCTAGTTCACCATCTTTCGGGTCCCGACATGCATGCTCACACTCGAACCCTTCTCAGAAGATCAACGTCGGTCGGCAGTACAACCTTCAAGGGGATCCCGCCACTCAGCTTCCTTTTGGCTCACGGGTTTTCTGGCCTGTTGACTCGTACACATGTCAGAATCCATGGTCCGTGTTTCAAGACGGGCCGAATGGGGAGCCCGCAGGCCAACGCCTGGAGCGCGCTGATGCCTGAGCAAGCCAATGACGCTCATTGCTAGCCACGATTGGGGCGACGACGTCTCTGCGAGAACAACAAAGGCTCGGGCTTGCGACGCCGCCCCAATCTGCGTCGGTCCACGCACTGAGTCGATCAGCAGACTGGCTTATTGTTATTCCACATTCGACCGAGACACACCGCCGGCCCCCCATCCGCTTCCCTCTCAACAATTTCAAGTACTCTTTGACTCTTTTCTCAAAGTCCTTTTGATCTTTCCCTCGCGGTACTTGTTTCCTATCGGTCTCTCACCAATATTTAGCCTTGGATGGAATTTACCGCCCAAGGACGGAATTCACTTTGATAACGTCTCCTCGTTGTTCGTAGCCGACTCGCCGACGCACTAAGGTCGTCAAGAGTTCTCCAAACCGCACCTTGCGAGCGCAACGTATTCGTCGAGGGCATGTCAACCACCATCGATCACACCGCGAGATGTCGAGCCCAATGTCTGCACCCCGACCACCTCTCCCAACCAGCCTGAGCAAAGCAGCAGCATAAGTCTACTTCGATGCATGCAATTTACGTGGCTTTTCTTTTGGTGCGGGGGCAGGCGTGCCCTCGGCCAGCAGGCTTCGGGTGTAACTTGCTTTCAAAAACTTTATGGTTCAGGAGATTATGGAATTCACACCAAGTATCGCATTTCATTACAATCTGCATCGATGCGAGAGCCGAGATATCCGTTGTCGAGAGTCGTTCGATATTTTTATCAAGTTTGCAAGTACCCTTGCATCCCAACATCGGGACGAGGGTAAGCGTTCTATGTTACGCATTCCTTGATGCAACTCAGGGTTTGTTAGGGGGCGAGAGGCTTTGGAGGCAGGGCCGCACAAAAGCAGCCACCACCTCCAACACGCCCCGCACCGTTCCGCGCAGTGCGGGAATTCAACAAACTAGTTCGCGGGTTACTCTGCATTTTGCAGGAATCGGCAATGATCCTTCCGCAGGTTCACCTATGGAAATCTTGTTACGGCTTCTCCTTCCTCTAAATGATAAGGTTCAGTGGACTTCTCGCGATGTGGCAGGCAGGTGACATGCCATGGATTGGCATGCGAAGCGGAGCAATCACCTGATCTCGAGCTCGGAATTTTTCTAATATGTTTGTTAATTTTGTAGGAAAATTAATTGAAGAATTATACATTTCTAAGCTAACTTTGGAGGATCAAACAAGGCCAAAAACATGATAATTTCGAGTGAAGAAAAGGTGGATTTTCAACCAAAAACCGAGAGCTTCGGAATCAAGCCCGAACCCGAACCCGATTCAAGTATCATGTTGCATGGCAAGTTGGAGTCCCATGCAAAAGTGATCAAGGGTTCCACGACTCAAGTCACCAGCATTTCCATGGATTGAAAGGATTTTATTGCATTTTTAGCTTAATTTTTACGTGAATTTTACGTTGGATATTTCGAAAACCTAAGAGGGTTTCTCTGGTAGGTTTTATTTTGTTTATTTTTGCATGCTTGCATGGGGTTTTGCATGAGGTATTTTTGGCTAAGAGAACGGTATTTTGGGCCAAGGAAGAAGGGAAATTGGCTGAGGAGATTCAAGATCACGTGGCTTTCACATTCTTGCAATCTCATTGGTCCAATTTTCCCTCCTTTATTTCAATTTTCAGCATGCAAGTTGCATGCCTTTGGCCCTCAATTTTCCCTCCCTTTTTCCCACTCTTCTTAGCAGATAAAACCTACCCCATTGCGTGATTGTAAGGATAATTTGGAATTTGAATTAAAGAAGCTTTTTAGCTCTCCCTTCTCGGGCATTTTCCAATTTCAGCCGGCAGCCAGAAGTTCTCCAGCCACCGTGGGTGCCCTTCAAGATTCTCTTCTTGATTCAAAGTCTCCAGCCTTCTTCAAGGACGTAGAGTGAGCTTGAAGTCCATAAGCTCCTTCTTCAATCATTGATTTCGTTTGCAATTTCATCTCCTCCGCTGTCCCTCATTTTCGGCCACCACCGTTACTGTTCCATTACATTCCGATCGATCCATCCATGTGATTTCCTACATTTTCAGAGGATTATCACCTTTCTTCTTCCCAGAGTTCCACTTAAAATTTCAGCGCTAAACTCGTTCGCATCGTCTAGTTATCGCCATCCAAATTCCAGTCCCGATTCTGGAATTATCGAATTATCTTTTTTCCATTGAACCTAACCCGATTCTCCCACTTCCTAAATCTAAACCCCCTCATTCCGTGTCAGCAGGGAATCCGCCCACTTCACCGCGATCAAAACATTTCACCGGACCATTCAATCAGTAGGAGCGACGGGCGGTGTGTACAAAGGACATGGACGTAGTCAACGCGAGCTGATGACTCGCGCTTACTAGGAATTTCTCGTTTAAGACCAACAATTGCAATGATCTATCTTCATCACGATGAAATTTCAAAGATTACCCAGGCCCTGTTGGCCAAGGCTATATACTCGTTGAAAACATCAGTGTAGCGCGCGTGCGGCCCAGAACATATAAGGGCATCACAGACCTATTATTGCGTCAAACTTCCTTGGCCTAAGTGGCCATAGAAAGAGCTCTCATTCAAGAAAGAGCTCTCAGTGTCAAAGGGTTAGGAGAGGGAATTTTCTCCCTGGATTTGGCAATTTTTGGCTGAATTTTTTCACCCATTTTTCGTCCTTTCCAGTGCCTTGACGTTGTCTTCTTTCCCATTTTTGTTTCTTCTCAGCGAGTTTTGTTGAACTGCTCCACCAGATCTGGTTTCGTCCCGGTCTCCTCTCCACGCTGAACCTATTTTCGTTTTTGTTGACTCTTAGTTTGGCTCTCAGTCGTTGTGAGATGATATTTCGCCTCGGCTGGACAGTTTTCTCCGCTTCTACCCGGTGATGGCTGCTGGTCGTTGTCAGAGAGATTTCCTTCATTCCATGCCTGTCTCCAGTTGGTCTCGCTAATTGAAACCCCGATCCCAGTCGCCCGTGCTTTAAATCAAACCCCCCCCCCCATTTCTGTTTTTGTCACATTTTTTGTCTACCGTCGTCTGCTTCTAGCCAAAATTGCCCTCATTTTTTGTATCTCGGTCCCAGAAAATCGCGTCTGATTATTGCCGTTTCTGGCAGAATATAGCCGTTTCCAGTAAGATTTAGCCGTTTCCAATTCTGGTTAGTCGTTGAGGGCGGCCGGAATTCGTCTCCAGGTTACTATTTCTAAAACCTTTGTTGTTTTTCCCCCATCATCGATCACAAATCCCTCCACCATCTGCGTTTTCAGGCATCTCAATGGCCAAAAAACAAAAATCAAAGGCATCTTTGTTTGGCCCTGCCGACAGTGCTTCCAAGTCCGAAGTGTCTCGCCGCGCTGCTGACGTTGATGGCCTTTTGCCCACCCCCCCGATTGTAACTTCCCCTGCACCGGAGAACCATCGCCCCTCTCTTTCTTCGGCTGAAGGTAAGGCATGTATAGTCGTCGCTCTTCCCTCTGGTTCTTCTCCAATTTCGACAGAAATGCATAATATTGTGGCCAAAAATACTGTGATAAGTAGGCCTGGATTAATTACAGGTGAATCCCCCCCCGAAAAAACTCTTCCTCCCACACCAAAAAACCTGCCCAGATCCTATTTGAGAAAATGCCTGAAAGAGAGGCCACAACACAAAACCCATCCATTTCCTATGCTGATAAGGTTAAAAATAGCCGCAATCAAGGTCAAGGACACCAATTATCTTTTGATCCTAACATGGTGGATGTCATCCCCCTCTCGGCCGACGACCTTTTGGATGTAGAAAGCAACCTAGGCTATACTCTAGTCAGATATTTCCCAAACAGGCACCCGAGTAAATAAGGCCTTAAACGTATTGTTGTCAAAGTCATTCCCAACACTAACAGATGGATTTCCTTCATTTTTCAATCGAACATGGATCGGGAAAATGTCCTATGCCGAGGCCCTTACTCCATCTATGGCCAACCACTTCTCCTTAAGAAACTTCCCCCTTGGTTTGATTTTGGAATTGATGAAATAAGCACCATTCCCATTTGGGTTAATTTCCACAATCTCCCCCTAGAGTGCTGGTCCAAAAAGTCCCTCAGCAAAATCTCTTCAAGAATCGGCAAACCTTTGATGACGGACCTTCTAACCAAGTCCTTAGGTTGGCTTGGTTATACGAGGGTTCTAATTGAAGTGAACATTTCGAAAGAGTTGATTAGGGAGATAAAAATAAGCACTCCAAAAGGAAATATCATCTCTCAAGCGGTTCATTATGAAACTGAACCTGATTTCTGCTCCTCCTGCTCTACCATAGGTCATAAACCCGAGTCCTGCAAACATAACCTTGCCCCTCAGTCCCACTTGCCCCTGTAGGATCGAGATTAACCGAAGAGGGGGGGCGGGGGTGAATTAGATTAATAAAATTTTACTCCGATGATTTAAACTTTAATCAAATTCGTGCGTATGGTATACTCAATCTAAAACTCTAATGCAGAAAAGATAAACCACTTAATAGAGTTGAGAGAAAGAGAGATTGTCACCGGATTGTTAATGCGGTTCGGAAAACTTTGCCTACGTCCGCGCTTCAAGGTACCTCCTTGAAGATTATTCCCGCTCAATTCTTTGAGCTCACTCCGATTGACTTATGGGTGTCAATCAAACCTTACAGTGACTCTTCTTTAGGAGAGGCATTACCCCTCTTACAAATTTTTCTCACAGAGTATAATATTATAGATTACGGTTACTAACTGACTCTCTCAATCACGAAGTGAATATTCAAGATAGAAATACAAAGATTGAGAGAATGAAATGATTCTCTAAAAATTGGCAGCATTTCAGCTTTCTTTTTGCTCTCACAAAATCGCCTTTCTCAATCGGCATCTCAGCAGCTATTTATAGATTTTGTTCTGCGCAGGCTAGATCGGCCGACATAAGTACGGGATCGGTCGACATAGATATAGCCGTTTAGACACATTCAGAAATAGCCGTTGGGAGTTATCTCTTCTTTCTGCTCTTGATCGGTCGACATATCTCTTGATCGGTCGACATAAGTTTTAGTGAGTTGCTGTTGGGAAGAGCTTCGGTCGACATAGATATGGCCTTTGGACATGTTTGCGGTTGACACAATAGTTTAGCGGTCGAAATAGATATGGCCTTTGGACATGTATGCGGTCGACACATTCTTATAGCGGTCGACATAACATTCTTCTCTGGTTAACTCATCGGTCGACATATAATGTAGTGGTCGACAGAAGTAGGTTGCTGCCCAAAGATAGGTCGACATATCTGGTAACCGGTCGACATAAGTTTATCCTCTGCCTGAGGATCGGTCGACATAACTAGTGACCGGTCGATATAAGTTTATCCTCTACCTGAGGATGGGTCGACGTAACTAATAATTGGTCGACATAACCTGTATCAGACTTAACAATTTCTGCAAAACTCGACCGACTTGTTAGACAAAAAAGGTACCCTTTGTTGAGGGTATTTCATATACATTATTCAAATCAATTTCTCCTTAATGGTTAATCAATTATGGAACATATTAATATTCATCATAAAAAACAATGGTTACTTTAATCATAGTTAAAGCTAACAGCCCCTGCTCCTTATAAAGTGAGCTACGTCCCTCATTCCCCCCCTTCCTCCCCTCTGACTAATGTTTAGATTGGATCATCCGATGATGACTCGATGCTATCAAAGAATCCAAAGGTCTCCCCCATCCTGATTTCTCCTTTGTTGGACAATCTTCCTCCTTTATCTCCACGGATGATAAAGATTGTTTTGATTCCAAATCCCTAGACTACATTCCCGATTCCAGCATTCCTTTCACTAGAATGTCTAGCCGATTAAAAGTTAAAGATTAAATTCCAACTTCCAAAGTCACGGACAAGTGTCCCCCCTCCTCAAAAAAGGACATTCTCAGGGCTAAAGGGGAAGAATGTCCTTGGATATTAAGTTGGTGCCCTTGGATATTAAGTTGATTCCAACTTCTGGAAAAGCGGCATCCCTGGCACTGATTGAGATTGGTGCCCTTGGATATTAAGTTGTAGCCAAAGATTTGTCGCTTGTACGATGACCTGTCCTCGTGCTCGGTGGCCGTGTGCTATAAAAGTAGTAGTTAGTTATCTTGTTCTGCCAAAGGTGGTCCCGGCTGCTGTCATGGCGGCTGTGTTTGCTTGCGGCAAATATGGTTTCTTGTTGCTCACTGCGGTTGCACCGGTCGACGATCATAAGTTGGTTTCTTTACAAGCGACTCGATCAACCCTCAATTGTCGGAAATTTAGGCGTAAACTCAGAAAAAATGACTTGGCGATCGTTTGCCTTGGTCAGCCTGAGGCCAGCACGCCGGGGGTTACTCTGCAAAACTCGGGCAGCAATCCGTGCAATGCGGCGTCCCTGGCACAACAGTCATGGAGGCTATGTCGCTTACGACACACTTGATCTCTCGTTGTTCACTGCGGTTGCACGCTGTCGACATTCAGAGAAGCTGGTCTTCTGACAAGCAACCCAATAGACCTTGTTGCCTTTGCTTTTCAAAGTCGCGGTGAGCTCGCTTGGCTAGATGTAGTGATATGCTGTGTTGGTTGCTGGATGTCCGGCAGGCATACGGTTGTAGCTCGACCTTGTCTTGGCTTCGTTGGAGCAAAAAGCGTGTGAGTGGTATTTTGGGCATGTAGCTTACTAGGATCATTGCTTTGTGCAATGAACTGTTGCTCCACTTTCTTTTTTCAAGGTGTTTCATCGAGTGGGCTTGATGTTCGTCATGGAAAATGCGTCGGTTTCTGTACGATTGACCGAAACTCGGCATGTCCTATGTCTCGTGGAGCCTTTCAGTTGGTGTCTTATTTGGATACGCGGCGAATGTCAAAGCTGGCTGTTGCACCCCGCCAAGAAAATTTGATGCTTTAGTTCTTGCTGTTGCTTTTGATTGTCTTTGGCTGTGTGCATGTGTTTGTTGGTTGTTGCCTCGGATGTAGAAAATGAATGCATTAGTTGTCGGCCTCTTCGATCTGAGAGTGTCAAGAGCTTGACCAAAGTTGGCACTAAGAACGACTGTGATTGCTTTCCTTGCGCGCTGACGTCGCCCTTGCGGGTCAACCGAGGATGCGATCCACATGCATAGAAGGCATGCTACCTGGTTGATCCTGCCAGTAGTCATATGCTTGTCTCAAAGATTAAGCCATGCATGTGTAAGTATCAAAAAATTCAAACCGTGAAACTGCAAATGGCTCATTAAATCAATTATAGTTTGTTTGATGCTACTTGCTACTCGGATAACCATAGTAATTCTAGAGCTAATACGTGCAACAAACCCCGACTTCTGGAAGGGAAAAATTTATTAGATAAAAGGTCGACGCGGACCTAGTCCGTTGCTCTGATAATTCATGATAACTTGACGGATCGCACGACCTTTGTGCTGGCGACGCATCATTCAAATTTCTGCCCTATCAACTTTCGATGGTAGGACAGTGGCATACTATGGTGGTGACGGGTGATGGAGAATTAGGGTTTGATTCTTGAGAGGGAGCCTGAGAAACGGCTACCACATCCAAGGAAGGCAGCAGGCGCAAAAATTACCCAATCTTGACATGGGGAGGTAGTGACAATGAATAAAAATACCGGGCTCTTCGAGTCTGGTAATTGGAATGAGTACAATCTAAATTCCTTAACGAGGATCCATTGGAGGGCAAGTCTGGTTCCAACAGCCGCGGTAATTCCAGCTCCAATAGCGTATATTTAAGTTGTTGTAGTTAAAAAGCTCGTAGTTAGATCTCGGGATATGTCTGTCGGTCAGCCTTATGGTGTGCATAGTCAATCGCGTCTGTAACATCCCGTTTTTTTATAACCTTTAAAAGCTTTTCTTTGAAAATTCTTTTATCAAACTTATACATATATATTTGTACATACATAGCGGAAGCTAACATTTCAAATCACACTTGTAAGTAGTTAAACATAGGTCATATTCTCAAAATATAAAACTTTACAAACACTACATATTTGTAATTCAAAATAACTTTTTACAAGTTCATTTCTAAACATGTGTCTTTTAGTGAGCTTACTCCACCGGTCAAAATCTCACTTAACAACGGCAAGGCCCCATGGAAGACACTCTCCTCCTCCTTCATATTTAATCCTCAGGTGATATTTCTTCAACATTCAAATCATTACCTACATTGCAAAGTCTAACTAATGAGCTTAAAGCTCAGTAAGTAGTGCAAATAAAACATGCATGATATAATGAATGATTTAATTTAAAAAAATGTAAATTATTTCATTTTCGTGGTGTGGATCCGCCCCATATGACGACCATCCACAAAACTTGATTTTTCTTTTGGGTTTACATATCGTATATATCATTAGCAGATATAACAACCTACCGCACAACCCCATTGGGCTCACGGTAACATGGACCCATAGCCATTTGCCGAGAGCGTCTTTATTCTCCTTTACATAACTTATATCATTAGGAGATATAACAACCTACCGCACAATCCCATTGGGCTCACGGTAACATGAACCCATAGCCATTGCCGAGGACGTCTTTATTCTCCTTTATCATAGACGTCTTCATCGAATCAATAGAGATATTGCGGGGATGAATGTAGGCATCAAAGACCCCCATGGGCAACCTAACA